>CM070010.1:30908098-30958098 GCA_036247105.1 Cirrhinus mrigala
TATCATTATTATTATCTTGTACTGCTATACAGTATAGTACTATGAATAAATAATTAAAACAAGTTTTACAAATAATTTCCATTTCCAAATAATTGAAAATATGGATTTTCAATTTTCCTTGATTTAGGAACCTAAAATTATTAGGAAATAGTGCAAAGCAGAATTTCTTTACAATTACAATTTGTACAATAAAGAGGAAGTTAACGTCTAAAGAGCAATAAAGACTCCACTGCAATAAAGAAAGGTGCTCTGGAAGCTGTTCTTTTCTTTGAAAGCAATACAGCAAGTTTCCTTTTTCCAATCAGAGGTGATTAAACAAGTTGTGCTTCCGAGCAAATGTCAATTTGATGAAAGTCCCTGGCAGAGGGCATGAGCGAGGGAAATGTTAGACCATCGGGAGAACTGCAGCCTGTGGGAAACGGCGAGTTATTAAAGCAAGATTAATATCTACTAATGACTGCCGTCACTAGCGGAGCACCAGAGAGAGGCACATATTCAGCATTATCACACAAATCTATTGATGTTTTTCCACAGTCATACTGTGTTTGTGTTTTTGTGTTCTCATTACCTTGCCTGCAACTAAATAATATCTATAGCTAATTAGCCATAATTATACCTGTGAAGAATTTCTCAGATTTGCGTGCATAAATTCTCCTAATGGTAGGATTAGAGAGCCATTTCACGCATGGATGTTTTCACACTGCACTCCCTGCGTACTGCTAAATTTGGGGCGCCACACAAATAGCTTGTGAATACTAATGTCGCTTGCACTTTTAATAGTAGCTCAGGCGCCCTCTGAGTGACACCGAACTTGTTGTTTTCTTCCTTCTCCAGTGTGAAGACTTGAAAAGGTACTGCAATGACAGGCAAAACAAAACCCTTGAACTATGTATGTGTGTGTAATTCAAAACCCACTGAAATGTCTCAGATATGCGTTTCACTCCTTTTTACTACACCTTTTTGTATGATATAATACAGATAATATTGGCGACAAAGAAAGGAAAAAGTCCCCCCAAGAAGATGAAAGCAGATTTCTTAGGAACCATCAAGTCTAACCTTCCTTCAAATGCAGCTATTAGCAAGATTCCTCTGAAACATGATACTGTCCTTCATCCTGTACATCCTGTACAGCCTTTTATTTAAGCTTCATCTGTTCCACACAATCATGCTTAAAGGTATAGTTCACCCAAAAATGAAAATTACCCCACGATTTACTCACCCCCAAGACATCCTAGATGTACATGACTTTATTTCAGATGAACACAGTCAGAGTTACATTAAAAAATGTCTTGGCTCTTCCAAGCTTTATAATGGAAGTGAATGGGTGTTGAGATTTTGAAGCCCAATAAAGTGCATCCACCCATCATAAGAAGTACTCCTCATGGCTCCGAGGGTTAATAAAGGCCTTCTGAAGTGAATCGATGTGTTTGCATAAGAAAAATATCTATATTTAAAACTTTATAAACCGTAATCTCTAGCTGACGCTAACTGTCGTACGCACATTCACGAGAGAGTGGCGTTCCAGCAGACAATGTAGGACGCAGGCGTACACGAAAGCGCAGTGAAGAGAGCAAAACAAAACATTGGCCACAAATTAGAAGTACAAAATGAGGATTTGTAAAGAATTATTCCCCGAATGAATCAGCTGTTTGAACGAATCAAATGAATAAATGATTCAGTAATAAAACTGCCACCTACTGGCAGTTTTAGTTTCATTTTTAAAGTATGTTTCCAGTTCTTTAGATTATTTCATATTTCTATATTCAAATGTTTATATTAATCTCAACATGAATTTATTTACATTAAATGTCTGAAAATACACTTAAAGCCACTTTTGAGTTCTACTGTCCCACCTCTGTAGTACAAATTAATTTTAACAAGTTAATACTGATTTCATTTGATTGGTAACTTATTCTTCTTATTCTACTTGTTCTTATTCTATTGTTTTCTATTCAGATTTGTTTTTATTTGACATAAAAGATGAGATACTTTTAAAAAAGTTAGAATAATGCCATTACAAAGGCAAAAATTAATTCCCCCTGTAAATCACTTATCACCAAATATCACCTTGTAATGAGAAGGCAAATTTTTGATCAGATATTTTGATTATTGATTTGAAGGTCTTACAAAACACATTTCGCTTCAGAAAGCCATGTGGAGCACTTTTTATGATGAATGGATGCACTTTATTGGACTTCTATTGGACTATTTAATCTCAACAGCCATTTACTGCCATTATAAAGCTTTGAAAAGCCAGGACATTTTTTAATATAACTCCAATTGTATTTGTCTGAAAGAGGAACGTCATTTACACCTAGGATGGCTTGAGAGTGGGTAAGTCATGGGGTAATTTCATTTGTGGGTGAAATATTCCTAAGTAAAGCTGTAGCATAACTACTGTACAACAGCTAACATGCTAACAGCTAACTCTAGAATACTATATTGATTTATCATTTTAGTATACTTACTATCATATAATCTCTAATCACATCATTTTTGTTGATTTAACACAATATTTGTATGTTTTTATGCTTATTAGACAACAGTGTTATTAGCTTAGCAACATGCTAATGACAAATCAGTTGAGAGTTGAGTGTTTTCTTGCTAATTTGTGTGTTTTGCCTCCTTTGTATAGTACTTAAGAGCTGGTCTGTTGGTCTCTCATTCTGGATAAGGTGGTTTTTAAGTGATTTAGCTGGGTGGAAAGCTAGTGTTCCAGCAGAACTAGCTAAAAAGTGCCCTAAAACCAGCAAACAGGCCAATCTGACCAGGTTGGAAGACCAACTAAGACCAGTAAACCAATTTAGGCTAGTTTAAGATGGCTTTTTTTGGGCAGGATGAAGGGCACATAAGACAGAAGGATGGGAGATCAATGTTAGATTCTAATCTGCCGAGAAAAAGAAACAGCTAAAACCAGCCTAAACTGGTTTAAGCAGGAAGTAGCTGGTTTAAGATGGTCTTCCAGCCTGACCAGTAAGTCCAGCCTGAGTCTAAGTGGCCAAAACCCCTCTAAAAGCAGCCTGCTGACCAGCTATGACCAGGCTGGATGACCTAAGCTGGTTTTAGCTGGTTTTTGAAAGTTATTAAAGCCTTTAATTTAGGTTTAGATATTTTTTACACAAGCAACAGTAACTCTATAGTGAGTTGCATTATCTTTGGTAATTTGTGTGTTGCTTCCGTTTTAGAGCACATAAGTGCTGGTATGCTGGTCTTAGCTGGTCTCCCATCTCGGACAAGCTGGTTTTTAGGTGGTTTAGCTGGGTGGACACCTAGTTTCCATTCCAACCAGCTGAAATATGCCCTAAAACCAGTCAATGAGTCAGACCAGACTGGGAGACCATCTAAAACTAGCAAACCAGCTTAGGTTTAGCTTAGGCTGGTTTAACATGTTTTTTTATAAACAACCTGAAGGGCACACTACAAGTTCGAAAGTTATTGTAGTGTTTGCAACTAATCAGTTTCCTTGTACTTTTTTATTTGGTGCTCGATGAGTGTTAATTTTGGGCGCTAAAGGGCTGAAGAAGAAATTCAGTATAATCACACGATTAAATGAATTAATTACATCATCAAATAGAGATGAGAGCTCGGCTATAATCCTCCATATTGTGTCATAATAACAGAAGCGTGACTGTACATCAGACAGCGACGGTGCGAATCCATCGTCTCAGAGGAGGAAGTTGCTGACACATCATCGGTCTCTATTACCGAGGCCTGAGCGCGAATCCCTCCGCAGGACAAACCATCATCACCATCACCTACATCTGGCTCTCTGCCCACCACCCCGAGGGAGGGAAACATTACACCGTGTGAGTTTATTACTCCCCGTTTGTAACAGCCGTCCTCTGTTCTCGCTCCTCGTTATGCAAGCCGTTTCCTCACCTGCGGACATTTCGTCCATTTGGTTTCATTATGAAAGGAGGTTTATCAGCTTGCAGCCCTATTTTCACCGGTTAATGGCTTGGAAAAACAGACACACACACATACACTCTCAGTGGAGGATAAGATGAAACAATAATTTTGCCGGCGATCATTCTGTTATCCCATTTGCTTTCCATAACATCATTCAGGCTCAGGTAGAAGACAGCAGGGAATAATTTATGCCTTTGTTGATTTATGGTTAGTGCTAATACATAATGCTGTAATATTCAAAGGCAAGAGCTCAAAACACCACAGGCCAGGGCTAGATGGACAATATGTCGTTCAATTACACAAGCTCATTCATGCTGCACAGATCATCATCTTCTGCATTAACAATGTTGCGTGTCAACTTGAGACGCTACACTGTCTATGTTTTAATGTCACAAAACAACTTAAAAAAAAGTAATACTAATAAAAAATGGAAACCATGTATATCAACAGATAACTATTACTACTACCACAACATAAATCCAATTTATAAATAAAATAATCTTTCATTTGAGAATGTTTAATCATTTATCTTTTATCGATCTGTCTATCCATCACATTTTATAAATAGAATATCAATATTTAATTTGATAATCTTTTATACATCCAGTTTTATAAACAAAACGTCAGTCATTTATCTTTAAATGATCAGCCCATCCATCCATATATCCAGTCTATCCACCCATATATCATCCATCCACTCACCCATTCATCCATCCATCCACATATCTGTCCATCCATCCATCCACCCATCCATATATCCATTTATCTATCATCCATCCACATATCTATCCATCCATTCATCGCTCCATCCATATATCCATCTATCCACCCACCCATCTATCCACATATCTGTCCATCCATCCATCCACTCATCCATCCATATATCCATTATCCATCCATCTACCTATCCATATATCCATCCATTCATCCATCCGTATATCCAATCTATCCACCCATCCATCCATATATCCATCCATTCATCCATCCACATATCTATCAGTCTATCCACCCATCCATCCATATATTAATTTATCCATCATCCATCCACATATCTATCCATTCATTCATCGTTCCATCCATATATCCATCTATCCACCCACCCATCTATCTATCCATCTATCCACATATCTGTCCATCCATCCATCCATCCATCCACTCATCCATCCATATATCCATTATCCATCCATCCATCCATCCACCCATCCATATACCCATCCATCCATCCATCCATATACCCATCCATCCATTCATCCATCCATATATGTATCAGTCTATCCACCCATCCATCCATATATCCATCTACCCATCCATCCACCTATACATATCCATCCATCCATTCATCCATCCGTATATCCATCAATCTGTCCACCCATCCATCCATATATCCGTCCATCCATCTAACCAACCCACCCATATATTGACCTATCTATCCATCTGTCCATCTATCCACCCACCATCCATCCATCATTCATATATCCAATCTATCCATCCATCCATCCATCCATCATCCATCCATCTATATATCCATCCACCATCCATTTATCCATTAATATATCTATTTATACATCCATCCATCCATCTATTTAAATAAAGCAATTCAACCTTTATTTTGACAGTCTTTAATCTTTTATCCATCCATCCATCCATCAAGTTTTATAAATAAATATCAATTAATCTTGAATTGATTTACCCATCCATCCATTAATCCATCCATCCATAATATTTTATTTATAAAATTGGAATCTTTATTTTGCTACTCTAATTAATCTATCATTTATCATCAATTCATGTATCAGTCCATCCAATGCATACTCGTCTCTCACTCTCTTTTCCCATTCTCTCTTCAGAAGCAAGCGAATGGAGAGCAAATCAACACAGCACAGCACAATTCACCAATCCCACGGCAGCCTTGATCAAACACACCGCATGTAAACACCAAAGTACACATGTCAAATGAGCAATCAGCAAGTGTTCTTCTATCACTAAAGCTTAATGACGAATGAGGATACTACAAATTTACACAAGAGAAGAGAAAGACTATGAATTTACTCACAGCTTAAGCCAATAAACAGCCCCACCACACTGTAGTTAGAGAGGAAACGGGTGGCTTTTCATCCCTCCCGATGTTACAGTGAGAAGATCATTGCTTTGATTTTCTGATTATGATGCCTAAAAGCAGAAAGGAGTCTTTTTGAATTAGAGTTTGACATTAAAAAAATGTCAAGGCTGCGAAAGGAGCACCACAAAGGCAAGAGAAAACACTGTAAATATGCCACGGGCTATGGAGGCGCAGCAGTATTGCACATTTAATTACAATGAACATTTGTGTGTACTTCAAACGCGAGCCGTTTCGCCCGCAATTATCTGCCAACTTCTAGTTTGAGGCCAGCACTGCTCAATTTGACGAGATCACAGTTTTACACTGCGAGCGTTTGCTTTAGCCAAAGACGAAGAAAAAACAGTAAGAAAAGCAGCCAACACATCACTCAAATTAGCGTTTATTGAGGACTTTTGTTACTGATATTCTTCTGTGCCTGAATATTGACTCATCCCCTCATTTTCTGTTTTTCTGCTAAACTATGAATCAATCTTCGCGAGTCGTGATCTTCTTCAAAGAACTTTTAATGGCTTTCTTTTGCAGCTTTCCTTTGTTCTCTCTTCATTTCATCTCCTGCTCTGTGATAGGCACACTAGGGAGGGGGGAAAGGTGCTGATTTGGCTGCTGTTTGCTTTTAGGAGTTGGGGGTATGCCGGGTTCTGGTCCGTGGCCCGGCTCCTAGAGTCAGAGCTATAGCCTTACACCTGCCGGCCCAGGAGGAAGCCCTGCCCGCCTGGTGGCTTTGTGGGCTACTTCCTGTGGTCGAGGCTGGCTGAGGAAAGTCATTAGCTTCTCCCCGTGGTGAACTTTTAATTCAGTACAGCTCACCGCAGAGAGCTCCTGTCTAGTGCAGGAATAAGCCAGTAACAGAGAGCTTACAGAACCACTGACTGCAGTCAAACTCCGGGTTTGAAGCAAAACCACAACCAACAAAACACAGAAGCAACCCGGTAAAAATGTACAGCCGGTCTCAAACTCAGATGACACGAATATAGATGTACAGCTACATTTGCTGACTTTCTGATGCATGTTGCACACAAAAAATCAGTCCATGCTTGTAAGGAGGGGGGGGGGCGGGGGACAGAAAGTGGCAAGATGATACCAAAACAATCTTATCAGTAAGTGATTTTGAGGAGGGACACACACACACAGAAAGTGGCAAATTAGTGGCATCAAATAATTAAATAATTTTCAATAAACAAATAAGTAAATAAATAAGCAACCTTTACAATAAATTAATAATAAATTAATAAATACTTAAAATAAATATAACTAAATAAATAAATCAACACAATTTTACATCCTGCTTTGTTTACTATTATTTTTACGATGGCATTGTCATAGAACTTTAGATTTCTCATATTTATATTAATATGGTAATAATTCTAACTAGATGAGTAAAGTTTGATGACAAACTTTAAAGTTGGCTTGAAAAAGCCAGGCCAAAAAAAGTGTAAAAATGTTTTAAATACTTGAAATATTTTTAAAGTTTAATGTTAAAATGTTTTAAAGACAAAGTCTATCAGATAGATAGATAGATAGACAGATAGATAGATAGATAGAGACAGATTATGATTAGCATGTTGTTAGCATGTTTTTAGCATAAGCACATTGCTAGCATGTTTTAGCATGATTAACATGTTGTTTGCATGTTTTATCATGATTAGCATGTTGATAACGTGGTTAACATGTTTCACGAATGGCATGTTAGGATTTTTTAACTTCCTAACAAGTTATTTGCATGATTAGCATGTCGTTAGCATGTTTCTAACATGATTGGTATGTTGCTAGTATGTTTCTAGGATGTTTTTAGTATGATGCTAGCATGTTTATAGCATGGCTAGCATGTTGCTAACATGATTTAACATGATGTAGTATGTTAACTTGTTAATACCTAATTAATACCTAACAAGATAGATAGATAGATAGATAGACAGATAGATTTGTTAAAATGTTTTTTGCATGATTAGTATGTCATTAGCATAATTTAACTCATTGGTAGCATGATTAGCAGTGTGTTTCTAGCATGTTCAACATGTAACTAACATGTTGATAGCATGATTGGCACATTACTAGTATGTTGCTAGCATCTTTTTTACATGTTGCAAACATGTTTTTATCATGATTAGCATGTTGATAACATGTTGGCATTTTTCTAACATGCTCAACATGTTATTTACATGATTAGCATGTTGTTAGTATGTTTCTAACATGAATGTTAATTTGTTAATTAGTATCTAACAAGATATTCGAATGGAAGCTGTAAGTCCTATACAAAACTCTCAATGAAAGTCTATTGAAGGCAAAAGTTTTGACCCTCTTAATGATTTTTGGTGCTTTTCAGAACTGTAAGCCGGAATTAGTAAAGATATAAACGTCCGACTTGAGTTTGGTGGTTGTAGCACTGAATGAGGAGACACTGACTAAATTTTGGCTCAGAAGAAATAGCAGATCAGTAAGTTGGCTTTTTCAAGCCACCATAATAAACTGATAAAAATGATTCTAAACAGCGCATACACATAAAATTAACTGTGGTTGGTCACTTTACATGTCAGTTAGATGGTCTCTTCCTGTTTTAGTGGGCAGTTCTTGGACAACATAAGCTACAATATGATATCTTGATGCCATATTTAAAAGTCTGGCTATGTGAGACTAGCTGGTCATCACCACACACACACATACACACACACACACACACACACACACACACACACACACACACACACAAACCCTGACAGGTTGATCAGGAGCCTGATGGCTCCATATATATGAACATTAAATTTTATTATACAGAAGTTTTTGATTATGCAACAAGAAGCCACTGCAGAGTGATGAGAGATAAATATCTTACGGAAATGGCTATACAGTCAATTCTACAGTAAACCGTCATTATACAAAAACATTTACTGCAGAACATCCCGTCTGACCAATCAGATTCAAGAGCTCCACGTAAAATGCTCCATAAATGCCACTGTCAGTCTGTATATATCACTCTCACACCCCATCCACCAATTTACTCTCGCTTTCACACACCCAAACGCACTCGCAAATGCTTTAAGATGCATGCGCACACACATACGCACACACGCAGGAGTTCAGAGGCACCTAGCTAAGCAGCAAAGCACAAACACAGCCGCTGGCTGAGTCTCACATCTTAGCAGTGTTCTCTAGTGTGCGAGCCTGGATCCTTTCTCAGAGTGCCCAGTCAGGCTATGATACAGTTGGCATGCAAAAGATAGCTCTCTCCCCACAGGCCGAGGCTGACCTCTGTCAGAATATAAAATAATGAAGCCAGATTGGGAAAAAAATGTGTTAGAGACAAAAATTAGAACAACTGCCGCATAAGCGCTGCTGCTCTTAGAGCATTGCCTCTACTGCTGTATGCATACTGATGAGAGAGAGATCAAACTAACACTCAACAGACACAAACATGCACATGCCTCGTGCATTAGGTTGTTTTCACACTGGGTTTGATTGTTGGGTTCACACACTTGAGTTTGAAGACAATTTGCTATAAGAAATGCAACAGTATTTATTTTCATACATATATATAATGTGAAAACACCATTAAATGTCATTCTGCATGCCTTTTTCATATGAATTTTTTAAAGACTATTGAAAGCACTCTCCCATATAATGAAAGAGAATTGAGGCAACAAGCTCAAAAGTAGCAGCATCACAGAAGTAGTCTATAATTTAGTGCTTTTTCTCTCATTTTGGAGCTTGACAGTCCTAGTTTCCATTCACATTTTTGATTATTTTAAGTGATCTGCTCCTTTAATTTAGAGTTTGAGGCAGCCTTAGATCACCGCTGAAGCTAAAACCTAAAGACAGACAAAACGTCATATTTTATAACACCCTGATCGGCGTCCTTCACAGTGCGCTTTAGAGTGCCTGTTACAGCTCTCAACCACAAATGACAAATGAGAGCTGCATGGTGGAAATTTTTAATTTTCAAAATAGTCAGTCTCAATAAATTATATTCTGCATGGAACATTCAACATTCTGACAGTGGATGCTGCATCAGCAATGCTTAAAAACAACTTAAGATCTGCATAAATCCTCACAAATGTTTCCTTCAACTATAAAGCTACAAAGCTCCAAGATATCCCATGCACTTGGCTAGGAATGTGTACATCATCTACAGTATAAAATGAACTAAAATTGTCACTTTGGATAAAGTGTAAAAGTGACCCACAGCCTCGAGCTTTCTTACAAGGAACATTCCAAGAACATCTACTCAAGTGTGACCAACCTCAATAAATGACCATCTATGTCATTCAGCAATAATGCTTGGAGGCTTGTGACCCTACAGACTTTAAGCTTTGACCAAAGGTTAAGCTGAGATTTTGAAGGAGGAGAAATGCCAAAATCTGGTTATGTGAGACATAATCACATAAAAAGCAACATTACGTTTGCAACAGTTACCAATACTGAAACTTTTTGACAGTGAAAACAAAAAAACAAACAACAAAAATAGAAAAGAAAACAAGCAAAACAAAAACAAATACGAGAATATACAATATACAAGAGAGACCAAAACAAACAGAAACATGAAAACAAAAATAGACCAAATCAAACACAAACAAACTAATTAAAACAAGAAGAAAACCAATCCAAAATATAAACAAACAAAACCAATTAGACAAACAAAAACAAACAATATAAAAAAGAAACCTAACCAAACAAACAAACAGAAATTAAAAACTAAACAAAACCAGACCAAATCAAACAATAACAAACTAAGACAAAAAGAAAACCAAACCAGAAACAAACAAAAAACGATATATAAAAAAGAAATTAAACCTATCCAAACCAAACAAACTGTAACGAGGACTCTGGGAAGCGTGTAAGATCCACGTGCCAGCTTTATTGAACAGATCGTAGTCAAGGCAGGCAAGGTCAATCTCCAACAAACAGGTACATCCAGGGCAAAACAATAGCGTAATCCAATATAAACAGGCAGAGTCCAAAAACCAGAGAGAGCAGTCCGAAAAGTAACAAATGAACAAGGAAATGAAACCAGACAGAACTATGGCAATGAACGAGGCAAAACTGTGGCAAAACAAAGACAAAACTATGACGAGAAACCAAACCGTGATAATCCGAAAACAGGAAAACGCTTGGTAGAGTCCACTGAGCAAAACAATACTTCGCGAGTGTCTGTTTGGCATGGCCTGCCTTTAATGGCTGACAAACAGGAAGCTACCAGCGAAGCAGCAGAGGGAGCAGCAACAGTCAGTCAGTGGGTGAGGGCTCCCTCTGCTGGCGTGGCGTTACAGAATCCCCCCCCCCAGGAGCGACTCCTGGCGCTCAAACAACAACAGTCCAGGAGGGTGGGGGAACAGATGCAAAACAGGGGGTGGGACGGAGGGCCAGGTCCATGTAGAGGAAGTGGGCCTGGATCGTGGAGCAGGGACAGACAGTGAAGCACTGGAGGACCTGGACCATGGAGCAGTGGCAGACAGTAGAACCTTGGAGGACCAGGGCCGTGGAGCTGTGGCAGACAGTGGAACACTGGAGGGCCTGGGCCGTGGAGCAGTAACAGTCTGTGAAACACTGGAGCAGGGAGAGCCGGTAGCCATGGCGGGGCAGGCAGAGCAGGCAGCCATGGCGGGGCAGGCAGAGCAGGCAGCCATGGCGGGGCAGGCAGAGCAGGAAGCCATGGCGGGGCAGGCAGAGTAGGCAGAGCAGACAGGAGCAGAGATATCCACAGTGGGATTAGTGACATCCATAGCAGAGTGGTGTGTTCATGAATGATTTCTTTGGCCGTGGCATGACAGGCAGAGAGTTCATCATGGGACGCCGCCCCCATAGGAGGATCTACAGCTTGCGCTGACACCTCTGGGGGCATGGGCGCAGATGCTTGGGCAGGTGTGGCAGGGAGTTCATAAATGGGCGCCACCTCCTTAGGAGGATCCACAGCTTGAGCTGACACCTCAGGAGGTATGGGCGCGAACTCGTGGACAACCGAGGCCTCAGAAGCAGACTTATGGTCAGATGAGGCCTCTGGGGCAGACTCGCAGTCAGGCAAGGCCTCTAGAGCAGACTCGTGGATAGACGGGGCCTCTGGAGCAGATTCGTGGACAGACAAGGCCTCTGGAGCAGACTTGTGGACTGATAAGGCCTCTGGAGCAGATTCGTGGACAGACGAGGTCTCTGGACCAGACTCATGGACAGACAAGGTCTCTGGACCAGACTCATGTACAGACGAGGCCTCTGGACCAGACTCGTGGACAGATGAGGCCTTTGGAGCATAGTGTGCAGCCCACACACTGAAAAT
The DNA here is from genome assembly GCA_036247105.1 of Cirrhinus mrigala. Classification (NCBI taxonomy): domain Eukaryota; kingdom Metazoa; phylum Chordata; class Actinopteri; order Cypriniformes; family Cyprinidae; genus Cirrhinus; species Cirrhinus mrigala. Next base: position 30,920,389 of record CM070010.1, read on the forward strand.
GGCCATGGCCATTACAGGCAGCGCAGTAGATAGTGGGATGTCTGTTGACTTTGAGGGTGTGGATGCTATGGACTTGTGGCGTGGGAATGTGGGTTCTGTGGGGCTTGGGAGCGTGGGCTCTGCGTGGCTTGGGAGCGTGGGCTCTGCGGGGTCAGCTGATACGGGAGGTGGCTTGAGAAGGTCAGAGGAGACCTGGTGAGGTTCTGGTAGGACAACAGTTCCTTGACTTGATTCATGGAGGTCTGCCGTGACTTGACTTGGCTCAGGGAGGCCTGCCGTGGCTGGACTTGACTCAGGGAGGCCTGCTGTGGCTTGACTTGGTTCATGATGATCAACTGTGGCTTGGCCTGGCTCAGGGAAGACAGCAGCAATTTGACTTGACTCGTGAAGATCTGCTGTAGCTTGGCTTGGTTCATGGAAATTAGCTGTGGTTGAAAATAACATAGACAACCCAGCTGTAACTTGACTTGACTCAGGAACAACATGACTTGACTCAGGAACAACATGGCTTGACTCAGGAACAACATGGCTTGACTCAGGAACAACAGCTGTAACGTGACTTGACTCAGGAACAACAGCTGTAATGTGACTTGACTCGTGGGGCACAGCTGTGACTTGGCTTGACTCGTGGGGCACAGCTGTGACTTGGCTTGACTCGTAGAGAACAACAGCTGTATCTTGGCTTAACTCATGGAGAACAACAGCTGTATCTTGGCTTGGCTCGTGGAAAACAGCTGTGACTTGGCTTGATTCATGGGGAACAGCTGTGTCCTTGCTTGACTCATGGAGAACAGCAGCTTTGGCTTGACTTAACTCCGTTGCTTGACTTAACTCTGAAGCTTGACTGGACTCTGAAGCTTGATCGGGCTCTGAAGCTTGACCGGGCTCTGAAGCTTGATCGGGCTCTGAAGCTTGACCAGATTTGGAGGCTTGACCTGACCCTGGAACTCGACTGGACTTGGAAGCTACAGCTGTAGCTTGGTTTGACTCTGGAGCGGCAGCTGTAGCTTGACTTGACACAGGAACGACGACCGTAGCTTGACTTGACTTGGAAACTTGACTTGACTCGGGAAATGCAGCTGTAAATCGACTTGACTCAGGAAACACAGCTGCAACTTGACTTGACTTGGAAACTTGAATTGACTCAGGATACGCAGCTGTAGGTTGACTTGAGTCTGAAGATGCACCTGCAGCTTGACTTGAATCAGGGGTAGCTGCCGTGACGTGAGGAAGAGCCATTTTAGCTGCCCATACCGTCATTAGGGGTAAGTCCAGCACGTGGGCCATCATGAATCGTGGCTTGAAGACAGCGACCATCTTGTGGAGTGGCTCTGGGATGGCGGCCATCTTGTGAACTGGCTTGGGGGTGGCGGCCATTTTGTGGACTGGCTCAGGGACGGCAGCCATCTTGTGGACTGGCTCTGGGAAGGCGGCCATCTTGTGCACTGGTTCTGGGATGGCGGCCATCTTGTGGACTGGCTTGGAGATAGCAGCCATCTTGTGAGCTGGTTGTAGGAGGGTAGCCATGACAGGTGCAGACTCTGGATGGGCGGCCATGACAGGTGCAGACTCTGGACGGGCGGCCATGACAGGTGCAGACTCTGGACGGGCGGCCATGACAGGTGCAGGCCCTGGAGCGGCAGGCTTGACGTGAGCAGGCCCTGGAGCGGCAGGCTTGGCGTGAGCAGGCCCTGGAGCGGCAGGATTGGCGTGAGCAGGCCCTGGAGCGGCAGGCTTGGCGTGAGCAGGCCCTGGAGCGGAAGACGTGACGTGAACAGGCCTTGGAGCGGCAGGTATGGCGTGAGCAGGCCGTGGCTTGGCAGACGTGACGTTAGCAGGCTGTGGCTTGGCATGATAGGCCTCTGACATGATTGAAAAATTCACAGGTTTGGCTGATACTGGGGGATAGCAGGGTTCCTCATCAGCTACCCCCACAGTAAATGGCGATCCAGCCAACCGGAGGGCAAAGTCAATGTACTGTTCCAACGACCAGTGAATTTTCCCTCCAGGTAGGCCAGAACGAATCGGATTGTTTAGTCCATTACGAAAAATGTCCTTGAGTGCCACATCATTGAAATCCACCTTATGACACAGTTCGCAAAAGTCCACAACATAATCTTCTATAGACAGGTTACCTTGGCGGAGACTGATGAGGCGTGATGCAGGGTCCATGATGATCTGTATTCCAAAAAGCCGCTGGATCTCGGGGGGGCGAAGTATTCTGTAACGAGGACTCTGGGAAGCGTGTAAGATCCACGTGCCAGCTTTATTGAACAGATCGTAGTCAAGGCAGGCAAGGTCAATCTCCAACAAACAGGTACATCCAGGGCAAAACAATAGCGTAATCCAATATAAACAGGCAGAGTCCAAAAACCAGAGAGAGCAGTCCGAAAAGTAACAAATGAACAAGGAAATGAAACCAGACAGAACTATGGCAATGAACGAGGCAAAACTGTGGCAAAACAAAGACAAAACTATGACGAGAAACCAAACCGTGATAATCCGAAAACAGGAAAACGCTTGGTAGAGTCCACTGAGCAAAACAATACTTCGCGAGTGTCTGTTTGGCATGGCCTGCCTTTAATGGCTGACAAACAGGAAGCTACCAGCGAAGCAGCAGAGGGAGCAGCAACAGTCAGTCAGTGGGTGAGGGCTCCCTCTGCTGGCGTGGCGTTACACAAACAAACAAACAAACAAACAAACAAAAAAACTAAAACTAAAATTAAACCAAACCAAAAACAACTAAAACAAAGGGAAAACAAAAACGGAAACAAACAAAACAAAATCAAACAAACAATACAAAAAAGAAACCAAAAGAAATCAAACCTAAACAAACAAACAAAAAAAAATAAAACTAAAATTAAACCAAACCAAACCAAATCAAATCAGACCAAAAACAATTAGAACAAAAGGAAAACAAAAACAGAATCAAACAAACAATACAAAAAAGAAACCAAAAGAAATCAAACCTAAACCTAAACAAACAAATAAAAGCAAACCAAACAGAAACAAACAAAACAAAACCTGGGGTGTGTTTCATGAAACAAGTTTACCAAATAAGCCAGGCTTATTTCAGTTAGTCCGAATTATTGTCACTTGATTTGGCTCAAAATAAGTCAGACTAACTGAAATAAGCCTGGCTTATTTGGTAAACTTGTTTTATGAAACACCCCCCAGACCAAATCAAACAAAAACAAACAAACAAAAAAACAAACCAAAATGAGAAAAAAAAAAAAAAAAATCAAAAAACAAAACAAAACAAAAAAAAACAATATAAAACAAGAAACCAAACCTAACCAAACAAACCCACACCCAATCAGAAACAAACAAAACAAAAAAAAAACCTCAAAATCAGATCAAATCAAACAAAACCAAACCCTAACAGAAACAAACAAAAGCAAAAACCAAACAGAAACAAAACACAAAACACAAAACCAGACCAAATTAAACAAAAGTAAACTAAAACAAATTAAGAAAACAACCCCAAAATAAAAACAGCAAACTATATATATATATAAAAAAAAAACCTAACCAAACAAACCACACCAAACCAGAAACAAAAACACAAAACAAAAGCAGACCAAATTAAACAAAAACCAACTAAACAAAGACAAAACCCCAAATCAACTGAAATGTATTAAAAAACCTGTCCACAGTTTTAATAACCTAAACAATATTAATTCAGCAAATCTGTGGATGTAAATTGACGTGCTGGAATGCTGTTAAGGAATATTTCTGGATAAATTTAACATTTGGGGGTGTTTCATAAAACAAGTTTACCAAATAAGCCAGGCTTATTTCAGTTAGTCTGACTTATTTTGAGCCAAATGAAGTGACAAGTCGTCAGCCTAACTGACATAAGCCTGGCTTATTTGGTAAACTTGTTTTATGAAACACCCCCCTGGATTCAACCCCATTTTAGCATGATTTCCAATTATCACAGGATGTGTAATTCTGTATGCAGTACTTGTATGCATAAACCACACTTGGAATTCAGCACAACGTGTGAAGAAAGCATTCTTTAAATCATCACACAGGCTTTGTAAATCCGCCGGATACAAACCTAATTTGAAAGTGTTAATATTAGGCTACTTTAATAATAACTTGGATCCAGGGATTATGCACCGTTAAGTTGCCATGGATAAAGAGCGCTTGCTAAATGGCAAGTAAAATACTTAAATACCTCAAAATCCGCAGGGTATGAGGTCCTGTTTATCCATTTGCAAATAAGTAGAGACAGGCAGTGAAAAACATGTTGGCAGTCAAAATTTAATAAACTCTCAACCGCATCCTGTCGCTTTGATAAAGAGGAAGATTACAGAAAGAAACAGTCTAATTTAAGAGGTTTACCATCATCCCAGATTCCATCACACTTACAGACTGAGCACAAATTAAATTTAACTTCATGGCTTAAATCCAAAAGTGTCTCCAAGTACATTTGTGTGTTAAAAACAGCAGTTTATTTTTATGGAAACCTGTTTCTGCCATTAAATAAGACAGAAAAAAGGTAACTGCGACTACTTCTCTCACAATTCTGACCTTTTTTCCTTGCAATTCAGACTTTTCTTTTGCAGCTGCATTCATTGTGTGAAATAAACTTGTAATTTCAAGTTATAAATATTGCACGATGCACTCTCAGAAATAAAGGTACAGTTCTGTCACTGGGGCGGTACCATAAGGTACAAAAGTGAACATCTTTGTACCTTACCTACCCCTAAAAAGTACATATTAGTACCTTAAAGGTACATTTTAGTACTTTGAAAGTACATATTGGTACCTTAAAGGTAAATGTTGGTACATTAAAGGAATATATTAGTACTTTAAAAGTATATATTTGTAGCTATTCACTTTGTAACTTAGGGTACCGCGTCAGCGACAGAACTGTACCTTTTTTTTTCTGACGGTGTGGAAATGCACAATTACGAGTTACAAAGTCAGAACTGCATGATAGAAAGTTGCAATTCTCAGAAATAAAGTTAGGATTGTGAGATACAAACTTGTAATTTTAACTTTTCTCAAAATTGCATGTTTGTATCTCACAACTGTGACTATTTTCTCATAATTGCAAGTTCCTCTCGCAATTTTGACTTTATAACGCGCAATTGCGCATTTATATCTCAAAATACTGAGAAAAGTCTGATTTTTTTCCTTGCATTTTTGACTTTTCTCTCACAGCTGCATAAATTGTGAGAAATAAACCTGTAATTTGAAGACAGAATTGTGTGATAGAATCTCGCAATTTTTACTTTTTTTTTTTTTAGAATTGTTGAAATTGAAGTTTATATCTCACAATAGTGACTATTTTCTCAAAATTGCAAGTTTCTCTTCGCAATTCTGACATTATAACACGCAAATATCGACTTTATATCCCACAATTCTGACTTTAGCAAATGAGTTTTTATCTCAGAATAAAAAATAAAAAGATATGTGCGACATCGCAATTCAGAGTTTTTTCCTTGCATTTCTGACTTTTCTCTCGCAATTGCATGATATAAACTTGCATATCTTACAACTGTGACTATTTTCTTAGAATTGTGAGTTTGTCTCACATTTTGACTTTATAACTCATAATTGAGAGTTCTCAAAATTTTGAGAAGTCAGATTTGCAAGACACATACTCGCAATTTCAAGAAAAAAGTAAATTGTGAGTCATTTTAAGTTATAAAGTCAGAATTGCTTGACAAAATCTCGCAATTTTGACTTTTCTCAGAACTGCAAGTTTATATCTTTTTTCTTTTATAAATGCAAGAAAAAAAGTCAAAATTGTGAGTTTATTCACAATTGTGACTTTATAACATGCAATTTATAAAAGAAAAAAAGTTTTAAAAAGTCCTAATCGTGAGAAAATAAAAGCGAAAATTGAGATTTTTAATTTTTTATTTAGTGGCAGAAATGGGCTTTCCTACTTTCTACTGTTTATACTGAAATTTACACTAAAAGAAATTGTGTGGAAACAATTTCTTTTAGTGTTTTCTAAAAGAATTTCTTCCATTAAGAAATGGCAAGTAACAATGAATTAAACATCACATTTTGAATAGAAAGACAAGAAATGTACTCCACCAATCTTTTTTTTTTTTTTTTCCAAGTGCACCTTCTAAGCATCTTTCCTTTCTTCCAATTTCAACAGCTGAAATGTACAGACTGTACAAATGTAATCCAGAATAGGCAGATAATAACATATGCAACCTGAACACACTGTGCTCCACCTTCAGAGCGAGTATCAGTTCCTTTTTGCCCAGAATATAAAATGAACAGAATAGGGACACCGACACAAATCACACAGGAAACCAACGCTGGGTTCCCGAGGCTGAGCAGATGGGCATTTTATACCTGAGAGCGGTGAGGAGAATCATGTACATGAGAAAAGAAATGGAAACAGAGACTGTCACAGTAGTACAAACAGTACATGGTGTGTGTGTGATTGTAGACAGGACAGCTCTCTCGCAGCTCTCGCCACGGGCACGCATTCAGCCTACTTTCCAACACACACCACCTGCCACACTTCCAAGTGTGTGTGTGGAATGGGAAAGTCTGCTGGGAGAATGAGCATCGTTAAAATTGCATCCTGAATGCATTATGGGTAGAACCAGAGCGGTGAGAGCCACTGAGGTCGACCTTAATGCGGCACATATAGATGTATGTACAGATACCGATCCATCCAGATGCAAAAGAGAAAGCGTCGTCAGTCTTTACACCCGCTCTGATCTCTGAACTCAACCTGCGAGATCATCATTAGCTACGGCTGACTTCCCATTAATTAAACCCCACAAAGTCCATATGACAGAACAAGGTTCAGCTAGTCTAGCCGCAGTGCGTCTGCGCGCTCGAGAGAGACAATTTTTAGCACTGAATTGCTATTCTTAGCCATAGGTGTGTTAGTAGGTCACGCCGCAGCCTGTGTGGATGTGAATGTGTAGAGACACACAACAACAAACGACTAAGGGCTCCAGACCCCATAACTCTGTAAATAGCAGCGGCCATTAATAAGTGCACGGGCAGAAACAAACACAGCTGCAATATTTATAAGAGCAAACACAAACTAATGGGACATTAATTAGAGAATATGGAACAAGACACTTCACTCTGCTCTAAAACCTAGTGAACTCTCACACAAAGTTTTGTCTTAGGCCTAATCATGCTGCCTGATAAGACTCCTTGTTTTAGGCTAAGTGTAAGGCAAATTATACATAATTATATGTGTGACTAGCACTGTGAAAAATATATGCTTAACGATATGCAACATGGCACCGTGTTAAAGTCTAATCTGGCAATTAAATTTATTTAAATTAATTCTAGTCCTTGGATTTATTTTTCAAAGTGATTACTGCATTGTATTCTGCCACTGACTTTGTGTAGTATGCTTATGATGTTAAAATAAAATAAAATAAAATAAAATAAAATAAAATAAAATAAAATAAAAAAGTGAAATTCCAGGACCTTCAATGACTTTTCAAAAAGAGAAATAGATAAATAAAAATATACAAAAATAAAGTGAAGCACTCATGCGAAGTATTACTACAAAATCATTAAAAAAAAAAACACTTTTACTTTAGTAAAACCACAGTTAATTTTCTTAAGGGATTTGTTTGTGTATATTTACTTTCTTTTTTCTTTGTTTTATTTTTGTAACTGTACTGCCTTAATGGTTTGATGTTTTCTACAGTTTAAGACAAAAAAAAAAAGAAAAGAAAAAAAGAGTGAAATCCTGATCTGAAAACAAATGATTTGCAAACCCGCACCTACGTCCCGATCTGAATCAAATGATTCGCGAACCCGAATCCATGTCCCGATCTGAATCAAATGATTTGTGAACCGGCACCTATGTCCCGATCTGAATCAAATGATTCGCAAACCCGCACCCATGACCCGATCTGAATCAAATGATTCGCGAACCCGCACCCATGTCCCGATCTGAATCAAATGATTCGCGAACCCGCAATCATACGCAAACTACCAAACTAAATCAAATGAATCGCGAATTAAAGTCCCGATCTGAAACAAATGATTCGCGATACACAATCTGACTGGAGTGCTTCAAAACAGTGAATCCTTTTTGGCTTAACTGATTCAGAGTTTCGAAAAGTTGTTTTACACCCATCACTATGTGCTTTTTAAAATCGTTACAAGTGATGTTGAAATGCGAAAATGAATGGCTTTTCATTTGATCTGATTTTTGCTAGTGAATCGCTTGAAATAAATGCTCAAAGTCACAAGTTTGAATCAATCGGAGCGGCTACAGCATAAATGATTCAATTGATTTGGTTCATCTGTTCCTCTTTTCGCATCTTCAGCCATGTTTACATGACACTGTCAGTGCTACTACTTGCTTAGCTCAAATATTTTCTGACATCAACTGAAACAAGCAAAAAATAAATAAAATAAATAATGTTTTTTGCATGAAAACATACGTGCTTATCGACAAAATGAAACACTTATTTCATAGATACATTGTCTTTCAATAATTCGAGCACTTTTCATGTACCTCTTCAGGAATATTGCTATTTTCAAAGATTTTCCAGACCTTAAATTTCAACATGTCAAATTCAAGTACTTTAAGCACCTTGTACAAACCCTAAAAATAAAATAAAATAAAATAATTAAAAATATGCATTTTTTTGTGAAATATAAAATGTTTGCACATTGTGTGAAATACTTGATTTTTGTTCATTGTGTATTGATTAAATTAGATCTTTTAATAGCAAGTCTAGATAAAATGTTAAAAATATAGTGGACGAGTTGACAGCGTTATAATTATCATTAATTATCAATTTTGTTTTTGGTGTGAAGGGACTACATAAGAACAGCATACAAAAATGTAAGGAACAAACAATGCCATTAAGGTGTTTACAGGACGTCACTGAATACAAACACGCATACATCAATAACAGATTTTCACATAAATATATTCATGACATTAGGTATGAACAAAAAAAGTCTCTAAAGAGTAAACATCATAAACAAATGTTTAATTTCCCAGAGGAGCCTCCTCATATTCTGTCTTAGTAGTGAGTACACATCTGCCATGCTAATGCGTCAACACTGTCTGCTCGACAACTACGCTAGTCGTGATTTCCACTAAGAACTACTAACAGAAGAAAACATGTGAATTATAGACTTCCATAATCAAGACTGAGTGTCGACCTTGAACTGGGACTGATCTTGAAATATTAATACAGACGTAAAGATCAAACCGCTCAATACATAAAAAAACATGATCCTGCAGGCCTACAGGTGCTTTTTTTTTTTTTAATACTACACATTTTTAAGCACAAAAAATTAATGCATATTACCGTCAAAGTAAGTAAATTGTAAAGTTATGCAAGACAGAAACTCTTCATCCCTCTTCACATTAGAAGGAACGCACATTCACTGAAAAGCACTCAGAAAAGAGATCAACATACAGAGGTAATGAAAGAGAAACACAGCATCATCTGGAGATATTTCACTCCATTAAATAAAGACCAAGCTAAATGTGACATTATAAACTAATATGGTGTTAAATGAAGTTGTTAAATGATTTATCATTTGCCATAATTATTGCTAATGAATAGAAAACAAAAAAGCAGTCTGATAATTTACAGTTTGATCGAAAGATGTGGGTTTTAATGCTGTAAATATCCATATCTTATACAAATCTTCCACATTAGTGATATGCAGACTTGTATTACTCCATATTACATCAAAAAGCAAATACTAATGTTGGTCCATCCCTACCACTCTTGTTTATCTCGAGGGCCTGTGACTTTACACTCACACCTCTTACATGAACACGTTTATTTACTGCTACCGCTTCACACCAGAGCTGTTTCTTCTTTTGTTTTCTTTCTTTGGATCTATTGTTTATCTCTGTTTTATTTTATACACAACCAAAAAGGGCATTTTTGGATACAATCCCATAAAATTTTCACACATTGTTGGTGGGTTTTGGAAGTGCGTTGCTGGCTCCTGCAATGTAACGCTCTAGCGCAAACTCTCTATTACCACATGCTGTGGACGATACAGTTGAGTCTTGGACGGAGGCATTTTGTGGTCCCTGAGGCATCACGGGTTCAGGTTTGTCTGTCTTTGCCTCTTTTGTTTGTTTTGTCACTCCAGCAGGCACTACTAAAATGCACATGCTGATCAATACGTCACTTAGGACTGTTCTGATAATTCTGGCTCTGTTGTTATGTTGTGTCTAAATTATATATAGTGGTTTTATATTGTTGGAGCAAGTTTTTTTCTTTATATCAGGGGTGCACAGGCTCAGTCCTGAAGGGCCGGTGTCCTGCAGAGTTTAGCTCCATCCCCAATTAGACACACCTGAACCAGCTAATTAAGCTCTTACTAGGCATACTAGAAACTTTCCCGGAGGTGTGTTCAGGCAAAGAGGCAAAACTCTGCATGACACGGGCCCTCCAGGACCAAGTTAGCGCACCCCTCTTCCACTTTTGTGAAGTACCTTGAACACTACACAAGACTAAACTGTGTAATTTTCTTTTAAGTAAACTTAGCAGTAGCCCCAGCTGAGGAAAGTTGCCATTTGTGCATAAAAAAACATTCAAAAGTATTTATTTATTTATTTTATGTTTATTTATTTAGAAATTAGAAATTACAATGATTTCTAAAGACTTGTTTTATTATTATTTTTTAATTTTCATTTTATTTATTTATACATGCAATTATTTATGCATTTATTTATTTATTTATTTGGAATGATTTCTAAAGACTTGTTTTATTATTATTTTTTAATTTTCATTTTATTTATTTATACATGCAATTATTTACGCATTTATTTATTCATTTATTTGGAATGATTTCTAAAGACTTGGAAATTCTGCTTTGTCTATGCTATTACATATTAAAATATATTAAAAAATAAAACAGGTATTTAAAATTGTAATAATATTTCACAATTTTACTGTTTTTACTTTGATCAAATAATTGCAAACTTGGTAAGCATAAAAATCTTACCGACCAAACTTTTGAACTATAGTGTTTTAAAATGTTATAATTCCAAAAATAATGTTCATAGATAAGATACATAAAATTATGGAGGGCCAAATTACTATTTAATTAATTAATTAAATTAATGTTGAAATGGCCAAATTACTATTTAATGTTGAAATATATAAACCGTTAAATGCATTAATTATTTAAAGCATAAATAAATGTATAGATATTGTTTATTTATTTAATTAATTACTTAATTTTATTCATTTATCTATGCATTTATTAATTTAAATATTTATTTATTTAAAAACATAAAAATTGAAAGGTGACGCCCACTATTGTTGAGTGACATGACAACAGGCAATAAATAAATGCATAAATGAATAAATGCATAAATAAATACATATTTAAATAAATTAATATTTAAGTAAATAAAGGCATAAATACATTAATTAATTAGTTCATAAAGAAATAAATATTTATACATATATTTACGTTTCAATACATAAATTATGCATTTAACGATTTATTTATATATTTCGACATTTATTTAATGATTTAATTTTGAGTAAATTGCCCTCCATATAAAATTAAACAAGTTTATATAAATATAATATGCAATTGGTATTTTAAAGTCTTAATCTGGGACAAGGATAAAAATAAATCCTACAAAAAGGAATTAATAAGCTGTGCTTTCTTACTTACAGCCTTCCTCCAATGACCAACATCACTTATTCACACAAACACACATACACTAAACATCAACCTGACCTGTGTATCTTGGAGAAAAACCGGTGGTGAAATTATTTATACAGTAAACAACTGAACAGCATAAGTGTATGTAAGAAAAAGGGAGGTCAGACTGGGAAGAAAGAGTAAGAGTGAGCTGGAAGTATTGAGCTGCTTAGCTCTCAATGGTTTTATGGCAGTGGGTTAGTGCTGCTGCGCTCTGGCAGAGGCTGGTGAATGCGTCTCAATTCCTGCACCGAGTTTCCTGCAGAGTTTGTTATTCCACATTCATACATCAGCACAAACACCTGTGCACCCAATTCATAAGAGATTAAAACATTATTCATTTAGGAAAACAGGTCTGCCAAACACATGTAGACTTCTAGACTAAAATGGCAATGCACAAAAGGCCAGAATTGCTACCGAAGTTAATGAGTCAAAGCTTGTGACTGTAATTTTAGCTTGCATGCCAACTGACAGTCTCCTCAGGCTCCTACTTAGGACGTTTTAGGAGAAAAATATGTGCAAGCACACAATAGTGAATAATGAATAGTGTGATCATATCAAATAAATAAAGATAAATTCAAAAAGAAAAAAAAATTAAAAAAAATAAATAAAATAAAAAGGTAAATTCAAAAATAAAAAACTTAAAATAAAAAGGTCATTTCACAAATAAATACATAAAATTAAAATAAATAGTAAATAGCTGTTTTCTTTTTTTTGTAATATTTTAAAATGTAATATTAATATGAAGAAATTAGAGACAGAAATTGTTGTAATTTCTCATTTCCTACCAAATTTTATAAAAACAAACTTAAAAATAAAATAAAATAAAAAGGTAAATTAAAAAATAAAAAACTTAAAAATAAAATGGTAAATAAAATGAAAAAATAAATAAATAAATAAATAACTTAAAAAATGTAAAACAAAATAAAATAAAATATTTTGGATGTGCAGTAAGTTTTTGATGCTTTATTATCTTCATCGTTAAAATCTAAATATAAAAAACAGATTTTTGTCTCAATGAAAATCAAGTTTCATTATGAGTCATGACCCTGGACCAAGTAGCACGGGAATATTTGTAGCAAAAGCCAAAAATACATTGTATGGGTCAAAATTATCAATGCCAAAAATCGTTAGGATAGTAAGATATTACGTAAAGATCATGTTTCCTGGAGATATTTTAGATAAAAATGAAAACTTAATTTTTAATTAGTAATATGCATTGCTAAGAACTTAATTTGGAGAACTTTAAAGGTGATTTTCTCAGTATTTAGAATTTTTGCACCCTCAGATACCAGATTTTCAAATAGTTGTATCTCAGCCAAATATTGTCCTAAAAAACCAAACATCAATGGAAAGCTTATTTCACCTTTCAGAAAATGTTTAAATCTCAATTTCTAAAAATGTACCCTTATGACCGGTTTTGTGGTCCAGGGTCACATGTGTGACATTATAAGCTCAAACACACATAGCTGTATTCCTGACATCTAAAAAAAGTTAATAAATAAAATAGGAAAAAACTACCAAGTGTTAATATTGATAGTATTTCTTTGAGGTGTGTTCTTATGCAATACAGCAGGTTAATAAATTATTCAAGAGTTAAAACTGCCCCCAAAACAATAGTCCTGCAATAATTGTTTGAGTTATAAAGGAAAATGTGGGAAAACGCAACAATTGCCCCCGGCGTCCCCTATTTCTACACTCTTTGGTGTGTCAATCATATTCAAGCAGAGGAATCTATTCAAGGAACAACGCATTTCATCCAGAACTTGTTGACCCTACTGGGTTTGCAATAAAGAACCGCTTTCGGGCTGTGATTTAGCTGTTTTCAGCCCTCCATTTCTCTCTGTCTGTTCCGCATTTGCCCTCTGAGACGTTGATGAAATGCCGATGAAAGGTTTCTAAAATGATTTGGATTGATTTGCTCTCTTCCATTGAAAGTCATCATTTATCATTCACTCCTCACTGAAGCACTGGACCGGTGATCTGAGCCGACGACCGATCTTCCCCCAGAGAAATGACAGCTCTCTCCCGCAAGTCACATGATCATGATCTGCAAATGATTAGCACGATGCGTCCTAAAAGAGGTCGTATCAGGTCTTTTGCCCTTTGGCTGACCATTACAATGAAGCAGGACTTTTTTTTTTTTTCTCTGCATCTTATATGTGACCTTGGGCTACAAAACCAGTCTTAAGTAGCACGGGTATATGTGTAGCAATACATTGTATGGGTCAAAATGATACATTTTTCTTTTATGCCAAAAATCATTAGGATATTAAGTAAAGACCATGTTCCATGAAGGTATTTTGTAAATGTCCTACCATAAATATATCAGTGTTTCCCCTGCCATTATATTAGGGGGGCGGCCCTGTACAGCGCCAGATCACAACAGACGTCATTTAAGGTTACCTTTCCTATAGAACAGGTCTATACCTTGTTCTTTTATTAAACAAACGAAATAGCCTTATGTTATATATCTTATTTACACAACGGCATGTCATTTCTGTCTCTAAGGTTACGTAGTCACGCGTCTACAATCGCGGAGTCCACTCATAAAGACGGATTTACTCTATAGCACGGGATGCCACAGAATTCGTCAATTTTTGGATTAATAAATCAAAAGTAGGTCTCTCACTTAATTCGAATCGCGATATGGACTAGTGTCTGTGAATCTTAAAACGCAAAAAGACGGTTTAAATATGAATCCTCCATGTTCCGCTTGGCTCTGTATGAATGAATGGCGGAGACGCGGCTTTGTTTACTACACAAATAGTGAAGCACACGTGACGCTCGCGTTTATTTTCGGCCTCTGCGGCTCATTATATGACGACATAAACGCATGAACTTAATCTCCAGAACTATTGCGAGAGTCACTTCATGTAAATTTTACCGGTTCATTTGAGAAAATTAGCATCATATCATACTGTATACACACAAAAACTAACCGGCAACCTGTCAAAATAAAAGTACTATATAACAAATGTATTAGTCTTGTACTACTTTTGTACAGTATAATGTATGTGTTTAAATATTCATATTTCTGGCAAATTTAAATAAAACAATTAAATGCAGAAATTATAATAATAACAGAAATAACAGAAAAAAAAGAAACTCTGTTTGTTTGGCAGCAAATAAAAGGGTTTAATTTTCATTTCATTAAAAATAAATAAATGTTTAATGCCTGTATTTGATTATCAGAAAAATTAAAACAAGAATTTCTGAGAAAAAAAAAAAAAAGATTGTAGGGCCCTATTGTTCAAAAGTTGAAATTGAGATTTTTCAACTTATTTTTTCACTGAAATAAATGTTTTTGTTATTACACAGACCCCCCGAAATGGTCTAGGGGTTCTGGGGTCGAACATTTAAAATATAGACATTAAAAAAAACATACATTCAAGCAATGTGCAGGACAAAGATATTGTGCAATAAAGTGATTTATTAGAGGTGAAAATGAAATAACTACAAACGTTTGGAGGTGAATCAAAGAGAGTGGTATATATGTACAATATTTACAGTATTTACAGTAAAACAAGACAAAGGGAACAGGAAGAAGGGACGTGGGCGGTGCTAAATCAAAGAAAATAACAAAACCAAAAATCCTCTAACTGCTCAATATCCCCTAAATGTAGAAAGAAAAAGTCTTCAGCGTTCGAGACGCCCTAACTAAACTACACTTTAAAGCCGATAAACAAAAAAAAAGGGGTGGCACTCGCTCCTAACCTAATGCACTATACAGAATCGCATTCATTCAGAATCACGTGACGCTCTTACCTGTCCGCTTCTTCTTGGCCGCGTAACATATAACGCATGCTCAATTATGTTACAGTGAGGGGGAGAGGGAACAAAAATATATATCGGGGCAAAAACGTACATGAAGATCAAGCAAGGGGTCTGGTGTGCTCTTTTATCCGGGAGGGTCTTGTCCGATTGGGGGGCAGCAGGATGGATGACGTCAGCAGTTAATGATGATTGACAGGTGACAGGACCAATGGCGGTAACTAGGAAAGTGAAAGTAAACAGGAGAAGAGACAACGGGAAACACATAACAAGCACGTAACAGTGCTACACACAGCCAGGAACATCAATACATTTTCAGTTTTAACTTCGTTTAAGAACAACAGTATCTATTATGCTTTACCCTTATTACTTCACCTTAAATATTTCCTGATTATTTACTCACCCCCATGTCATCCAAGATGTTGATGTCTTTCTTTCTTCAGCTAAAAAGGAATCAGGTTTGTGAAGAAAACATTCCATTTTCACCAAATAGTGGACTTCAATGGGGATCAGCAGGATGAAAGTCCAAACTGCAGTGTCAATGCAGCTTCAAAGGGCTCTACACGATTTCAACCGAGGAATAAGGGTCTTATCTAGCAAAATGATCAGTCATTTTCTAAAAAAAAAACAAAAAAAAACAACATTTACGTACTGACGTAAGCAGAAGTATCATCCCAGTGTTCACAGAGTGGGCATACAAAGAAAGTCAAAAGCAATTAACAAAAAAGGTAAAACGATGATTTTGAAGTTGAACAAAAAGAGTTTTTTCCCTACCTTTTACAACCAAAATGCACAAACGAAGAATTAACTATGCATGACCTTTCCAATGAGATTGCGTAATGCATGAATTCTAGCTAGTGCAAAATGAGCATTTGTGGTCAAAAAGTATATACATTTTTATTCTTTTTACAAAACGATGGATCTTTTCACTAGATAAGACCCTTATTTCTCGACTGGAATCGTGTAGAGCCCTTTGAAGCTGCACTGAAGCTTCAACTCCTATCCACAAGTTTCCTACGCCCCATGAGGCCTTGCGTCAAAAGTGGGAGCGTCTTCCGGTTCAAAGTAAACAAGCGGGACTTGACACTCATTCATTCAACAGTTGACAGGAGTGACGGACAAATGAAGCCTCGTAAAGCACCGAAACTTTCCTCTGACAGTTTCAGGAAAAGATTCAAAGCTTCGAGAGTGTCGAAAACAGCGCGATCTGGTGGTTAGTAAAAAATAAAGCAGCCAAAAGCATGTAAGTTCCGTCGGAAGCAGCATTCACCACAATGTTCATAGATCGATCCATATTATATGCACAAAAAAAAGCCAAACCATGTGTGTGTGTTTGTTTGTTGAATTTCTGACTCTGATAAATTAATTTACCCATTGAACAGTGCCATTAAATGCCAGTACAAATATCAATATGATGTAATAAAAGAATAGTGTAAACATATATTAATTGCATATGGCATATATTTAATTTTCCTGAAATAATTTGTATTCTTCATAGTACTTGTATGACTGGGTATTTAAAAATGTAATTATTAAATGGGTCCAAATGCAAATGTACTCGCAAAGTAAGATCTGGGGGTCGAACATTAGGACACGCAAAGTGAATCGCACACATGACTGGACAGAAAGTGAGGCTTCTACGAAAGGGATTTCTACGTTAACCAGCCTCGAATCGAGGCTTCATCTGGCATGCCCTTTAACACGGTTCAAATGTCATTTCACTAGTTGACAGTCATTTAATATTTAGCGATCCAAACTTGCTAATGTTGTGGGAACACAAATTCGAAGAGCATATGTTTTCCCTAAGAACGTAATGACATCTCTGATAAAGGTGTGCATCTTTACAAAGTAAACAATGGTCCAAAAAACACTTAGCCTCTTCGCTAATTAGCACACAAAATACAATTGGTATACTACGTCCGCCGCCTCACCGGAAGTTGTACCCAAGTGTTTTTTTACAGTAGTGCCCCCCGGAAACTTGTGGATTGAAGTCCACTATATGGAGAAAAATACTAAGATGTTTTGCTCAAAAACCTTCATTTCTTTTCGGCTGAATAAAGAAAGACATAAACATCTTGGATGACATGAGGGCGAGTATTTTATCAGGAAAGTGAACTAGTCCTTTAAATGTTCCTTTCAGTCTTTCAGTTCTTAAAGTTTGCTTCAAACTTTTAGCTCGGAAGATCAAGGAAATCTGATTCTTCATGATACGACCTCTTTAAAATTTAATAACAACCCCTTTGTTGTATAAAATCTATTCTTGTTCTTCCATTAATTCTCTTTGTGTTTGTTCCTCTGACTGAAATGACAAAAGCCTCTTCAGTTGTACTTTTAATGACCCTTTACAAGTTTTTCAAACTTGATCTTTTGTTTAATTAATCCTCAGAGAGCTTTGATTGGCCGAAGGGCATCATGGGCAAATATGATTGGCCTTTGAAACAAACAGAACATGTTTTTCAGTCCTCTGTAGGGCTGTCATAGGCCGTAGTTGTGTTTTTCGAGGTTTGTGATGAGGATTACAGAGAGCCAGATGGTTTGACAGACAAACAGAGAGGTGCACAGGGAGCACGGCGCTCAGTCACGGGCAGGTACACAGTCAGACACAAACAAAATTTGGCTGTATCTCAGAAAAGACCAAGATTAGAAGTGATCTGTGCATGACAGAACTTGGCTTCATACTGGTCTTTCCACAGCAGCTGATGTTGCATTACAGTACTGTAAATCTCTTATATAGACGTGAGTGAATTGATCACGGCACAGACCTTGTTCTCTCTCTCTACGGCATGAATTGTTCAGTGGTTACAAAGAGTGGCATCTTGTTGTCACATGTACCTCTGCCAAGAACTACAGAAAACAGATAAACACATTTGTATAGTGAATACAAGAGCAGGCTGAGTGTGAAATAGACATAAAAGAACTTTTACAGAGACATTCACATCGATCACATCAAAATTTCTAATTTGAGAATGAAGTCTTTCAGTTCAGATGCTGGAATCTGAAATAAACTGCCCAACACAACAACAAAAAAATTAATTTTAAGGTTAAGTATAAGCACTAAAATGATTCAAATGTAAAAAAAAGCTAAATATGAATATTAAAAACAAGCAATTGAATGACAAAAGCACAACACAATTACTTCTAATAAAATACAACAACCATAATAATAATTCAATAAATATTTGAATGCTATTTAATGTTTTTACATAATAATAATAATAATAATAATAATAATAATAATAATAATAATAATAATAATAATAATAACAATAATAATAATTTAAATGCGATTTAGTTTTTTTAATATATTCTAAAATTCTAATATTATTAGAATTTTATTTAATTTTTTATTATTTTAATTATAATTATTATTTTAATTATTTTAATTTTAATCCTAATATTATTTAATAATAATAATAATAATAATAATAATAATAATAATAATAATAATTCAAATATTTCAATGCCATTTAGTGTTTTTATATATTCTATAATTCTGTAATAATACTAAATATTTCAATAAATATTTCAAAGCTATTTAGTGTTTTTATAAATTATATTAATATTATTATTATTATTATTTAATAATAATAATAATAATAATAATAATAATAATAATTTCAATAAACATTTCAATGCTATTTAGTGCTTTCTATATATTTTAAAATTTTAAAATTTTAAAATTATTATTATTATTATTAATAATAATAATAATAATAATTCAAATATTTCAATGCCATTTAGTGTTTTTATATATTCTATATATTTTTTATAAATTCTGTAATAATACTAAATACTTCAATAAATATTTCAAAGATATTTAGTGTTTTTATACATTTAAATATGTATTGAAATAATAATAATAATAATAATAATAATAATAATAATAATAATTATTATTATTATTATTATTATTATTATTATTGTTGTCATTATTATTATTATTATTATTATTATTATTATTATTATTATTATTATTATTATTTCAATAAATATTTCAAAGCTATTTAGTGTTTTAATATAATAATAATAATAATAATAATAATAATAATAATAATAATAATAATAATAATATTTTAAATATTATAATATTTCAATGCTATTTCGTGTTTTTATATATTCTAAAATTCTGTAATACTACTAAATATTTCAATAAATATTTAAAGCTATTTAGTTTTTTTTATACATTCTATTATTATTTAATAATAATAATAATAATAATAATAATAATAATTTCAATAAATATTTCAATGCTATTTAGTGTTTTTATATGCATTCTAAAATGATTTATTATTATTATTATTATTATTATTATACAATTTCAGAATCTATAAAAACACTAAAATAACTGAAATTCAAATGTCTACAGGCAACATTTTATGCATTAATTATTAATATCATTTAAACATTCTTGGAAATACACCATATGTTGAATGTACGTTAAAATGAGAAATCTAATATATTACTACACACTTAAACTAATTAACTGTTAATATAACTACTAATTTAAAAACGTAATTTCAATTTAAATACATTTTGAATAGGGTTTTTCAGCCCTGATGTTTACTTTAACCGCCAGTCAGAGTTTCAAAAGACATGAAGCAGAGTAAATGAATTAGGAGTGAATTATCACTTTAAATTAAAAGCGATGAATTACTGCTTTAATATGGACCCAGAAAAAGAAATATACATTGCTGACGCAAGCGGTGTGAATCAGGCCTAAAATAAATAGCAGATTAAACCTGGAAGAGTGGAAGAGAGAGTACTACTACTATGGCATGTGTAGAAAGACTGTCCATCTTTAAAACAAAATTAGATCTGGTCGCTACACCAATAACACACAAATAAACAGGACTTTAGCACATTCGCAGCACTACATGTTATGCACAAGCAGACTTATCACAATGAATCAGGTGGGAAAATAAACGAGTGCGACACATTGAAGTTATCTGGGAGAAGTTTAATTATCTTACACTGGCTGTCAGCGGTGAGACGGATGCATGCAGACTGATAAGCACAAGCACAGTGGACTCTTTATCTCTCTCTCTCTCTCTCTCTCTCTCTTCTGACAGCGCAGGCAGTGTGTTTGTGTATGTGTGTGCGGCCTCAAGAGATGTAAACATAAAGACTACATCTGTTATGTCCCAGGCCCGCTGAGCCGCCACCGCAGGGGCCCGAAAGAACCAACTACCCCATCTCAAAAACACACACACTCTCTCAACACATCACAGACATCCTCACACCTCTGCAGCACTGCGTCTTACACGGACACAAAGCATGCGTACAGATTGACAAGAAGGGGTTTCTCACTCAAATGTGCTTTGAGGGGGAAAGGAAAACAACTGGTTAAAAATCAGAGAGGAGACAGATGACAAGAATGAAATGTAACAAATAAATTACATAGTGGCATTAAATTAACTAAAAGTGACAGCACTATAATGCTATTTTATAATGCTATAAAAGATTTAGATTTGAAATAAATGCTGTTCTTTTGAACTTAATATTTAAAGAATTTGAAAGTGCATCAATTTCCAACAAAAAAAAGCACAACTGATTTCAACAGTGATAATATAAATAAAATGTTTTTTTTTTTAAAGATATAGGACTATTTCTGATGCAAAGGATATATAAATAAAATATGTTAAAATAAAAAAACATTATTTTTTTTATTTATTTTTATTTTATTTATTTATTTATTTATTTATTTTTTGCAAATAAATGATAGGCTGGATCTGTCTAGGTATAGGTCTATTTTAGAAGCAAGTGATTTTTATGTGCGAATAAATGACAGACAGCATCTGTCTAGAAATAAGACTATTTCAAATGCAAATGATTTTTATAAATTAGATTTTTAAATATTATTAAAATAAAAAGCATTAAAGCAAAAAGCATTTAAACTAATAATTTATTATTTTTTATTTATTATTATTATTATTATTATTATTATTATTATTATTATTGTTGTTGTTGTTGTTGTTGTTGTTGTTGAAATAAATGATATAAATGATATAAATGAAATAAATGATAGGCTGGATTTTAGATGCAAGTGATTTTTATAATATATTAAAAAGCATTGTTTTAAACTAATAATTAAGGTATTTTTGTGCAAATAATCAACATATAACAACATTTGTATCTGATAAGACTAAAGATGCAAATGATTTTTATAAATTACATTTTAAAACTATATTAAAAAAGAAAGCATTATTTTAAATTATAATAATTAATATTTTGTTGTGGAAATAAATGACATGCAGTATCTGTCTAGATATAGGACTTTTCAGATGCAAATTACTTTTATAAATTACATTATGAAATATATGAAAATAAAAAGCATTATTTTAAGCTGTAATAATTAATATGTTTTGTGCGAATAAATGACAGACAGGATCTATCTAGATATAAGACTATTTCAAATGCAAATGATTTTTATAAATGACTTTTTAAAATATTATTAAAATAAAAAGCATTATTTTAAACTGTATTAATTAATTAATTAATTAATTAATTATTATTATTATTATTATTATTATTTTATGCAAATAAATAATAGGCTGGATCTGTCTAGATATAGATCTATTTTAGATGCAAGTGATTTTTATAATATATTAAAATAAAAAGCATTATTTTAAATGTAATTTTTGTGAAATCTAAACAAAATAACACACAAAAAAATAGAATTTAATATTAAAATGTACACAATCAACAATTATACAATTAAATTAAATGATAAATTAAAACAACAAAATTTGAATTTAAAATCACTAAAACATGAATACATTTTGTAATGAATACAAATTATTAGAATTAATAGGCATTTTTATGTCATAAAACTTAAAACATTCACAACCCGCCTGACACAAAAATGCTACTAAAGAGCAAGACAAATAAGATATTTGGCATTAGAAATTTAATGGCATTAGAGGTTTTTAAATAATACTATTTAGCCAAAAATACTTAATTTAGAATAAAGTCAAACTGGAAACCCATTTTGTGCACATGCATTTCTTAAATAAATGTTAGAAACAGATGTACAAAATGTGCAAACTTTTAAATGCCAATTTGCTAAAATAAAATCCTAAAATGTAAAATCCTAAAAGGTGGGTGAAAACTCAACAAAAGACAGGGAAACCTGTTCAAACAGTGTTAACAAACGCTGTTGACACTCTTCAGAGGAATCAACCTACAAATCTGCATATGAAGATAAAACAGCAGAAAGTATTTTAATTAAAAAATATTACACGCTTCACTTTCAAAGACAAATGTTAGGGGGCACTTACACCCAACAAGCGCACACGCTTTCACCGTTCGACCTAGTTTGTAAAGGCTAGAAGAGGGCTGATAATTTTGTTGTCGGCTCTAATGTGATCAAAGAGAAAGCAGCTGTAACGTAAATTGAAGGAATTAATAAAAGGCAAACTTACAGGAACTGAAAGGCTGTCTGTAATTAAACTCTGTATCTGTCACAACACGGAATGCAAATTCACTTACAGAGGTTGTAATGGAGCTGACGAAATATGAAACCAAAAACCTGCAGTAATATCCGCCGAAAAACTGACAACCTTGAAAGGAACCGTTTTACACTTAACCTCTTTTGTTTAAGGCTGTCACATCATTAGTCTCCCAAAAAAAAGACCTTTTGGCATGTGCTTTCTAAACATTTACACACTCCATAGTTTAAAAATCCTTTGAATTTATGCATTACGGTCTGACAAAAACAAAAGTAGAAGCTATTGGGCCTCAAGTGCAGGTCAAATGATCAAATACATGAGTTTCCTGTTTGGATATTGCTGCTACTAGAAAACCCTTTTTTTATACAAAGAATTTTGCACCCCAAGCACAAAAGTGAGTTTCCACTTCTGATCTACAGGACTTCGTTCATTAAACAGTCATAACACTTTCAGTGTAGAGGTGTGAGACCCTAGAGGTAGTCGCATGTTTTATCAAGCAGCGTCAAAAATAGAAACAAACTGAATGGAGTTTCTCACACTAGGAGTGACAGATCGGAATTCAAAGTGTTTGTTTTTTCAGGTAACCACGTAAAACAAAGCAGATGAGGTGGTGGTGTGTGAAAAGAAACAATCTGTGAATCACAAAAAAGAAAAAGAAGGGAAAAATAACTGCGACAGAGGAATCTATAATTAGATGGATCCTTGCTTTCTGCCAATTTGCCTTTTCTTTATTTTTATTTATAACATAAACCCAAAGCAGCCAAAAACGCACTGGTGCGCAGAAATACAAATTAAGAAACTGGCAGCGACCAATAGCGTCCCCCTCCTCGGAGCACCGGGATGAGAGCCAGAAGCCAACGATGGTAAATAAATGAGAAAGACTTTCAGAAATTGCTGCCTGTATTCATCTAGTGAATGATTCACAATTGCTAAATGCCAGAGATGAGGGTGTTAACAAATATGCATTTAAAATATGCCCAAATTATGCAAAAGGCCCTGTATTACACCAAATACGGACTGGTGCTCAATAGTGGAGAGCTGCCAAGTCCATTTGGCTCTACACGCCTAACGTGAAGGAAAAAACAAGGTTTCAGAATTACTTTTCGTGCAATATTTCAGCGAGGACTCAGCAATCCTTTAATAAAGGGTTGTAAGTGACCCCAAAATGAAAATCTGGCCATGCAAGATGAGTTTGTTTTTTCATCGGAACAGATTTGGAGATATTTAGCACTGCATCTCTTGCTCGCCAATTGATCCTCTGCAGTGAATGGGTGCCGTCAGAATGAAAGTCCAAACAGCTGATACAATAATCCACACGACTCCAGTATATCAGTTAATATCTTGTGAAGTAAATACCTGTGTGTTGTCTATCCATATTATTCGTTCTCCAGTGAAAAAGTCGTCTCATCTGAATCAGGAGAGAAATATGCACAGATCATGTGTTGCTTACAAGTAAAATAGGATTTTGATGTAAGAGGACAACAGGGGATTAACTTTTTCACTGAAATTTTGTCCAGAAGCGATGGTTTAAAGTTTAAATGTCTTCATGATGGATTTGTTTCTTACAAACATGCAGGTTTTCACTTCACAACCTGTTAATTGATGGACTGGAGTCGTGTGGATTGGTTGTGGATAATTGCGATGTTTTTATCAGCTGTTTGGACTCTCATTGTGACGGCACCCATTTACTGCATAAGACCCAATGGTCGCAGTTATCCACAAGTAATCCATATGACTCCAGTCCATCAATTAACATGTTGTGAAGTGAAAACCTGCATGTTTGTAAGAAACAAATCCATCTGAAGGCATTTTAACTTTTTATCATCGCTTCTGGACAAAATTTCAGTCCATAATTCATAAGTTTAAAATAAATAAATAAAAAAAGTTCATTCGCTGTTGTCCTCTCACATAAAAATCTACAGACATATTTGTTTAGAACAACTTTAAACTGTATTTTATTTGTAAACAACACATGATCTGTGCATATTTCTCTCCTAATTCAGATGAGACTCCTTTTTCACTGGAGAAGAAATATTATGGACAGACAACACAGGTATTTACTTCACAAGATATTAACTGATATACTGGAGTCGCGTGGATTACTTGTGGATGATTGCGATGTTTTTATCAGCTGTTTGGACTCTCATTTTGACGGCACCCATTCACTGCAGAGGATCCATTGGTCGCAATTATCCACAAATAATCCATATGACTCCAGTCCATCAATTAACATGTTGCGAAGTAAAAAACCTGCATTGGAAGAAACAAATCCATCATGAAGGCATTTAAACTTTAAACCATCGCTTCTGAACAAAATTGCAGTCCATAAGCCATAAGTGAAAAAGTTCATCCCCTGTCGTCCTCTTGCATAAAAATCTAAAATTTTTGTTTAGAACAACTTTGGACTGTATTTCACTTGTAAACAACACATGATCTGTGCATATTTCTCTCCTGATTCAAATGGAGACTCTTTTTCACTGGAGAAGGAATATTATGGATTTATGTGGACAATTGCGATGTTTTTATCAGCTGTTTGGACTCTCATTTTGACGGCACCCATTCACTGCAGAGGATCCATTGGTCGCAATTATCCACAAATAATCCACATGACTCCAGTCCATCAATTAACATGTTGTGATGTGAAAACCTGCATGACTCTCATTTTGACGGCACCCATTCACTGCAGAGGATCCATTGGTGAGCAAGTGATGTAATGTAATTTCTCCAAAACTTAATCAACACCTTGGATGGTCTCTTTCATTTTTCATGGATTGGATTATATCTTATACCTTTCATCAATATCTTCTACCATAAATCTAAAATCAATCCTTCATATCCATTTATTTAGCCAGTAACTTAAATTGGAAAAAAAATGGAAGCTGGAATAATGTTTCATAAAATTCTTTTATGTTTAATGTTGTCAAGTTTTATTCTGTTAATTCAAGGTGTCACTTCAAGAAGATTAAACGTGAAGTGCACACAGATGTCCATAAAGTCAATTTTTATTAAAAAAAAACAAATATATATATATATATATATATATATATATATATATATATATATATATATATATATATATATATATACACACACACACACACACACACACACACACATGACAGGAGACATGCTTCAAGCATGCTAGCGAACTTCCTACTTCAGAGTTTGGATGCAACCTCATATTTCTTTCTATCAGTTTCACTTCTTGATAAAATAATCTTTTCACTAAAATGACATGAAGAGCAAAGAAAGTGCATTATCTGTGCAACTAGTTGCTATTCTCATGCAGCCTCAGAAACAGTTTTGTCAACTAGAACTGAAGTGTATAGTCAATACACACAATTAAATCTTAATTAGTGTCAATATCAATTAGCTTTTGCCATGTTTCCGCTCAGAAAAGTCATGGTTCATAGAAACTGTTTCTACTTGTAATAGCAACATTATTATACAGTTCACCTTATAAATACAATCATTCTGGCATGAGAAAGACAAACAAATCATAAAAGACAGAGGAAAATAAATCTAGAATAATCTTTGCATTTTAAAATCCTTTAAAAGTTGGTATCCATGTCCAGAACTGACTCATGCCAGCTTCTCTTTACATACGCTGTCGAGAACTGGAGGCTTCAGGGTCTGAGAGCAGATCAGAGCGTTCTGTGCTGGTCAGGGTTGAGGCTAATGTGGACAGCGCTGGGTGAAAGGGCTGGGCCAGATGCCAAGAAACTGGTCGGTATGGTTAGTGGTAGGTTGCACTGCATCAAGGGATGGGTAGGTGGGTGAAGTGCTCATAGCTGGAGAAAGCAGGTCATCTAAAATACTTTTGAAATCTTTTATGATCACCAAAACTGCATTTGAATTGAATGCATTCTTGCTGAATAAAACTAAAAGACCCAAAATCTTTGATAAGTACTATATCTTTTTCTTCAGCGAAAGTCGTTCATGCCAGACTCGATTTGTATTTCCTCACTGAAGCTGTTTTTTACATGCAAGTGTTCATTTTGGACCTTTGGAAACATCACATTTAATAAGGAGCATATTAATGACCATATGGCAAAACATCTGCAGGATTGCTTCTACGTAGCCGTGGCCTAGTGGTTAGCATGGATGGTAGTCATATTTTGAGTCTGACTCACGTTACTTCCATGTCCTGTTAGCCCCAAAAATACCCTCCAAAAATCACTTTCTGAAAGACAGATAGACAGACAGATTGGTGTTAAGAGTTAAGCCTGGTCATAATAAATCGAGATGTAGCCTCCCTTGCAGAAGTAGTAGTAATGAGTAAGTAGCCATAGTAACGGACACAGTCGTACAGCCTTTGGGACTGGACGTGGTTGCATCTGTGCCGAAATCATGTTCTTCATTACGAGACGGATCGAACGAGTGCTGATTGTGGAAATGAAAAATCAATACGACTAGAGGATTGAGAGAGGGAATGAATGAGGGAGAAAAAGAGAAAGATGTGCTACACAAATCAGATATTTCTGATTCAGTTGTGATTCTAATTAACATCCGAATGTTTGAAATGTATATGAAAGTGCGGTGGAATCACAATGCTGAGCCACTGTAGGATTAATGATATGACCTTTGAAGAGCCAGCCTGTGATTTCCAGTGTATTTACGATCATTAGGGCTTCACGCCCACGCTCCCAGAATAGATGCATCAGGACTGAAAAAGATTGGATAGAAAGGAATGGCCATATCAAGAGGCAAATCCATATCTGTTTCATCCTCTGCCTGCCGCAATATTAATTTTCACATTCCACATAACAGCTAAATATGCTTGTCACTTCTCTTTT
Source organism: Cirrhinus mrigala (assembly GCA_036247105.1). Lineage (NCBI taxonomy): Eukaryota > Metazoa > Chordata > Actinopteri > Cypriniformes > Cyprinidae > Cirrhinus > Cirrhinus mrigala. The sequence goes on from CM070010.1 coordinate 30,948,074, forward strand.
GTTCACTTTCTGTTCGCCCACCAGCAGAATACGGTTTACTTAATGGGGTTATAAACACCTGAAAGTGACACCTGAAATCCCTGCTGTCTTATATTAATGCCTGTTTAACTCCATGCTGACAGTGTTTGTTCCCACATACTTAATACAAATCCACTGAAATAATATAATGGATCAAATACAGTTCTGTTCACACACTATTCGGTTATAAACCAGAGTGACACCTAAAATCCCTGCTGTCATATTCATGCCCGTTTAACTCAACGCTGGCAGTGTTTGTTCTCACAAACACACTTAAGGTAAATCCACAGCAGTATTACGATATATATCAAATAGTGTTCTGTTCACACAGAATTTGGTTATAAACCAGAGTGACACCCGAAAACCCTGCTGTAGTATATTCATGCCTGTTTAACTCAACACTGACAGTGTTTGCTCTCACAAACACACTTAGTGAAAATTCAAAGAAATATTATGATGAATCAAATATGGTTCTGTTCACACACAGTTCGGTCATAAACCAGAGGGACACCTGAAATCCCTGTTGTCATATATTCATGTCTGTTTAACTCAACGCTAACAGTGTTTGTTTTTACAAACACCCTTAATATGTAAATCCACAACAACATTATAATGAATCAAATACAGTTCTGTTCTGTTCACACACAGTTCGGTTATAAACCAGAGTGACACCTGAAATCCCTGCTGTCATATTCATGTCTGTTTAACTCAATGCTTACAGTGTTTGTTCTCACAAACACACTTAAGGTAAATCCACAGTAATATGATGTATGAAATATGGTTCTGTTCACGCACAGTTCGGTTATAAACCAGAGTGACACCTGAAATCCCTGCTGTCATATTCATGTCTGTTTAACTCAATGCTTACAGTGTTTGTTCTCACAAACACACTTAAGGTAAATCCACAGTAATATGATGTATGAAATATGGTTCTGTTCACACACAGTTCAGGTTATAAACCAGAGTGACACCTGAATCCCTGCCATCTTATATTCATGTTTACTTAACCCAACATGACAGTGTTTGTTCCTACAAACATTTCTAATATGTAAATACACAGTAATATTACAATGAATCAAATGCAGTTCTGTTCACACACAGTTCAGGTTATAAACCAGAGTGACACCAGAAATCCCTGCTATCATACATTCATGCTTATTTAACTCAATGCTGACAGTGTTTGTTCCCACAAACACACTTGATATGTAAATCCACAGCAATATTACAATGAATCAGTTATGGCTCTGTTCACACACAGTTTCGTTTTAAACCAGAGTGACACCTGAAATCCCTGCTGTCATATATTCATGTCTGTTTAACTCAACGCTTACAGTGTTTGTTCTCACAAACACACTTAAGGTAAATCCACAGAAATATCATGTATGAAATATGGTTCTGTTCACACACAGTTCGGGTTATAAACCAGAGTGACACCTGAATCCTTGCTGTCTTATATTCATGCTTGCTTAACTTAACATGACAGTGTTTGTTCCTACAAACATCTATTATGTAAATACACATTAATATTACAATGAATCAAATGCGGTTCTGTTCACACACAGTTCGGGTTATAAACCGGAGTGACTCCAGAAATCCCTGCTATCATACATTCATGCTTATTTAACTCAATGCTGACAGTGTTTGTTCCCACAAACACAGTTAATATGTAAATCCACAGCAATACTACAATGAATCAATTATGGCTCTGTTCACACACAGTTTCATTTTAAACCAGAGTGACACCTGAAAACCCTGCTGTCATATATTCATGTCTGTTTAACTCAACGGACAGTGTTTGCGTCACAAACACGCTTAACATGTAAATTCACAGCAATATTATAATGAATCTGGATGTTTTCTGACGGTTTGGTTTGTAAAGACCCCTGCCGCCCCTGTTCTAGACTCTGTGGTGTGATACTTTGACAGTTCTGCTAATTAGGTCACTCATAACGGCCTTCGTCTCTCATCGTTAATTATGGCTTTATCCTCTTGAGTCAATTAAAAGCCCAACACTGTTTTGCTGTGTTGTCTTGTACCAGACAGAGCCGCAGGCTGCTTCCTGCTCAACTGATATAATTTAGAGCAACCTAAACATCACCTCTGTTGAGTAAAAGAAAAGCGCTTTCCATGTGTTTTGTTGATATTTTGAATTGATAATTCATAATTAGAATTTATCATTTTAAGTTGTTTTATAATTCCAATTAGCAATTCTAATCATCTAACAATAAATCATACATTTTAAATTATAATTAGAATTTACAGATTATATAATATCAGTATACTTCATTTCAGTCATTCTGGATGGGCAGATGTTTTTGTTTACTATATATCTTCCCACCAAATGCCATGTACTAATAGTCCTCACATTAATATTTTCACAGTATGCGTCTGTTTTTGACAGGTGCAGGAGACAGAGACCAGCTCATCTCGTATGAGGCTGCAACAATGACCTGCACTGCACAAAAATATAGTTTTTATATTTTAACAATGAAGTTATCAATTCACTCGTCATTGACAGATGTGGCAAAATCATCCACCTTTGTGCAGAAAGTTGCAGTAAAACATGTCTGTGGATGGTATGCGATCCATTGAGTGAAGAGGAACACGAATGAACGAAACTAGCTTTGTGGCTTGTTTAATTACATTGAAACACAAATACTGCAGCTTTCCCTGTCACCGTTTCCTTTAGATCTGGCCTTCACAACCAAAGACGAGAAGCTATTCAGCTCTCCGGGGTCCGGCAACGGCTCTGATCTAATTTAACAAAAATTGATTATGTGTTACAAACAAAACCCACAGCAGCTGCATTTATGTAAGGTCAATAAAGCCCAAGTACTACGAAAATTCAGGTTATATAGCGGATAATCAAAGCACAGCTGTCGTTCACGAAGGCCTCTGTTGAAGTACGACCAGAGATGAAAAGAATTGCAATCTCTTTATATTCTCCACAAAAGATGTCTCTGAAAATGCCCTTCAACCTCATTCATAGCTCATCGCTAATTCTACATGCCACATATTCAGTTCAAATCTCAGTTTTCATGTCCCTCACCTTCAAACTTCCTGCCTCTAATTATTAACAATTCTTCTACAGCTGACAGACTTTTATGCCAACCTTTACACCTCCAACTCGCACATTCTTCTGTGGGGGGGAATGCGCCATTTCTCACCGTCTCTTGTGGCCGTTGGACGTCATGAATAGATGTGCGGCTACGGTCTCTGCAGTCCTATTTTGAACCATGACAAGCCCACGTTTCTCCAGCCAGACGAAATTGCTTTTGCTCCTATACTTCTGTCAACCGTTGTGTGGTAAATACTGATACTTTACGAGAGAAAAAAAAGATAGAGAGGGAAAAAAATAAAGAGAGCTATTGCTTTGTTCATTTCTTGCAAAAGAAAATGTTTTTTTTCTCTTTTCACTGTTATATTTTGACAAGCTGAACGAAAACAAGACCTTCGGTGGGCTGCGCATACACCTACACTTACAGTACTCACGGAAAGACTCACTGCGAATATCACTGGGTTTTGCAGAGTCTATATTGTACTCAAATTGAAGCGTACTTGGTAGAATCACTGGGGATGCTGGTTTTTGTAGCTCCAGATGTTTTTGGGAAAACCTCAGATCGTTGTATCACATGATCAAATGATTCAGATGAGTTTTGTGTAATGGAACAAATGATTCATTTGAATGATCTGACTGCAAACCAAAATTCATTCATGAACATATATGAACATATATGAATATTTCTGATTGGTTTTTGAACTGGATTAAACAATTCATTAAAAAGATATGACTCCAAACAACAATTCAATCATGAACAAATGATTCAGATCTGTTTTGTGTACTGGAGTGAACGATTCATTGAAAATGAATCATCTGACTCCAAATAAGAGTTCATACAAGAATGAATGATTCAAACTGGCTTATGAACTGAAATAAAAGTCTCACTGAAAAGATCCGACTCCAAACAAGAGTTCATTCAAGAACGAATGATTCAGATTAGTTCTGTGTACTAGAACAAATAAATCATTGAAAAGTTCTGACTCCAAACAATGGATCTTTCATGAACAAATGATTCAATTGGTTTTAAGGGCTACATAAATCAATTCATGGAAAAGATCTGACTCCAAATGATGACTCATTCATGAAAAAATGATTCAGATTTGTTTATGAACTGGAATAAATTATTCAATGAAAGATCTGACTCAAAATATTTCAAAATCAAAAGATTCAAATCAGTTTTGATAGGAATAAAGGATTCACTGAAATGATCCGACTCCAAATGATGATTCATTCATGAATAAATGATTCTAATTGCTTTAAATAAAAAAGGATTAAAAAGATCTGACTCAAAACAATACTTCAAAACTTCAATAAGAATGAATTATTCTTATATTCCAATCAATGAATCATTCATGATTCAAATGATTCAATTGGTTTTTATGGACTGGATAATGATTCATTGAAAAGATCAGACTCCAAACAACTATTCATTTATGAACAAATGATTCAGACTGGTTTATGAACTGGAATAAAGGATTCATTGAAAATATCTGACTCTAAATGACAATTAATTCATGAACAAATAATTCAAATTGATTTATGAACTAGAATAAAAGATTCATTGAAAAGATCAGACTCCAAACTCATTCAAGAACAAATGATTCTGATCAGTTTTGCATACTGGATCAAATGATTCAGCGGAAAGATCTGATTCCAAACAGCAATTCTTTCATAATCAAAACATTGGAAACATTTTTGTGTGCACAATTTATTGAACACACAGTTTATTGAAAAGATCTGACTCCAAACAATGAATCATTCATAATCAAATGATTCAGTTGGTTTTATGGACTGGACAAAAAGAAAATTCAATGAAAAGATCTGACTTAAAACAAAACTTCGTTCAAGAACAAATGATTCAGATTAGCTTTGCATACTGGAACAAATGATTCACTGGAAAGATGACTCCAAACAATTAATTCATAATCAAATCATTCACATCAGGTTTGTGTACTACAACACACAATTAATTGAAAATATGATTTCAATCAATGAATCATTCATGAACAAATGATTCAATTGGTTTTATTGACTGGATAACGATTCACTGAAAAGATTTGACTCCAAACAACCAATAATTTATGAACAAATGATTCAGATGGGTTTATGAACTGGAATAAAGGATTCACTGAAAAGATCTGACCCAAAACAAGAGTTCATTTAAGAACAACTGATTCAGATTAGTTTTGTGAACTGGAACAAATACTAAATCATTGAAAAGATCTGACTCCAAACAATGAATCAATTATTAACAAGTGATTCAATTTGTTTTATGGACTGGATAACGATTCATTAAAAAGATCTGACTCCAAGCAGCAATTCATTTATGAACAAAAGATTCAGATTGGTTTATGAACTGAAATAAAGGATTCATTGAAAAGATCTGACTCCAAAAAACAGTTAATTGAAGAACAACTGATTCAGATTAGTTTTGTATACTGGAACAAATGACTCAAAACAACAATTTATTAATGAATAAATGATTTGGATCTGAAGAGATCACACAAAAAAACAAAAGATACATTCATTAACAAACAATTCAAATCAGTTTTGTGCACTGGATCAAACGATTCATTTAAAAGAGCTGACTCAAAACAACAATTAGTTCTTAAACGATTCAGCTAGCTTAAATTATTAATCAAGAAAATCAGATTAAACTAATTTTAACCTGTTCCTCGCAAAACTATAACATATTGCTTGAGAAGACTCGCAATATATCACGAGACAAACATGATTCTTTTATAAGGGTGAGTAAAAAAACATTTTGTCATTTTTGGATGAACTGCTCCTCTAATTGCAAATGTTCTTTAAATTACAGGTTTGTTGTCCAAAGATTGATTCCATTTTTTTTCCCGGCTCTGAACTAAAGTGGAACTAAACACCTCTTTTTTCAATGTATTGATCGTCAAGTCACAGGCAGGGCTGCCATAAGTGCTTTTATTCCATGTCATCTCCCGGCCTTTTAACCCTCATCACTAACAGTGGACCTGCTCTTCAGGTCACTGCCTCAAATTATAAGCTGCACATTAGGATTCTCCCTCAGATCAATAGACAAGCAAATAGGCTCTGCCATTTCTGGATATATTCACGTCAATGAATTTCTTTCACGCTCGCTCTGTCCCACTCAGTGCTTAAACGAACAGTTCATCCAGAAATTAAAATGGTGTTATCAAGCAAAATGGGGTGATTTTTCTTGTTCACTGTGGAACACAAATAGAGATGGAAGTCTAGTCAGTTGAGGAAAAATATATATAGACAAAATATAGTCAAATTATATATAAATACATAAATAGGTAAAATAATAGTTTAAAATTATTTTAGTGTATTTTTTATTTTTATAGAGATTTTTTTTCTATCAAAAACTAAAATGTGCCATTTATAGTTTTAGTTAGTTTTAGTGAACTTTTATTTTATTTTAGTTTTTATTTAGTTTACATTATTTTTTTTCGATGCTTATATTTAGTTTACATTAACGTAAAGTAATAAAAACAAACCTGAAATTGAAAATTCTAAAATTAAATCCAAATCTAACTTGAAATAAAAACGGCCAAAAATTAATTTTAATAAAAATGTAATTAAAAAAAAAAAGACATTAACTTTAAACCTTTACACAAACTTGTCAAACTGCCATTGTTATTTTTTGTTAATGTTAACTAAATACAAGAATTAAAAATAAATAAACAAATAAACAAAACAAATAAATAATGATTTAAGTTAAAAAAAAAAAAAAGACATTAAGTTGTATCTATATATTTTATAAAACTTTAAACCTTAATGTTAACAAAATAAAAGCATAAAAATAGACTTAAAAAAACGATATATATATATATATATATATAGGCAAAATAAATGTGTGGCCATTTACAGTTTTAGTTAGAGTCAATTTTTATTGTATTTTAGTTTTTATTTAGTTTACTTTTTTTTTCTATGCTTATATTTAGTTTACATTAACGCAAATAATACTGGCAGTTTGACAGATATGTAAAGGATTAGAGTTTATATATACTTTAATTTAATTATATATACTTGATTTCTAATTAGCTTTCTTTCTTTGTTCCGTCCTTTCTTTCTTTTATTTATTTACTCAAAGATTATTATATTTATTTGGCCATTTTTTAAATTTGCTTCGAGTCATTTTTATTTCAGTTTTTCTTTTATTTCTTATTTTTATTGAGCTTGCATTTCTGTCATTTTGTCAATGCTTTTATTTGGTGAACTTTAAGGAAAATAACTTAAAGTTTTATAATATAAAATTATTATAATTTTTTTTTAATTATAAAGATTTTTTTTTTTTTTAATCAAAAACAAATAAATGTGGCCCATTTTTATTTTTAGTTGGAGGCAATTTTTTGTACTTTTGTTTTTATTTGTTATTTATTAATTTTTATTTGGTTTACATTATTTATTTCTATGCTTTTATTTAGTTAACATTAACGAAAATAATACTGGCCGTTGGATAGATATGTAAAAGATTACAGTTTTATAATATAAAACATACTTTTTAATGTTTTATTTATTTATTTATTTACTCACTCACTTAAAGATTGTTCTATTTTTATCAAAAACTAAAATAAATTTGTGGCAATCTATCCATCTTATTTATTTTGTACATACTTTCTCCTATGCATACATTATTGTTACAGGTTACAGTCATTTTATAACTTACAATCTTGTAGGAATGACCCCAAACGTCCTTGATATGTGAAATTCTTTTGGGAAGACTGTTTTGAGGCTTACTATGTTGTCTGTGATTGTTTATGCTCCCCAACTGTATGAATACAATGAATAATGCAGACAATAGATCACGAGAGAAAGCCAAATGCGCGGCACAGCGCAAACAATGAGCTCCCTGCCACATTCACCTTGACAAACACAAAAGGATTCGCACATTGTCTTGAATCAAATAACCATTTTCAGGGGGCTGGCATGCTGAACTGAAATGCTGATGAAACGGCGACCAAACAGCATGTGTATTTCCCATAATGCACTAGGGCATAACAGAGCCTCTTTCTCCCCGACTATTCATTGACAGCGAAAATGCATGAAGAATTGTGAATAACAGTCCTCCAACTGTAGTCAATGTATTTATGCGAGACTAACTCAACACGTCCACTGGGGCAGAAGAAGAAAGAAAAAAAAAAAGGTCTGCGGCTCTGTGTGCCTTTCAAATATAATATACAGTGTGTGTGTGTGTGTGTGTGTGTGTGTGTGTGTGTGTGTGTGTGTGTGTGAATCCCCTGCCAACTTCTGATAACCTAACAACAGTGGAAAAAACTGCCAGTGTCCTTTTTGTTAATGTTAACTGCGTGAATTAAAGCATTGAAAACCGAAAAAAAACTACACAAATAAACAAAATAAAATTTAAAAAAATAATAAAATAAAAATGTCAAAATTAAATCGAAATCCAAAATCCTAACTAAAAATAAAAATGGCAAAAAAATTAATTAAAAAAAGACATTGTTTTGTATCTATTAATTTGATAAAATGTTAAACCTTTATGCAAACCTGTCAAACTTTTTTGTTAATATTAACAAAAAAAAAAGAATTAAAAAAAAGAATTAAAAAAAGTAAAAAAAAAAAAAAAAAAAAAAAAATAATAATAATAATAATAATAATAATAATAATAATAATAAAATTAAATAAAAAATAAATAGCCAAAAAAGTATTTGTAATAAAATTATAATGATCTTTTAGTTTAAAAAAAAAAAAATATAGAGATTAAGGTTTATATCTATATATTTTATAAAACTTCAAACATTTATACAAACCTGTTAAACTGTGTTATTACTTTAGCTAATGTTAACTAAAACACAAATTTAAAAAAGAATTAAAAGTATTAAAAAATTGTTTTTAACTTAAACTGCCAAACTAAAAAGAATGAACTAGCATATTTAGATAAAGCAAAAGAAGAAAAAAGTCAAACTGCAAGTGTTATTTTCATTAATGTTAACTAATTAAAAAAAGTAAAATAAATAAATAAATAAATAAATAAAAAACCATCACCAACTAAAAATAGAAAAATGGACACAAACTCTTTTGTTTTTAATAAAATCTTTCTGTAATCTTTATTCTACTTTTAAAAATAATATTTTAAAAAGTTTTTAAAATTTAACATGATAAAAGAAATGGGTTTATTATACATTTTTTTATTTTAAATTATATTTTTTAAACTTTTAAATTGTATACATTTTTGCAACCAGACTACATTAAACATGAAAATGCCACTATATTGCAATAAAACTACACTATTCTGAGAAAAATGTATGATATTAAAAAATTTTAATGATCCCAGTTAGCACATTAACTGGCTAAAACACTAAAAACTTGAAAGCTAAAACTTGATAAATAAATAACTAACTAATCTGTCATAAACTGAAAATAAAATCATATAAAAATTGACAAATAAAAAACTAAAACCTGCAAAATGCATAAATATTAAATGGAAAAAAGATAAATATAGGTGTCATTTAAGGTGTTGAATACAAAGAAATTAAGTTTTATATTACAAAATATTTTATTTCAAATTGTAAATGTTATAATTCCTTACAACCTGCCTGCCTTAACCATGAAAATGACAATATACTGTAATAAAAATAAAAAATTAACCCTGCAAAATGCATTTAAAATTTAAAAAGGATTCTGTAGCAGAATCATTAAAGCACTAATTACAATGGAAACTCCAAATGCATAAGAGTTTCTAAAATATACAGAAAAAGTAATATTCTGCATTTCACCAGTGTCAACCTCTATCATGAAAAGATGAAAGCACACGCTAAGCTTCGCACCACTGGACACGTACTGTACGATAATGTGAAATCCTTGACGGTTTGGTCAGAACGTCTTGGCTTTTGCTCAAGCTCCATCCTCTAGACAGCCTATGTGAGAGCTTCTCGTAATCTGTCATTTTATCTCCGAACCCTCCAGCAAACAGCTTCAAGCTTAAGGG
>CM070010.1:32780598-33048098 GCA_036247105.1 Cirrhinus mrigala
CATATTTTCTTTTTTTTTTTTTCTTTTGCATTGTGTGCCTTTTATACTCCATCTCCCAATGGAAAAGAGTCACTCAAGTTGAGTCCATAGGGTAAACACAGGCACTTATAAACTATATACACAAATATAATGATTTTGAGTTTCCAACAGTTGTAGAGCCCTATGATTCCCGCCATGTGGGAACCACGGAAATTGTGGAATCCAATCATAAAAACGGAATTTACTGTATATCATGGAATGTCTCGGAATTTGCCAAATTTTGGATGAATAAATCAAACGTATGTCAGTATGCTTAAACCAAAATGTGATATAGACTAGTGTCTGTGAATATTAAGCTGCAAAATGCTATTTAAATTTGAATCCTGCATATTCTCCATCTACATATTAAAACCCTTGTGATGCTTGCGATGTTTTTAGCCTCTGCTGCCTCAATATGAACACATGAACTCTAGAACTGCTGAGAGTCAGTTCATGAGCATTTTACTGTTTCATTTGAGAAAAGCTATCATCATATCATATACAAACGGAAACTTTAAGGTCTTCACAGCCACCTGTCAAAATAAATGTTTGGTTTAACTTGAGGAAATTGTGACAGAGATATATTGTTTAATGTAATGATAGTACTACTACTAATAATGAAATTAATATAACATTATTCTTTAAGGAATAATCACACAGAAAGGTTTTTTTAGTTTTCATTTGATTAAAAGATAAAGTAATGTTTCATGCATTCATTTATTTAACAAAAAACTTGAATACTGAACACGGTATTTCTGGAAAAAAGAAAGGAAAAGCTTTTTTTTTTTTTTTCAATTAAAATCAATTAATTAGAGATGTTTTGATTATTGAACTTTAATTAAACCATTAAAATGGAATCCATAAAGTTAAAATGGGGATAAAAATGAATTTGGTGAAAAATAAACCTGAATATGATAAAAAATAAAAGAAATTTAGTTAAAATCAGCTGTTAAACTTTTAATAAATTGCTGTTAAATTGTGTAAGTTTCATGCTTTCAATTAATTGGACATGCTTTTTGATTAGTAAAATTAAACTTAACCATTAAAACTGGCTCCAGAATAATTCAAACAGAAAAAAAGGGAATTTGGGAAAAAATAAAATGTATTTCATAGGGCCATAAAAGTATTTATTTATTTTTTTGTTAAACTTTTAATAAATTGCTATTAAATTGTGTAAGTTTGATGTTTTCAATTCATTAGACACGATTTTTGATTAATAACATTTAATTTAACCATTAAAACAGAATCCAGAATAATTAAAACTGGAAAAAAAACATGGAATTTGGTAAAAAAAATAATAATAATAATAATAATAAACTGGAATAAAACTTTTCACAAGGCCAATTTTTGTACATTTTTTAAATACATTTCTGCTAAATTTCTGCTAAATTATGTAAGTTTTATGCTTTTCAATTAATTATGCATGCTTTTTGATGAATAAAATTTAACTTTACCTTTACAAAGGAGTCCAGAATAATTAAAACATAAAAAAAATATAATGTATTTTATAGGGCCCTACAGCTGTATGACATGGTGATGCAAAGCTTTCTGCTGTTGGCAAGTTGGCACACACTAACAGCTGCCTCTATAATGGGATACGATTTCTATCTCCATGTTTTACAGAGTGTTGCACGCTAAGCTCCCACCCTTTTATTTAAGGGCCATTTAAATTAGAACACCGTGGTGTGCCCTTGACAAAGTACCTGCCCTGCCTTTGACAATGGGACATTAGGTGGAAAGAATGAGGGTGAGAAATGAATTATTGCAGGGGATTTTTCGAGCTCCTATGTACACAAGCTGTTGCTCAATGACTAGCTGTCATCGGGTGAGGCCAGCATGCCCAACTTGTGCTATGAGTCCCAGTGTATTTGCTCAGCTCTAATGTTTGCAGTGAGACAATGTAACATTTATTTTTGTTGTTGGATGTAACCTTCCACTCTAGGATCACTGTGGAAACTGGGTTAGTGTGCTGCATGAACAGCCAGTTGGCGGTGAGGAACACTCATATGGAATTAGTTAACCGTAGCCTGAACGTAACAGAAGCATGGTACTGTGATCCAAACCAAATCTCTGCTAAACATCTTCAAATTTGGGCCTGCTGCCGCTTATTAGATATCTTCCGATGGAGTTATGCGTCAGACGCTGACCCAGTGCAAATATAATGGTATCGGTTTGCTTTTTTAAACATCTCAATTTAATTTTTGGTCTTTTAAATTACAGTATGTAGGCTAAAAAAGAAAGCCATCACTGTTCCAAGTTGCACGTTACTACGCCCTCTCTTTGTGACTCAAGACCTCATTTGTTTGATCTGTATTAAATGCATATACTCATACAGGCTGCAGCATTTAAGTGCAGAGGATGCTCTGCACTAACGCGTTTTTTTCCCCATCTTGCAGTGCATCTAATCCCTGTATAATTGAGGGGGCGCGTGCGCTGTGCTGTAGAGAGGCTTTGAGAGTGTGGAGGTGTACAGAGCGAAGTACAAAGCCAAGACCTACGTTATCCTTTTATATCTCCCTCAGGGTTGGTGGGGATTATGGCTGGCTCTGTGGACCATTTAGGTTGTGAGCTTTAAATGTGAGTGGGCTTTGATTTATCTGGAATTTGACTGTTTATAAAGAGCAAGTTTTTTCCATTTAGAGCATTTTATGGGTAGTGATATCTGATGCTCGATAACCAGTTGCATTAGGCACTTTCACTGTTCTGTTTCCTACAAAGGAGTTTAGTTGGAGCAAATGGAGAAGAATAAAATGTTAACCTCTCAACAGTTGAGGATAGTCCAGTCTTGACTGTATGACTTTTGTCATTATATAGATATTTTAAAGTTTAAAGTAAGATCTAAAATAACGATGTCACAATTCCTTGATTCAGTTTGAGTACTCGATTTTAAAAAATCCCCAATTGCATTTTGCCCATGTTGAGCAACCAACAAAATACCGGAAGTGGCGCATTCCACAGATGAAAATCCATGAAACGCATTACTAGACCATTTTCTAAGGCTACATGATGTATTGAACCCATTTAAAAATCATCATAAAGCATGATTCTATTGAAATCTCACAAACACTAATATTCAATTAAATTAATATATGCAGTGCAGTTTTAATTTATGTGCTTTAGTTATTTATGTGCATGTCAGAGTGGTTTCGTTCACAGGAAATGATGCTCCACACAAACTGTTATCATTTAAAGTACACGTGTGGAGCATCTCAAACACCACCTCTGCATATTGTTGTGAGTTTGCTTTTATTATAACGTTCATCTGTGAACCCAGCTTGTGCCATTTCATCAGATTTGTATATCAATGCATCAATATCTTTCTCAATATTCTAACTGTTCATTGCAATTTACATGTTTACATGTTTTAATATCCACATATTCAAGAAATTTACAGTGGCTGTAGCATTTCTCTTATAAAGAAATGGACAAATATTAAAGACCTCAATTAAATGTTTAGTCAATATTAAACAAGGATTAGGTGGTGCAGTAAAGCGTAAAAACATTTGTCATGGCGTTAATGCACTCTGTAGTCATTTGTTATAATGCATAATGTAAATTACCTTTATTGTTTATAATACATGATGTATTTTAACAGTTTTGTTCAATAAAACCATAAGATTGCTTGCTTTTGTTACTTTAGTTGAACTAATTATTGTTTCCTTGCTATTGTATATGTATTTAGGGCTGTCAAACGCATACAAAGTAAAGGTTTGAGTTTGCCTAATATATGTACTGTGTGTAATTATTATGTATATGTAAATACAAACACATTCATGTATATATTTCAGAAATATTTACAATTATATGTATTATAATTTTTATATAATCTGTTATATATAAATAAAAATATTTAGTACACAACATTCCTCTTAAATATATACATTAATAAATATATACTTAAATATATATTCAAACTTTTATTTTGTATGCAATTAGTCACTATTAATTGTTTTCCAGCCCTAATTTTAAGTAATTTTAAAGGCTATTTTTTGCTTAATTATCCGATTACTCAATTAATTGTCAGAATAATCGACAGACTACTCGATTACCAAAATAATTGTTAGTGACAGCTATAGATGACACTTCAAAATTTCGATTCATGACACGGTTGATAGTGATTTGCAGGACAGTTGTGAATAACCTGCATATTATTCTGTCTAGCCTTGGATTACTCTAAATTGCTTATTTCGGGGATTTATTAAGCAATCGTCGTCATTTCAACATACCAGTCTGTACAGGAACACCTTTTTGGTCAGTAGCGGCATTCCTAAACTTTACTGCTTCTTTTAAGGTGATTTATTTCATTAGTACGACAAGTGGACCATTGTCACATGAAGCCTTTACTCAGTTTGTAACAAATAAAAATAAGCCATAATATTGATTAAAAGGAGCTTTATCATGGATCAGCGAGGCTAGAGTTCAATATGCAGATAAGCCAAAGCATTCCCCTGGCGATCATAGGATTATGGGATTTGAAATGTCTGTAAAGTTTCGGAAATCTCTAATTTGTGATATCTTACTAATTATGGTAGATCTTAGTGTTCCCATGTGTCTTTTTTTAACAATGTAGATTGTAATGCTTTTGGTCTAGTTGCGGCGTGATCCGCCCCATCGCCCAGCTTCTTGTGTTGTGATTTATTAGCGGTGTCACACGAAGTGGGTGAAACATTGAGGGTGCGGACCTCGAGACTGTCACTCCAAACTCTCTTTGACATTCACACGATGCACCCCTGTCTAAAGCCTGGTTTTATTTCAATGGAAGATAGATTGGGCAATGGGGAATGGGAGGGGAATGGGTCCAGAATTCAAGAAGGACTGTTGTTGCTGCAGACGACATGCAGGTTTTCAGTGAATGTCTGGTCTGCCTGCAGAACAATGGTGCCTGTCTCTGGGTGACACTAGACTGCTGTGTGCTTGGCTCTGACGGAGAGCTCATCACCTCCTGACCTCACAGCCCAAAGCCTGTGACAGGCAGCGAGATGTACTGAAGATGTGCCTTGTCGTTCTGACCCAGATAGCGGGCCACACAGCGCTCAGGGACACATGGATCTGGTTCAAAGTGAGACCATGAAAGGGCCTTATTTTAGCTTACACTGCTGCTCTCCTCATCTTGATCTGTCTCTGTCTCGCTCTCTTTTTTTTTTTCTCTGTAGCATTCCTTTTTCCTCCTGTATTGTTCTCAGCTTATTTATAGCTCCAGTTATGTACTGAGCTAGTTTGGTCTTACTTTTTGGGGTGTTGTGTGAGGCCAAGGTTGTACCGAATGTGGGAATCCATCCTGCATCACATTGACCGAGTTTGTCGTGTCCGAATGTAAATGCTCTGTTCATAAAGTTGCTTTCTCTAATGCGGGACAGTCCCTGATGCAAATGAATTGAGGTAATAGAAGCGCTTAAAAGGTGAATGGCTTCATGGATCCAATCCATGTTCCCAAAGCCTAATAAATGTGACACTAGACCACAAAACCAGTCTTAAGTTGCACGGGTATATTTGTAGCAATAGCCAAAAATACATTGTATGGGTCAAAATGATCAATTTTCCTTTTATGCCAAAAATCATTTAGGTCATTATGCAAAGATCATGTTCCATGAAGATATTTTGTAAATTTCCCACTGTAAATATATCATAACTTAATTTTTGATTAGTAATATGCATTAAGTACTTCATTTGGACATCTTTAAAGGCGATTTATTTTATTTTTTTCAATATTTAGATTTTTTTTTTGCAAACCATACATCGATGGAAAGCTTATTTATTTAAAAAAAATTGACCCTGGTTTTGTTGTCCAGAGTTATAAATGATTTATTGGGACAATGATTAAATGTTTCTAGGACTTCTTAACAAGAGTTATTTAAGTCCTTAAGGTCTCGACCAAGAAACATTGTGAATAGGGGTCAACCGATATGTGTTTTCAGGGCCAATGCCAATACTGATTATTACAGATCAAGTAGATTTTGCCTAGTTTCCAAGGTAGCATTTTTAATTTCCATAAAGTTCAACTTACCAAAATAAAACTAAAACTAAAAAAAAAGTGAGAACTAAATAGATATGCTTAAAAAATAATACAAATGAAAAAGAACTAAAACTTCAATTAAAAAAAAAAAAAAAAAATTTGTAGCCAGTAATACATTGTATGGGTCAAAATGATCAATTTTGCTTTTATGACAAAAATCATATGCCTAATATTATGTAAAGATCATGTTCTGTGAAGATACATTGTAAATTTCCTACTGTAAATATACAAAAATGTAATTTTTGATTAGTAATATGCATTGCTAAGAACTTCATTTGGACGATTTTAAAGGCAATTTTGTTTTGAAATTTTTTTTTATTTTTATTTCAATCAGATTCCAGATTTTCAAATAGTTTGACCAAAAATGGTCTTATCCTAACTATGCACCAATTCAGCTTTTAGATGATGTATACATCTCAATTTCAAAATAACTGACTCTTATGACTGGTTCTGTGTTCCTGGGTCACATTTTATAACTACTATTACAATTACTGGTATCACTTTGATTTTGTAATTCAGGGTTAATGTCTTTTGAAGCTCTATAAACATGTGTAAACCTTAGTCTGTCACAAAATGCTGTGTAGGTGAATTTGAAAAGTGGGAAAGGCCTTGTGCCTTCTGCTTTCATAACAAATTCACTGCATTGAAGATTCAGTTTCAATACAATTACTGTCAGATTTCAAATCGACTGCTGTGAGCAACGTTCCCATTTTATAATACATTATTCACTTTTTTGAGGACTTTGATTTTTTTTTTTTTTTTTTTTATGCAATGGGGGTTATACTTGATCACTTTTTGTGAGTTAGCTTATAGAATAGTTGCATTTAGTAGCTATATGTCATTAAGAAAGGCATCTGATTGGCATGAATTTGACCCTAAAACAGCCTCATTACAAAGGTATGTCTGGTCAACCTTGTCCAGATAAGCATCATTTGTCAGAGGAAGAACATCTGGAATTCCCCACAAGACCTTCACCTTGACCTCACTTTACCTCCCAGCAAACATTACTCTTAACAGAGACAACTGAAATGCTCATTAGAAGATAATAGAATTCTAAACATCATGCTCTCCATCAAATCACCCTGCAGGGTGAACTGCACTTCCCAAAAATTAGGCCACACTGAACACATGGCCCTCGTTCCGAGCGGTCTGTTAAGTGCTGATTGATGGGTTTGAGAGAAAGAAGAATCAAGTTTTAGTTTTCCTTCCCTAATTGGAGTCCAACGTTTTCTGCCTGCTTTAATTCGAAATGAAGCCGTCTTGGTTTTTGCAGCTAGTTTTAATGCTGCAACTGTTCACTTTTATTCAAAGCAGATGGCTGACTGTTGCACTTTTCCTTTTTCATTTCCTCTGTCATTTCTCTTCTGTGCAAACCCCTCAGGACCTCTGCGGCTTGACGACTCGATCGGCACTGAGAACTCCGTAGGAGGTTATCAGAAACGCTGCTTACAGAGCAAAAGCAATCACTGCTGAGCACAAGCAGCACTTCTTTTACCCAATCAACTGGACTTTTTGCTTAAAAGACCCATATTTCACTTTCCACATTTCATTTTCCCCCCTGGAGTCCACTTTTAGTGTTAGTCAAGGTTGTGATTTACTTTACAATCCTTATTTTTATGTTTAGAATTGAACATCTTTTTTTTTTTTTTTTTTTTTTTTGTGTTACTGCACCTTTACTTTTTAGTTTTCAATACTGAATGGCTATTGTTATTTAGGAATGAGCAGTCATGTTAATGTGCTCATGATTTTTACCAATTTTATGCATTGGAAAGTTGTGAACGTTAATGTATTTCTTCATGACTTTTACATCAAAAGAGCAAGAAAATGCTGTTTTGTGACTTTTTGCAACACAGTTTGGTATATAAAGCCAGGGAAAATTTAAAAACTGAAGGTAGCCATCCTAAATCTTTAGTTAATGAGAAGGCATGAGCTGTGTCAGTTGGGAAATTTGAACCGATGACCCGGACTTCATGTGACGGGAGCGAGAGATTCAGTAAACATTTTCATCTCGTAAACAAATTGCCAACGTCTTATCAGCTGGGTCACTTTTTTGGAATAAGGGAGGTGGAAAAAACTTGATTTAATATTTGCAACACAAACAATGCTTTATTATTGGATTGTCGCCTTCAGAAGCGTTTCTATTATTAGGTCCTTTCCTTAAATAGCTGCGGCAAACAGAACTGCGATTTCTGCTTTAATGCATCTTTCAACCTGCAGACGGAAAACAGGGCGTGCACTGATTCAGACCGTTCAGATGTCAAATGAAAGTCTTATGATGTTTACAATGGTTTGCAACAGTGAGAGTGCAGCAGTTATGAGTGGCTGTGCAACTGTGGGGATTTTTTAACTTATGATCGGCCGTCCGTTTGGCTCCGAAACACCCAGAAGGCTCCGCGTTGAACCGTTGCCCTTTTTCCACTTTATCAAGGCAACATGCAAAAAACAAAGATGGTGCATATGTGCCTAGTGGATGTGGTTCGTACTTGTTTTGATGCATTAAACTCCTGTCATGGCCATTACTAAGTGCTGCTGGGAAATGGAGCACAGGCTTTCAGGCAGTCATGTGATCGAGCCGGGTTGCTCATACAGTTATCAAGCACATCACATCAGCTAAGCTGATTATTCCTTCACTCAGTCCGTGCACAATTAATGGACCCGGATTTTTAACCTCTTTGAAGTGCGGAGTGCATAAAGTTGTCGTTTCCTCTCATCTGACTTTCTTGGCGTATTTTGGGAATAAATTCGGTTTGGTATTTTCTATCCAGATGCCCAGCGCACTACGGTTGTGCAGGGGAGGGGTGGTGGATGGTATTTTTAGAATCACCGTTTGACTGGCGCCCGTGTTTGTGAAATATGAATCCTGGAGAAGATCGGAGGGAATGAGGTCCCCCTGGAGGACAGAATCTTTGTCTTTCCATTAACTCAGACTAAGTGCTCTGCATGCCCACAATCACTTCAGGAAGTGCACCGGTGAATAATGAAGCTCGACTCCTAGAGTAAGGCCATGAAAATACTCTGCGGTATGCAGATGCTTGGCCAACATATGCATGTACACATACAAACTTAACATGAATTCTTGCATTACTGCGGTTCTTGAAAACTGCAGATAGCGGTAAACGCGGACAGAATCACGGAATCCAGTCTTAAAAGTGGAATTAACTATATAACATGGAATGTCATGGAATTTGCCAAATTTTGGATGAATAATTCAAAAGTAGGTCAGTGCACTTAAATTATAATGTGATATGGACTAGTGTCTGTCAATATTAAGCCGCAAAAGGCTATTTAAATATGAATCCTGCATGATGTTCGTGTCTCTGTGTGAATGAATGGCATACAAGTACCATTTCACTCACTACACACATACCTAAGAATTTATTTACCAGAAAAATGTAAATGTACAACACAGTATTTCTGAAAAAATAAAATAAAATAAAATTAATTATTTAGCGATGCTTTTTATTATTAAAATGTAATGAAACTACTATCCAGAAAATTAATAGAAAACACAGAATTTGTTTTTAAAAAAAAAAACGTATTTCATCGGGCCTTAAAAATGCAATTTGTGTTAAACTTTTAACAAATTGGTGTTGAATTGTGTAAGTTTCTTGATTTCAATTTATTATACATGCTTTTTGATTAATGCAATTTAATTTAAGCATTTAAAACTGTCTAGAAAAATTAAAACAGAAAAAAATGGAATCCAGAAATATGGAAACTGAATTTGGGAAAAAATAAAATGGATTCCATAGGGCCCTATTAATGTAATCATAGTACTATTACTATGAATAAAAAATATTATTATTATTATATATGTATATATTAGGGATGGGACGATACACCTACCTCCCGATTCGATACGATTCCGATACTTGGGTGCCGATACGATATGTATTGCGATTTTTTTAAGAATTCCGATTCTACAAGTATTGCGATTCGATATTGTAATGTGTTGCGATTTTGTTTTTTTCTCTCTAGACCATATGGAAAAATGTGAATAGTACACAATATATACACAATGAAAAAAACATTTTAGCATTTTTCCTGTTTTATTTCAGTTTATAACAAACTAAATATTTCAGCATAAACAAACAGCCACTAAATGTCCAACAGAACAATACTTCTTGAAATAAAATTCCTTTTAATAAAGTGCTCAAACTAGAAACATTAATAAAATAAAATGAAGAGTCCATAATAGCTTTCTTAGACATAAACTTTAACTTGTAAGCCATTCTTTTAAACTCTGGACTTCAATAAATAAAATATATAATAGAAATAATAACAAAAATGCTTCTTTCTGTAAGCTCGGCTGGCAACTTACGCTGGGTAACTTATACAATGTCTCATTTAGAGTTCGTTGGCTTGCAGACGCTTCTGCTTTCTCAGGTTGCTTGGCGTTTAACTCTGGATGATGTCGAGCAAGATGCGCGCTCATGTTAGTTGTATTACCACAGTAGGTTACCAGTATTCGACAGAGTTTGCACACTGCTTTAGACATGTCCAGCTGTTCATTCCCTGGTAATTTGTGAAATCCAAAGTGTTTCCACACTTTGGATTTAAAGTGTGATGGTGCAGGCTGTATATCTCTTGCTGTCTTTCCTTCCGCCATTTTCAATTTTTCGTGTTTGCTAGTAAGAGATGTGACATCATGTAACCGATACAACACATCGCCCTCTGCTGAAATAAAAGACGTAACTTTCGTCCGCCTCGTTTATAAGTAAGTGCTAAAATAAAGCAATGTATTTAATATGAATTAATATCGATTCTGGTGTAAAAAAATCGATTTTAAAATCGTAAATAAAAAAATCGCGATAGTTAGGTGAATCGATTTTTTGTCCCATCCCTAGTATATATGTATATATGTATGTATGTATGTATGTATGTATGTACGTATGTAAATATGCAACACAGTATTTCTGGAAAAAAAAAAAAAAAAAAAGAAAGAAATAAGTAATACTGAAGTAATTTTTTATAAAATCAGTTATTTAGAGATGCTTTTGATTTATTACAGTTGAACTAAACCATTAAAATGAAATCCAAAGAGTTAATGGGCAACACAGAATTTGGTAAAAATAAAACTGAATTTTTAAAAAATAATAAAATGCTTTTCATAGGACCTTAAAGATGTAATTTTTGCTAAACTTTTAATAATATTGCTGTTAAATTGTGTAAATTTCTTGATTTAAATCAATAAGACTTTTTTTTTTTTTTTCACTTTTTTTTTTTTTATTAAAACAGAGTCTAGAAAAATTCAGACAGAAAAATTTTCAGTCCATTGACCCTTGGTTAGAGAAACTGAGCTAAGATCTTGTTTCATATTTTATAAAATGGCTCATAATAACACAATTACAGCATCAAAACTGTTAAAATACTTATTTCACATAAACGGAGACAGTTCACTTAATTCTTACTGAAAATTGATTTAATATTATAATGTTCTCTGAAATGGTCACAGTACCACTTTTGCACCACCTTAACTTTTCACATATCAATCCAAAGGCACACACTTGTTCGCTTTGCAATGCATTTGGCCCGGCTGCAAAACAAGAGGCCCCAAACAAGGTTCTGCAGTTTGGATCCCATTATTGTGGAAAAGTACTGTCACAGATATGGATTTGTGTTCTTAGAAACCAGGGCCCGGAGCCAGTTTTTTCCCCCCTTGGTTCTTTTTTTGGCATGAGATTGGACAGATGTGACATATTACAGTGCAAGCGTAACCGAGGATGTGGTCTTCGCTCCGCGATGGCGTTAGCATACTCTCAATAAGGATCAACTGTTTCATATGAACATGAAATAGAGAAATAGATTAACTGTGTATGAAAAGCAGCTGTTTGTTCTATAAACTGTTTGGGAAGTTCCCCTGCAGAAGTGAACTTTAGCATCGACCGTCAGGCCGTGTTTTAAAAAGATGCGTTCACGGCCTGATGCGAATCATTAGATCTGTAGCCTGGCAGACACGGAGAGCTCAGCAGCTGTCTGCACTCAGAGGACTAACACTTCCTCCTATGGCAGGGGAAAATGAGCTTATGGAGGACGGTATGTTTTGCCAGAGCCCTGCAGTTGGTTACAACAAACCCTTTCAGTAAAGAAAATCCTTGATGATAATAGCCGTACAGTTATAACTAAAACTTTTCTTAACTTAAGTGGTCCGTTCCAGCTGGACTGCAAATTCATTCTGTATAGATATGGCAGTATTCTGCCAAAAAAGTTCCTGTAATACACTTGTTGTCAAGCTCTCATTTTAAAAAGCAAAATTTGAAGTCAGTTTAAAGCGAATTGGCCATGTCATTTTGACAGATTAGGTTGTACTATTTTCATGCTCTTAAACTAAGAAAAAAAGGTGGTGAAACCGTTTTCACTTAGTAATTGCTAGTAAATTTATATATCAAAGAAATGGGAAATAACACATTTAATTAAAAGTGAAATTTTTAAGTAGAAAGACAAAAAAATAGATAGATATATTGTAAAATATTCTCCAGCAATCTTCATTGTATATACAATGCTTTAAAAAAATCATAGTGTTGTCTACCTGTAAAATATGTATTTACTTATAATTTTTTGATATAAATAAACTAATTAAAACATTTAAAGATACTTTTATTTATTATGTATGTATATAATTATGTACATTATGTATTTTTAGGTTTTTATTAATTCAGTAAACTTTTAAAATGTATTCTTTTATTTTGTTTAATTTTTCTTTTTTAGTTTAATGAAATGTTTTCTCTCTTTTTGTCTCTATCATTATATATTTTCTCTCTTTATTTGCATTACTGTTCAAACGTTTGGGATCAGAAAGATTTTTAATGTTTTTAAGTCTATTATGCTTATCAAGTTGCATTTCTTTTTCTGTATTAAAAATACAGAAAAAAACTGTAATATTATGAAATATTATTGCAATTTAAAATAATGGGTTACTATTAAGACCTAATTTATTCCTGTGATGCAAAGCTACACTTTCAGCATCATTACTCCAGTCTTCAGTGTCTCATGATCCTTCAGAAATCAGTCCAATATGCTGATTTATTTTCAATATTGAAAACTGTTTTAGCTGTGTAATATTTACTATTTGGAACCTGTAATACTTTTTTCAATGTTCTTTGATGAATAAAATGTAAAAACAGCATTTAATTAAAAAAAATAAATATTAAATGCTTTCTTTTTTTTTATTTGTTTTTTTTTTTTTTTTTACGTTTTTTTTTTTTTTTTTCAGAAAGGATGTGTTAAATTAATAAAATGTGATGCTAAAGACTTATATTGTTTGAAATATTTATATTTTGAATAAAAGTTGTTCTTTTAAAGTGTTTATTCATCAGAGAAAATTCAGCTTTACATCACATGAATAAATTATATTCTATAGTATATTAGTGTAGAAAACTGTTATTTTAATATTAATAATAATATTTATTTTATAATAATATTTCACAATATTACTGTTTTTTTTTTTTGTATTTTTTGATTGAATAAATGAAGTCTTGATGAGCAGAGATGTCTTTAAAAAACATAAAACATCTTACTGATCCCAAACGTTTGAACGATGTTGTATTGTTTTCCATTTTACTTAAATAGACTACAATTTATTTGGTTCACGCAACCTCCGTTTGGACCCAAGCATCGCCTGACCGGTTGCGCACATGTTAACCATCCCAGAGTTCACGAGCCTCCGGTTTATCTCAAACTGTTGAGGTTCACCGTTTACTGAAGCCAGCTCTTATCTCTTGGTCTGCTTTGATCTACCGTTTGCTCCATTCCCCACTGGCATTGCCTACGAGAAAGCTATGCAGCCCGCTAGCATGAGTCATGCCAATCCGTTTTATTTGCCTTTTTACAAATGCAAATCTCAGGGGTTATTCAAGTGCGCCGTTATTCAGAGGCGCCTCTCACAGATGCCTCTTTCTCAGCCTGCTCTGCAGATTTAATCCGCTGATTGAAATGACGTTCCGTTTGCTCTTACTACATGTTTAGTCCAGCTCTGTGATGTGGTCGAAGCTGCTTTGATCCACTTCCCGCCACATCCACGAGCGCCTTTATTGTGCACCCACACAACTTCTGGAAAACACTATCAGGTGAGAGACTTCCATAAGCATTGATGCTGCCTCGTGGGCACAAAGCTATCCGTCCCGGATAGCACAGACTCAGCCTTTTGAGAAAAACAGAGCAGCTCTGTGTTAATTCAATTTCAGGAGTTGGCATCATATCCATTATCATTATTGTATTAGCATTTGGCTTTTTTCTCAGAAAAGAGCAGGAGTGAGTTTTCTAGAAAGGCTCGCTGCTGTATCTGGTTACTGCGGTATTTTTTTGGCGTGTTTACAGACAGGAGGGCACCACAGCTGCGTTTATATCTCCATGCCAGCCCAGAGGTGTAGACCAAGAGATTTTTATGTGTGCGACAGTCAAGTAAACAGCTGATTGTTCAGTGAACTGTCTGTGCACAAGCTCACGTGACTGACTAAGCAGAACTAGAGATAACAGCTGATCTGTTTTCCTGTAAGTTAGTTTAAAGATAAGATGGGTACATACGCAGTCTCTCTTACGCCCACATGAGTTTAAAAGTGTTCTTTTTGAACAAAATTGATGCTTGTTTTCAAAAAGGCCGCATTTCATCATTAAAGAGTCAGGAACATTACTGATGATTGAAATTGTTGTTTAATAATTCAGTGTTTTACCTTTTGAAGTCTCATTTTCAGCTGCCAAGTCTCTCTCTCGTTCTCTTTGCAGTAGTTGCCTTCACTTGCAAGGGTTTCCTTGTTTAATTTGTCTGTTTTATGCAGTTTAAGCTACAGTGTGTTGTCTGTTAAAGCTGTGTTTACTCCTGTAACGAAACCCTCGATTATTTGCATCACATGATTTGAGAAGAGCACCAGCACCTGTGTTTTTATTTTGAGAAGCGGGGCGCTAAAAGTGATGCTTGCGGTTTGCCAAGACAAGCGTGCATGAGGTGCCAAAGTTAAACGCATCACTTCCCTTACTCTCTCTCTCTTTCTCTCACACTCGCCCACTCACTCACACTTGTGCATGCTTCTCCTGTCTTATCACCACACGAGTGCAAAATCTTCATTTAAGTTGCAATCAGTGAGGTCTTTTTGCCACAGACCTGAGGAGAGACTAGCAGAGCTGCAACCTCCTGCATGCTGCAGAAGACCTCTTCCTTTGTCCTGTGTTATCAGCAGTTGATTAGATTATCTACAGACGCAGTGAGACGGGAAATAAGATGACCTCTGTTTGCAGATCACTGGCTTCTTTCAAGTTTGGCTTCAAAATGTGGTCTAGAGGCCCAAAATCCGAATGCTTCCAAAGCTCAAGCGTGCACTGTTTTCTTCTAAAGTCACTTTTTTTTTTTAGGACTGCTGAGTTTGAAGAGAACCTTGCTGAGCTAGTTGGTTAAAGTCAGACTGTCAGCAATTTCATATGTAACTACCTGAACCACATCATGTAAGTATGCACTAGAAGTGCATGTTTGCAATGCTTTGGCCAAGCATTTGCATATAAGTACAGTCAAAGTCAAAAGTTTACATGTACCTTGCAGAATCTGCAAAATGTTAATTATTTTACTAAAATAAGAGGCATGTTATTTTTTATTAAATACTGACCTGAATAAGATATTTCCACATAAAAGATGTTTACATGTAGTCCACAAGAGAAAATAGTAGTTATTTAATTTAATTAGTTTAATAAGTATTTAATAAGTTGTTCATGAGTCCCTTGTTTGTCCTGAACAGTTAAACTGCTCACTGTTCTTCAGAAAAGTCCTTCAGGTCCCACAAATTTGGTTTTTCACCATTTTTTGTATTTGAGTCCTTTCCAACAATGACTGTATGATTTTGAGATCCATCTTTTCACACTGAGGGCAACTGATGGACTCATATGCAACTATTACAGAAGGTTCAAACGCTCACTGATGCTCCAGAAGGAAAAATAATGCATTAAGAGGGGGGTGAAAACTTTTGAACAGAATGAAGATGTGTAGATTCTTATTTTGCCTAAATATCATATATTTTTTTTTATTTAGTACTGTCCTTTAGAAGCTACAGAAGATTATTGCATGTTTTCCAGAAGACAAAATAAGTTACATTTACCCTGATCTTCAAATTCCAAAAGTTTTCATCCCCAGCTCTTAATGCATCATTTTTTTTTTTTTCCTGAAGCATCAGTGAGCGTTTGAACCTTCTGAAATAGTAACATATGAGTCCCTCAGTTGTCCTCAGTGTGAAAAGATGGATCTCAAAATCATACAGTCATTGTTGGAAAGGGTTTAAATGCACAAAAATGCCAAAAAAAAACGAAGAATTTGTTGGACCTGAAGGATTTTTCTGAAGAACAGCACTCAGTTTAACTGTTCAGGACAAACAAGGGACTCATGAACAACTATCACTAAACATAAAAAATAACACAGCTGTGGATCATTCAGGTAACAACACAGTATTAAGAATCAATCGTGTGAAATGTCTTATTCAGGTCAGTACTAAATAAATAATAACATGCATTTTGTATGATCCCTCTTATTTTGCTAAAGTAATGAACATTTTGCATATTCTGCAAGGTGTATGTAAACTTTTGACTTCAACTGTATGTATTTTCAGCATTTTCTCGCTCACAAAAGACTTCAACACAGTTCTTTTTTGCTCTCATTGTACTGCACCCTAGTCAATAGTGTTTACACTTTCATTCCCCAATATAAGGCCTGAATCCCCTTTGTTTCTCTCTCTCTCTCTACTGTCCTTTGGGATTAGTGGTACTTAATGGGTTGCAGATGCCTGCTGCTAGTACCGTTGTTAGTGCATTTAGGAAATGAATGACTCTGTCTGCATTAATGTGGTGAAAGAAAGCTGCCGTCAGCATTCTAGAATGGCAGCACATCAATGACACAGAATAGACTGGTTGCAGATAGCTGGAGAATCCATAGGTGTCCTCACTGAACTCTTACGTATAGCTTTTATAAGATGCAATTTTCCCACCAGGTATGCAGGGCAAGTGGAATTAGTGCTCACGTAATACATATGCAAAAGTAGGCCACAGAAAAGTGGCCCTTTTTTCCACAAAGTGCCACTGGATTAATTCATCACTGGCGGTTGCTGGAGCAATCATAATAATGATTAATGATCAGGCTTGCGCACACTGTTTAAACTGCTGATAAGGGCTCAGCTTGACCGGAAAGCAACTTTGACGTCAATGCTTGGATACCCACATGCGCACTGTTGTGATTGGGCAGGTCAGGCACCCCTGGATAGAATATCAGAGAGGTTTTATGGGTAGGTTAGAGAGATGATGTAGTGTCGTTTTCCGTGACCGGTCACGGTGAACCAGTTGCTGTTTCTTTATCTTATAGGTGCATTTTGTGTGTGGTCCGTGCAGGGATTAAGCACAGGATAAGAGGACCACTTTGTGTTTAAACTAGACTAGTCTTGTCCCCTCCTTTGCTTTATGCTTTGTCTATAGAGGCTCTTTTGGAGGTCTGGCAGGAATCTGGGGTCGGATTACGTTATTTAAGCTCGAGTGGACCCCTTCTTGTTCCCTCATGAGCCATAGTGGTTTAACTTGAAGCCATGGCATTTGATTTAAAGCACATCTGTAATACTTACCCCTCAGTGTTTCGCTCAAAAAATGATTAACATACAATAAACGGCTGTTAAGTGTGGTTTCCATCATATTTGAGTAAAACGACTGGCTAAAAGGTTTATATTTCTTTTTTTCTTGTCCTTGCAGGATCGGAAACTGTCGAGATCAGAGCGCCAGCGCTTCAAGGAAGAAGCCGGCATGCTGAAAGGCCTGCAGCACCCAAACATTGTGCGTTTTTACGACTCGTGGGAGTCGCCCTCCAAAGGCCGCAAGTGTATTGTGCTTGTGACAGAGCTCATGACGTCGGGAACCCTAAAAACGTAAGTAAAAAGCATCTGGTCTACTTTTATAATGAATGGTAAAATGCAATTTTTATTTTATTTATTTATTTATTTTTTTTGGGCCACAAAACCAGTCATAAGTAGCATGGGTATATTTGTAGCAGTAGGCAACAATACATTGTATGGGTCAAAATTATCCATTTTTCTTTTATGCCAAAAATCATTAGGATATTAAGTAAAGATCATGTTCCATGAAGATATTTCGTCAATTTTCTACCGTAAATACATCAGAACTTAATTTTTGATTTGGAATATGCATTGCTAAGAATGTCATTTGGACAACTTTAAAGGTGATTTTTCTTCATTTTTTGATTCCAGATTTTTAAATAGTTGTATTTTGGCCAAATATTGTCCTATCCTAACAAACCATATATCAATGGAAAGCTTATGAACTGTTACCCATGTTTTTTGTTCTGTCACTTTTTCCAATTTGCAGCATGCGCTGCAGTTATTATATTGTGGTACAGCATTCCAATGCAACAGCAGGATGGCTTTTCAAACATGCTTTTCACCAGCCGCATATCCATCGCCATCAGCAGACTGTCCACAGAGGCTGTGATTATCTATTACAAAACACAATCACAATAGAGCGATTGAGTTAGAACTGTTACCAGAGTGATCGCAGGCGAAGAGTGGCATGTCACCTTCATGTGAGACAAGCATTGTGGGTAATGAACAGATGCTGGAGCTATAGTGAGACGAGCCACAAACTGGACCAGCAGCCCCCTCCTGTGGATGTATGGGCTCTGACACACACACACACACACACACACACAGAGTCATATACATCCACTTAAAGGATTAGTTCACTTGCAGAATTTCCTGGTAACTTACTCACCCATGCCATTCAAGCTGTTCATGTCTGTCTGTCTTTCTTTAGTTAAATAGAAATTAAGGTTTTTGAGGAAAACACTCCAGGATTTTTCTCTGTATAGCGGACTTCAGTGGGGATCAACAGGTTGAAGGTTGAATTTGAAGTTTCAGTGTAGCTTCAAAGGCTCTACATGATCCCAGATGAGGAATAAGGGACTTATCTAGCGAAACAATTGGTCATTTTCTAAAAAAACAAAAAATGTATATGCTTTTAAACCACAAATGCTCATCTTGCACTAGCTCTGCAATATGCGTCCACGACTTCATGCATTACGTAATCAAGTTGGAAAAGTTACGTGTGGTTAGTTCTTCGTCTGTGTACTTTGGTTCTCCTCCAACTCAAGACATCATTGTTTTACCTGTTTTTTGTAAAGGGCGTTTGACTTTGTATGTTCGCTTTGTAAACACTGGGTCAGTACTTCACTTACGTCATGTGTGCGTGATTGAGTAATGCGTGAGGTCAAGCTAGTGCAAGACAAGCATTTGTGGTTAAAAACTATATTAATTTGTATTTTTTTTTTTTTTTTTTTTAAGAAAATGACCAATCGTTTCACTAGATAAGACCCTTATTCCTCAGCTGGGATCATGTAGAGTCCTTTGAAGCTGCATTGAAAATGCAATCTGGACCTTCAACCCGCTGGCAACCATTGAAATCCACTATATGGAGAAAAATCCTGGATTGTTTTCCTCAAAAACCTTAATTTCTTAAGGCATAAACATCTTGAATGACATAGGTGAGTAAATCATCAAGAAAGTTTAATTCTGAAATTGAACTAATGCTTTAAATAATGCCTCCCAAACTGGTTCATAGAAACGTGACATAGAGACTTATTAGATTTCCATAAGAGAAAAAAAAAAAACTGGTGACTCATGCGCATGAAGACGTCACCAAGAAAACTAATAAATGATGCAGGCATATTGTTTATTGAATAAAACTGGGTTGGCCCTTGAACGTATTAAGACTGTTGATTGTAATCATTTGTTGATATGAGTTTCCAGGACACACAAAAAGGAGTCCCACAAAAGATCCGTCATCCTCAGAGCCTCAGTCACGCACAATTAGTTATCGGTCACATAGCCCACAACAACAGGAATGCCACCGCTACTGCCAGCAGAGAGAGAAAGATGGTGGAGGAGACATGGGGAAAAATGAGAAACGATGTCAGGCTTGCTTTGTATTCGTCAGCCCTGGCATGCCGGCAGTGTGTGGCGTTCTGCATGGCTGCTCCTCTGCCGCAAAGATAAACAGTGATCAAGAGGTCAGGTAGAATCGGAGCGTCCTACAGACACTGCTGTGTCTAAACTAATCTTTGTTCTCATTTGTGTCTGGGCTGCCGAAGACATAACTGCTCACCCTGTTCCTGTATGCTCACATGAAAGACTTTTTGCACTGAAACATGCTGTACACAAACACAGCTTATTCAAACTACTGCTCTGTGACAGTAGTTGATCTGAAAGATAAATCTGACAATCAAAATTCATAATATTTTCTTGAATGTTTGAGGCCTTTGACTGTTTATATAGTTGAGGATGGAATGTTTTAAAGCAATTTAACGTTTCGAGAAGTGCGGAAAGAGTGGTTGGTGTAGCTGGAAAACAGCCTGTTGGGGCCCTGTGGGAGCCGCTGGGTGTGTTGAGTGATGAGACAGTTTTGAATCAGGCTTTGTTGCTCTCTCCCGTATCGCCTCGGGACTTACCCTTGGCTCCGTTCCCACCTGTCAGTCAGCTGCAGCACTCCATCAAAGCCACCCTATACCACCACCCACCTCCTGCCGTATATGCTCGCTTCGGTCTTACTAAGCAAACTACAGAGATAATCTGTTTACACAAAAACGCTCTACTAATATCTCTTCTAGCGCTGCCTGCAAAACCAGTTTTATCTGACGAGATGTTATTCAACCATTTTTCTTTTTACTACGAGAAGAGGAAAAGGAAGAGGAAAGGATTTGATTTCTGAATCACAATTAGTTATCCATAAACAGATGTTTCTACAGACATTTATCTGATTCTTCTCAAGACAAACGGGTTGGAGCGGAAACGGTGTGTCGGATTAAAATAAAGTCACATCCCGTGACAAATGAGTCGGTTTTGCTACTGTATATTGAGCTTGTGCCCATCTTCGCCTAGGGCATTATGGGATAAAGGGTACCCATCTCCCCCTGTATGGTGCCTGAGTAGATTGTTGTAATGAGGATTACAAGGCCAAATCCTGTCTATGGCTTGGCTCCAAGATTTGATTAGGCCAAGCTAATCTAACGAAAGTGCTGTGCCGCCTTCTTCACATGCTGTTGTGCTATCTGGGACTCGTAGAAGAGAATGCAACTGTCCGTATAGATGCTTTAAAGACCCAAAACCCATCATTGATAAGCAACATCGGTCGTGGAGTGCCCATGTCCTGTAGAGTTTAGCTCCAACCCTGAAATAACCTCACCTGCCTGTAGCCCTAGTAACTCTGAAGAGCTTGATTAGCTTCTTTAGGTATGTTTGATTAGTGTCAGAGCTAAACTCTGCAGGACAGCAGCACTCTAGGACCAACATTGCCTATGCTTGTTGTAATCATTAATTCCCCCCGATCCTCATATGGACTGAAGATCTTACTGAGCTGTTAAATAGAGAGTTTTTATTGGTTGAAACTAGGGCTGTCCCCCAGTAGTCAACGAGAAGAGGCTTGTTCGACCAAAATTTTATTAGTAGCTTAGTCGCAGAGAAAAACAAAAAAAAAAGTAAAAATCCACAGGAAGTGGCAAAGTCATGCAGTCCGTGACGGACAGATCGTTAACAGCTGGTCTATGTGGTAATACAGTACATCGTGCAGGACATCCAAATGTTTGCCAACTTCAAATATGGCTTATCATCTGATATATGTAAGTAGTGGAAAATATACATGGCCGCTCAATCTAATGTTAATGTTGAAAAATGTGTGGTATTCATGTGTTGGAAGCTGAATAGTAGCGTGCTTACTGCATGACAGATGATCGCGCCTGTGCAGACAATTGCACTTAAAATGCTCCTTCATTTTTAGTCATAAAGATGAGTATGTCTTTCGAATCCATAAATACTTGTTTATTTATGTGCACTCACAATAACAACAAAACGTTGAGCTTTTGTAAAATAATGAAAGCAAATGAGATGTGCTTTCCATCGTCTCGGAGTAAAGATCTTATTGAGCTGTTGAGTAGAGAGGTTTCATTGATTTAAACTACGGCTGCCCCCTAATAGTCGACTAGTTTTTTATTATTATTTTTTTTTATTAGTTGCTTTGTTGCAGAAAAAAAAGTAAAAATCCACAGGAAGTAGCGAAATCACGCAGTCCGTGACGGACAGATCGTTAACAGCTGGTCTATGTGGTAATACAGTACATCAGGCAGGACATCCAAATGCTCGCCTATCCTTCATCTACCTCAAATATGGCTTATCATCTGATATATGTAAGTAGTGGAAAATATACATGGCCGCTCAATCTAATGCTAACATTGAAAAATGTGCGCTGTTCAAGTGTTGGAAGCTGAATAGTAGCATGCTTACTGCATGACAGATGGAGGCGCTGGTGTGCTCGCTTGCACTTAAAATACTCAGTCATTTTTGGTCATAAGGATAAGAGTAATACGTCTTTCGAATCTGTAAAGACTCTACGTTCATTTGTGTGCGCTCACAATAACAATATGTTGAGCTTTTGTAAAATAATGTAGGCAAGTGGGATGTGCTTTCCGCCATCTCAGACTGAAGATCTTATTGAGCTGTTGAGTAGAGATTTTTAATTGGTTTCATTAATTGAAAATAGGGCTGCCCCCTAACAGTTGGCTGTTTTAAACAACAACCGTTGTTTTATTAGTCACTTAGTCGTTAGTGGCTTTGACCCATACAATGTATTGTTGCCTATTGCTACAAAAATACCTGTGCAACTTATGAAATATTCTCAGATTATGTAATGCGGATGAAACATGCATACAAGTACATCCACTACTGCAGAGATCTTACAAGACAAAAACGAAGAAACTACTAGTTTATCAATAAATTATTAAAATAATAATGCAGCCTCCTTACTGTTTTTCCCTGACACATTCAAACTCATTACTTCTGCCGGTGTGCTTTTCCAAGCTTTATGTGTGTGCTTATTGGGCTATGCATATTAAAGGCTCAATATTATGCTTTAAATTGTTTATTAAACGTGCGATTAATTGCTTAAAATAAACCAGGAAAATCTTTAGTTGAGGGCAGGCCTAGTCCAAGACAGGACTGCCAACCCAGAGAACTGTAGACATTTATTATCTTCCGTTGTTTATTTTTACTCCGTCAAGGTCCATTGAAGAAGAACACTGCGATAATTCTCAACTCTCTGTTTTTCAGGTATCTGAAGCGCTTCAAGGTGATGAAGATAAAGGTGTTGCGGAGCTGGTGCCGGCAAATCCTAAAGGGCCTGCATTTCCTCCACACCAGGGCTCCACCCATCATTCACCGGGACCTTAAATGCGACAACATCTTTATCACCGGTCCCACCGGCTCCGTTAAGATCGGCGATCTGGGCTTGGCCACCCTCAAGCGCTCGTCATTCGCGAAGAGTGTCATAGGTACGACCCAGTGCTAGAACCTTTCGCTTTCTCCCCACCTCCCAAGTCAGTTCACCACGGCGTATACAAACTCAAAAATATGTATCATGTCACTGCTTGTCTTTTCAATCATGAGGTGAAATTGGGAAGGTGGGGCATTTGCTGTCAGTTACTCTCAGATATGTAAGGCATGCTGTAGCTTTGAGCTACACTGTTCACCTTAGACCACAGTTTTCCAGGCAGCCAAGGGCACGAGTTTTAATTTGGAGTGGAGATTTGGGGAAAACCAGAGGAGGATTTCTTATAAAATTGGGGGGGGGGGGGGGGGCTTTAAACCTTGCTGTTTCCCACCTGAAACTAATTGGGCTATAAATGCAGCAGGTGAAAACGCTTTAAGTTTCCATAAACTATTTTGGGTAATATATGACTTAAGAATACCAACGAAGTCTGCATATTGCATGAATATTAACAGAATAAACACTTTGGTCTGGAAGCTGTGGTCTATAATTTTTTAAAAACTTAGAATTTCTCTTGCTGCCAGTAATGTCTAACATCTTTTTCCAAAGGTTTTCCTGATTGCCTCATGAGGGTTTTTCCCCCCACTTCCTTTTCAGACGGTTTAGATATTGTGATAAATTTCTTTCTGGATCCCTTCTCTCTGTCTCCTGTTTTAGTTTTGTTTTTGTTTTTTTTTTGTTTTTTCCTGGTTTTGAGAATTTTTTCCTTTAAACTGTAGGACTATAATCTCAGCTGGTCTCACTCCACTGTTTGGGTTATTTAATGTCCTGCAGTTCATACAGTAAGTATGCTAAAAAATGGCGAGGAAGTGGTAAGTCAACAAAGCAACCTAATCCAAAAACGGATATATTTTACATACGAATCTATTCTTTAACTCGTTTTTCTGTGCGAGGCCTTTTAACGCGCGCTAGTCTTCGCTCACTAGCTATGGGCTTGCTCTGTGCTTTAACCTGCTTAACCTTCTCTCGTTACAGGCTAGTAGAAAGGTGAGTCGGTCATGTGTTTTCCATAACTGTGTTGTTGACATAGATCAAGTTCCATAGCTAGTCGCCCACCGCTGTCCGGTAGCTCATTTAACGTGTTGGCGGCACGGCCGTGTTGTAAAGATAAACGTGGTTTGGAAGCCCATCAATCAGCTCTAAAAGTAACCTGCACCAACGCATGTGCGTCTGGCTTAAATCAACTTCCTGTTTGAGAGATGATGCTTGGCTGCTTTGTGCGCTGAAATAGAAAATTTCAAAGGCCCTGCAGAGAAAAACTGGATTCTTTCAGTACTAAATAACTGAGGCCGGTTTTCCCCCTTCCTCTTTTTTTTTATTTTTATTTTTCCTTTTCTCCATATCTTTTGCTCCCCCTCTTTCTCTCCTCTCAGGGCCGTACGGAGCAACAGTGCAGTTGTCCTCCTCCTCCTCTCTCCCTTCCTCTCCCCGGCCCTGCTGGGGTGAGTAGAGATCTCAGGCACTGAGAGTTCTGAATGGTTCTTTTGATTTAAGGTACCCCTGAGTTCATGGCGCCTGAGATGTACGAGGAAAAATACGACGAGTCGGTGGATGTGTACGCCTTCGGAATGTGCATGCTGGAGATGGCTACCTCTGAGTACCCGTACTCCGAGTGTCAGAACCCCGCGCAAATCTATCGCCGAGTCACCAGCGTGAGTACCCTCGCACACCTCTGCTCGCTCTCCTTCTGCTATAATCTTCGCCAGCTCTATCATTACGCCCACACATTCCTCGGGCTTCTGCTTATGAAATAATTCAGTAAAGGAAGCTTGTTCTGTTATGTGCTCACTGAAACCTGCCCACAGCTGGAGGCGTCACACTATATATGAGATTATGTAAGTGACATACAAATGTGTCATTCAAATGAATGGTTTTGTTTGACTAGGAGTAGGTGGTATGGACCAAAATCTTACTTTTATGTCATATTAACAGTACATATCTATGGAAGCCTGTTTCTGCCACTGAATACAAAATTTAAAAAAGAAAATTGTGACTTTTTATCTCAAAATTCTGCCTTTTTCTCTCACAACTGCAAGTTTATATCTTGGAACTCTGACTTTTTTCTCAAAATTGCGAGATATAAATTGCAGTTGCAAGTTATAAACTCAGATTTGCTATATATGTTTGTATCTTGCAATTTTTACTTTTTTTTTCCTCACAATTGCAGGATATAAACTCACATTTCTGACTTTTTTCTCAAAATTGTGAGAGATAAAATTGCAGTTGCAAGTTATAAACTCAGATTTGCTATATATGTTTGTATCTTGCAATTTTTGCTTTTTTTTTCTCGCAGTTGCGAGTTATAAAGTCAGGATTGCAAGAGATACATTTTTTTTTTCTCGGAATTGCATGTTTATATCTTGCAATTCTGACTTTTTTTTTCAGAATTGTGAGATAAAATTGCAGTTGCGAGTTATAAAGTCAGAATTGCAAGATACATTTTTTTCTCAAAATTGCATGTTTATATCTTGCAATTCTGACTTTTTTCTCAAAATTGTGAGATGTAAAATTGCAGTTGCGAGTTATAAACTCAGATTTGCAATATATGTTTGTATCTTGCAATTTCAACTTTTTTTTTCTCACAATTGTGGGATATAAACTCGCAATTCTGACTTTTTTCTCAGAATTGTGAGATATAAACTAACAATTGTGAGTTATAAAGTCAGAATTGCAAGATACAAACTTTTTTTACTCAGAGTTGTAAGTTTGTATCTCACAATTCTTACCTTTTTGCAACAGTTACAGGATATAAACTCAATTCTGACTTTTTTCGCAGTGAGGTATAAACTAGCAATTGCGAGTTGTAAAGTCAGAATTGCAAGATATAAACTTTTCTCAGAAATGTAAGTTTGTATCTCACAATTCTTACTTTTTTTTTCTCACAATTGTGGGATATAAACTCGCAATTCTGACTTTTTTCTCGCATTGCGAGATATAAACTCGCATTGCGAGTTAGAAATTCAGAATTGCAAGATCTAAACGTTTTTCTCAGAATTGTAATTTTGTATCTTGCAATTCTTACTTTTTTTCTCACAATTGCGGGATATTAGCTCACAATTCTGATTTTTTTTTTCAGAATTTTTGAGATATAAAATTGCAGTTGCAAGTTAAAAAGTCAGAATTGCGAGCGAAAAATTCGCAATTACCTTTTTTATTTTTTATCAAGTGGCAGAAACGGTCCTCCATACATATCACTATATAAATTAATGTTCAAAAGTTTTCTCACCAAGGCTGCATATATTTTATCAAAATTATAATAAAAACTGTAATATTTTTAAATATTATAACTGTTTTCTACTGTAATATATTTTAATATGTAATTTATTCCTATGATTAAAAATGTAATTTCAGAAATCATTTTAATATGCTGATTTGGTGCTCAGGAAACGGTTCTTATTATTATCATTGTTATAATGGAATTTAATAAAATTAGAATTATTTGAAATAGATCTCCTTTTTAACATTATAAATGTTTACTTTGATTAATTTAATGCATCCTTGCTGAATATAAATTTCTTTTAAAAAGTAATATTTTAATATTAATGTGGTAATACCTATTTTTGGATAAACCAGTAAATTTATTATACTAGAAATAAAAGATACATCTTTATTTTTTTTTTATTTATTTGGAATTTTCTGATGGAAAGCAAAAAGATGATTAACAGTTTACAAATGAAAAGGTCTGTCATCAGTGCAAAATGAAAGTTATAAACTAACAATTGTAAAAACTGACTGATGTCACTCTAAATTCTGATTGGATGAGCCTCTTTTAAAGCTATTGTTAATTAAAAACACTTTAAGATTTCTTTATTTTGACCAGTTTACTGGTTGTCATACGGTCCAACCTTATCCCAGACCCACCCAGTAAGAAGTAATTGTCCAAAATTAAAACAGTTGGATATCTGGATGTGTAAGGTCTTTTTTTCCTGCCAGTTGCAATAAAAAATTCGCTTTGATTAAATCAGCTTTACGGCCGTCACTGATATCAGCTTGTGGTGCGTCATCTGTTGACTTTCCATGAAGTCAGTCTTTGGCTCAAACAGTCGCTCTCTCCAGCTTTAATGTAGCTTAATGTAGCTGACTTGGTCTCGTTTGAACTCAAAATTCAACAATCAGTTTTTTTTTTTTTTTTCAGAATCTTTTGGATTTATTTCAGACCTCTTTTAAGCCATTGTGATGTAATCATCATTGAAGGGGCTTAAGTGTCCATCTATTTATGAACATACGTTGTCGTCAGAACAATCGAGGTGAATGTCCCTCCTGAGAGTGCGGCTATATATGAATCCAAGACCATTGTTAGAAGTCTGGAAAAGGCTAGTCATGTTGCTGCAGTTTATAAATTGAATCAGCCTTTCCCTTCATTTATGTCCTTTAATATCATTGGCAGTGAAGTGGAGAGGGAGTATAAGGCAGTCATGAGCTTTTTTATTCTCGTTCAGGTCAATAGGGCCATCATATGATGCTGGAGATTGAAAATATGATCAGCAGATGCAGAAAACAACTCGTTGAAGGGCTCACCAGTAGGGAGCAGTACTGATTCTCCATACTGGTTGTATTGACTAAAAGTGTACTTTCTCACTGCATAACAAGTTTAGAGCAGCTCTGGTCACTAAAAAAGCAATTGTAGAAGGTTCCACAGTGTTTTTGTTGAGTCAACATTGTGGTACAGCATTGTTTGTCTGTTTGTTTTCATCAGCACTCTTGAGTCAGGTGTAGAGGTGTTACCCTTTCCACCTGTTAGCTTTGGAATTGCACAGCACATCCTAAATTTCACCAGTTCTATCCGCCTGTCTGGAAAACTGGCGTCCACCCTGCCCGAAGGCTTTTTAATCTCTTGAAATCCAATCGCACAGGCACAACAGTTCACTGAGAGAAGCAATTTAAGCTTTACGCAATCAGAAAGCGTTTTAAGCTCAGCGGACCTGAGGTTACCCTCGCAGACAGATGTGGGACTTGTCCCTTCTAGACCCAGAGTAAATGCTTTCATTCCGATTAAACGGTTTAGATTTGTTCTTTCCATCAAAACATCTGCAAGCGCTGCCTGTAATCTCAAAGCAGTGAGTGTGGAGTGGTTTCAGCCTGACTGTTTTACTGTCCGTGGAATTGGAGCCACATAGTTTTGACTGCAATGCAGATCTTCCCTTTTGTTATTGTGGTGATTAAACTAAAGCAAAGGCTTTAGAGGTGGTGTCGAATTGGATAGCACCACAGCTGGACAAAGTGTTCCCACTTATTCACTGGAAAATTGGTTTGTTGGCAACAATGGCATCAGATTTTGGGTGTAAAATCATGCGAGTATCATCTATGAATGCAACTTAACATGCACAATTTGTGCTATAGAAATGAATGGTATCTTAAAATTGTGCAGCTTGTTGAAGAGAGACTTGCTAGACATTATAAATAGAGCCCTATGAAATCCATTTTCATTTTTTTGCAAATGAGTTTTTTCCATTTTAATTTTTGTGGATTAAATTTTTCCCTATTTAGGCTCTATTTTATTTGGTTGAATAAAAAAATATTAACCAAAAAGCTAAGTAATTAAACGTCTAATTAATCAAAATCATGAAACTTGCACAATTTAGCAGCAATTTATCAAAAGTTTAACAAAAGGCCCTATGAAATGTTTTTTTTCCCCCTCAAACTCAGTTTTATTTTTCTCAAATTCTGTTTCCCATTAATTTTTTGGATTCTATTTGAATGGTTTGATAAAATTTTAATAATCTAAAGCATCTCTAGTTAATTGATGTTATTAAAAAATATATTATTATTTTATTTCTTGTTTTTTAATAAATATTTTTTTTCTGGTAAATATTCCTTAAAAATTATGTTTTAATTATAATTTTATTAGTAGTAGTACTATCATTACATTTAAGTAATATATTTCTGTCACAATTTCTTCAAGTTAAACCGAACTTTTATTTTGACGAGTTGCTCTGAAAACCTGTACAGTTCTGTTTGTATTATGATAAAATTATTTTTTTTCTTGAAAGAAATGGTAAAATGCTCATTAACTTACGTACTCATGTACTTATATTTTAAGGCGGTAGAGGCTGAAAGCACTGCGAACGTCACACACGCTTCAGTATGTGTGTAGTAAACGAAACCGCTCGTCTGTGCTCTTCATTCAGAGACATGCAGAACATGCAGGATTCATGTTTAAATTGTATTTTTTGGCTTAATATTCACAGACACTAGTCCATATCGCGTATTGATTTGATTTTTTTGTT
The DNA here is from genome assembly GCA_036247105.1 of Cirrhinus mrigala. Classification (NCBI taxonomy): domain Eukaryota; kingdom Metazoa; phylum Chordata; class Actinopteri; order Cypriniformes; family Cyprinidae; genus Cirrhinus; species Cirrhinus mrigala. The sequence goes on from CM070010.1 coordinate 32,810,194, forward strand.
TTTGATTTATTCATGCTAAATTTGGCTAATTCCATAACACTCCGCGTTATACAGAAAATGACGTTTTTATGACTAGATTCCGCGATTCTGTTCACGTTTTCCGCATTCCGGAAATCATAGGGCCCTACATAAATGCAGTCCAAAGCATCCCATTTTGTACCAGAATATTCGCCAGAATATCATAGAGACTTGGAGCATCTAGTCTAGTTTGGATATAATGTCCAAGTCATTTTCCTGTATCTTCCAACCTTTGAAAGTAATTTCAAGATGTTGCATCAAAGGAGTTCAATCAGAAAATAGTATTATTCAGTATGCTTGTGCATCGTAACACTTTGTCGCTTAGGGAGTTGGACAGAGTAGAAGTTGAAGATTGCTTTTGTTCCTTTTCTACATCCACCCCCAGCTGTTCCAGGAGCCTTCCTCTCTCTCTGCTTTGTTAAATACAAAATGATTGCTTCTAATTTTCCGCCTTTGTTAACCGGTAGGAGAGCTGGGGAACAGCGTGTATCTGGCTTTAGGGGACCCATTCACAGCGTCCGTAACAAGCTTTTTAAATCACCTTGTTATCGGGAATACCTCGCCGTTCTGCCTTAATTCTGTTAGATACTCCGTCATCCTTAACTTTGTTTGGCACTGGAATTTGAGGGGGGTTACTGACTTATATAAGGAGGTAATGCTGAGACAGGGGGAGTAATAGTTTAGGCAGACCACTCTGTAAAGCAACACAGTGTTCCAGGATTTCACTTGTAAGTTTCTTGCACTCTTTTTGTCTTGGGTGGTTTTGACAGCTCTAGCTCTGTGTAGGCTTTTTTTAATGTTAAATTATTTTAAAAGAGTAATTTCAGAAATCTAAAGTAGCAGAATGTTTTTGTTCAGTAAGATTGTTTTGTAGCATGTTTTATCACATGGTGGAATATGTTGTTTTCCAGTGTTAAATCTGATTAGATTAGGTGTTGCTAAATATCTGTTCTGATTTGCGGAGATAAAGTGAAATTTAATAGAATTAACCCATTTTTTACTCATAAGGTGAACAAAGTTTTGGCCTGTATTTTTAAGAGTGACGTGAATGATAAATTCTAACAATATTTGATAGTAAAATTAGCTTTTTTTAGAGCAGAATTCCTGCTAGTACTCAGTGTACTCTCGTCTTCCATTAGATATTAAATTGAATTAGAATTTATAAAGGAATTCTGTTTTTGTGTTTTATGCTTATTTTAATTCAGGGTTTTTTCTTTATTAAAAAATGAATAATGCTGTAAATAATTGCATAAATGGGTTGCCCAAATGAATCTTTAAAATATATTTTTTTAAGTAATAATATTAATTAAAATTTATGTCTGTAGTTCTTTTCGCCTTTCTTCCTCCAAAAACTCTTTGCTTAATGGATTTAAGCATTCCCGTTGACTGAGAATGTAACTCTGTTCAGCAAAATGAATTAATCTGCCAGATAAGCAGCTCTATCTGAAATAACTGTAATGCAAGCCACATTTACACTTATGCCATCAAAAAAACATTTATTAGTAGTGCTTGCTATGGCAGACATCACTATTGCTCATACTTGCGGTTAAGAATCTGAACAAACTCTTAATCCTAAGTATAAAACTTTGGCTCATCTTTTGCCATCTCAAATTGTGTGGTTTGTTGAGAAATTGATCATATGATTTTCACCTGGCAGGCACTAAAGCATGCACCATATGTAGTCTCGTTGAATCTCTGTTGAGCTCTAAAGGGATTAACCTTTCACAGCACAAAAGACATGTTGATTTAACGTTCTTTTGTGTTTTAACTCCGCAGGGAGTTAAACCTGGCAGTTTCGACAAGGTAGCCATTCCAGAGGTGAAAGAGATCATCGAGGGATGTATTCGGCAAAACAAAGATGAAAGGTAAGGCTATGCCTTCTGCATACTCCCACGCTGCATCCGCATAACTCATTCATCTAGTCGTACCTTGGTTCTCAGAGACGTGTGCCATGTGTCTGCCCGCAGTTGCGCTGAACTTGTGCTGATGTGAGTGTATATCGCAATCTCAAGGCGTATGGTCCTCCATGTGGAATGTGAATAGTAGCAGTAGATAAGTGGTTTCCCACACGCTGTTTTGGAAAAATTCCAGCAGCAAGCCACTCAGTGAAATGGATCTGTGATCACGCCAAGCCAGCGAGTGCGCCGTGTCCTCACGCCACAGAAAAAAAACATAAGCCCTGACCAGACTGTCTCCTGTTCGGCTACCTAAATATTCAAGCCAAAAACATTGATTTTGCATATTGAATTTTAGCTCAATATGTTTTTTAATGACCTTGATCAGAAGTGTTTTTGGCCAATAATTTTTGGAAAGTCATAAAGCTGACGCTCTGTTTTGCTTCAGTGCATAAAAAAATTGAATGGAAAATCGCAAACAGCGCGTTGAGTGTAAGGTGAGACGACGTCTGATGTTCCGCTGATGAAGCACTGGAAAAGCTGATGTCTACTATATCCAGCTAATCAACACGGCCCACTTGAGATTTTTATTTTTTCCTGAGGTCTGACTTGGTAAAAAGATTGTGCAATCTTATCTTTTGCCCTTATATCCATTGTTCCATGCAGGTGATGTGGATCAGCTATTTTAAATGTGTTGTGAATGGTCGCTGCCTCTATATTATATGCGGTTTTATTTGTTAATGCAGTTTTTTTTTTTTTAAGTTCATGTTAAGCATTCCCTGTCCTCTGTTATTGAGTTGTGTATTGAGAATTCGTTTTTTTCAGTAGAATCAAATGCAACAGGATAGAATGTTGGATAGAATATTTATCGCTACACAATTAAGGATGTTGAAATTGTTTTCATGACATTCGTGCGACATCACCATAGAGTAGCGCCAATTTATCAAACTTCATTTATTGGGAATGTCCGGCGAGTTCTGAAACCCAATAAACATCAATTTGATCATGAGACGCATAAATGCAAGTCAGGTCCTCAATATTTTGACTCTGTTTTGCTATCTTGAATCATTCAGTGGCTTTTTTGTTACTTCTTCCTGGACAACCCCAATGTCCACCTTGTGCCTCCAATAAATGTGATTTGGTTGATCCTTGTCAGCCATTTGCTTCTAAATTCAGCTATCCTTGTTTAACATCTTTTGCCTTCGTCTTCCTTAACAGATATGCTATCAAGGACCTTCTGAACCATGCCTTCTTCCAGGAGGAGACTGGAGTGCGGGTGGAGCTGGCTGAGGAGGACGATGGGGAGATGATAGCCATCAAACTCTGGTTGCGCATTGAAGACGTCAAGAAACTCAAAGGCAAATACAAAGACAACGAAGCCATCGAGTTCTCCTTTGACCTCCATCGGGACGTGCCAGAAGATGTGGCTCAGGAAATGGTGGGTTTATCAACAATTCTGCAAATCAGATGTAGCTCATGTCGATGCTAACATATCCTGTGTTTGAAAACAGGTTGAGTCGGGCTATGTTTGCGAGGGCGACCACAAAACCATGGCCAAGGCCATCCGGGACCGAGTGTCCCTGATCTGCCGCAAACGAGAGCAGAGACAGCAGGTGCGAGCCGAGCAAGAGAAACGCAAGCAGGAGGAGGAGCAAAAGCAGTTGGTCAGCGAGTCTTTGAAGAACGTGTCCAGCTCTCAAGGTTCTGCACAGAGTCAGTGCGGTTCCCAGCCTCCGACTCCTGGCCTCGTCCAGCCCGATTTTGAGGAGCCTGATGCAGACCAGCAGCATCAGTACATGCAAAGTGGAATGACCTGTAAGTGTTACATGCTACTAGGGCTGTCACTAACGAGTATTTTAGAAAAGTAAAAAGTTAGCTCGATTAATCGTCAGAATAATCGACCGATTAATCGATTATTCTGACAATTAATCGAGTAATCAGAAAATTATATATATTTTTTTTCTGGTAATAAAAGTAGACCTAAGCAAACAATAGCCTTTATAATGACTTAAATGCATATGTAATAGCAGTGAGGTAATAATAATTAGTTCAAATAAAGTATCAAAAGCAAGTAATCATATAGTTTTATTGGACAAAACTGTTGAAATACATAATGTATTATAAAGAATATAACTAATGCACAATGTTTTTACACTTTACTGCGTGATCTAATCCTTGTTTAATATTGACTAAACAACATTTAATTCAAATGTTCACATAATCTTTAATATTTGGCTATTTCTTTACGACAGAAATGCTACAGCCACTTTAAATTCACTTTAATCAAAACTTTTAAACTCAGAGCAAGGGTTTGAACTTTTATTTTGAAATCATGATGAGCAGTTAGCATATTTAGAAAGATATTGATGTATTCTTCGGAGTTTGTGTAGGTTTATAAATGATTTACCTTACAAATCTGATGAAATGGCAGACGTTGCATTTCCAGATGAGCGTTATAATAAACCCAAACTCACAACAATATGCAGAGATGGAGTTTGAGTATCATTTACACTTGTAAATGATAACTGTTTGCGTGGAGCAGCATTTACTGTGAACAAAGCTGCTATGAGACGCACATGTGCAAATAATTAAGTGCATATATTAAACCTGCACTGCATATGTTTATTTAATTGAATCATACTGTTTGTGAATTCACAATATTTAATATGATTTTAGATGGGTTTAATATATCATGCAGCATTGGAAAACGGTCTAATAATGCGTTTCATGGATTCTCTTCCATGGAATGCGCCGCTTCCAAAATTTTGAAATTTCAAAATGCAATTAAATCGAGTACTCGAATTGAATCGATGAATCATGACAGCTGTAAAAGCTACCTATTACTCTATCAACCTAAATGTCATATCCTATTTAATTATGAGTGTCATATCTTTTTCCAGTGGCGGACGTGACGCTTGACAGTGGTCAGGGTTCATCTGTGTTCTCAGAACCTCACCTTAGCCAGCTCAACATGTCGTATAGTTCTCCTGCAGCGGCGCAACCCCAGCAGGTGCCTGGACAGGCCGCTTACCCTCCCAGCTCTCAAGCTCCCCAACAGCACACCGCATACCCCCAGCAGCCAATGGTAAGTCACAGAAAAAAAACTTGGGCCAAGTCAAGAACTCGACACCTAATTGCAGGTTCAGTGTAGCAGGTCACATAGTTGCATCCTTAATCTGTTTTTTGCAACTGATGCCTATTAATGAATTCAACACAACAGCCTAGTAGTATTTTCTAGCCAAAGCTGTTAAAATGCAAAAAGCAGCTATATATATATAGCACAATAACAATGACAGTATGATGGAAAACAGGAAACTGGGCTGTTAAATGCGCTAGAAAACATGTTTCCATATTGTAGCGTTTTCTTGGCCTTGTTATTGAGAGGTTAACTCAGCAAATCATGTGGCCACATGTTTATCTTCAGTTAGAATCTGTTTAGTTCAAATGTCTCCATCTGTTCCCATAATATTTCATGTTGTGCTAAGGTAAGATCCCAGTAAAGCAATACAGATATGATCTTTACATAGAATTTGTGTAGCCTTGATTGAGTAACAAATGAATCATGAATGAATGTTCAATTGTTGATTTTGAATATGATCTCTTTGTGGTTGCATGTATTTATCTTTGGAGTTTGATGATGGTTTGTTATTATCAGACACTAAATGAGTGATGCATGAGAAAGGAAAGCAAAGCCGTACAGTCTACACACTAAATGGGTTTGATTCTTTTCATACAGCCTGCTTTCAGTTCTTTCTCTCTCTTTGTCTCGCTGTTTCTTTATTTTCTGACTGCCAAGTATATTTCCACTTCCCATGTGTACTTGAGCTGCCGCTCCCTCTTCATCCTCTTTGCATTTCAATACATTCTTTGGGTTACTTTACCTTATTTCTTTTTGTTACATGTCAGTATTTTTGATTCCTCCTGAAAAGGCAGTGTCGTGTAGCAGTGTATCATGCTGTGCAGACTGGCAGGCCTTCACTGCTACCTGGATGGCTGTATTTGTCATGCTGGACATTTAAACCATGATCATTTCAGCACATCAGAGTCACAACAGTCACAGAGGGCACTGTCTGGTGGATCTTTCCCAGGGACTTTGAAGTTTCTCATTTCGTCTCACTCATTCGATTTTGAATTAGTTTGCATTATTTTCCATAAATAGCCTGAATAAGCAGTCATAAGCACACATCTTGATGTCAAAGACACTCTGTAATTGTCTGTAGGTGTAACTTCTAATGATTTACTTTTAATAATAATGGTTTTCTTAAAGGGATAGTTCACCCAAGAATGAAAATTCAGGCATTAATTACTCGTTCCACACCTGTAAGACCTTCATTCATCTTCAGAAATTAAGATACTTTTGATGAAATCTGAGCTTTCTGACCCTGCATAGACAGCAACACAACTGAGTAATTAATGACAGAATTTTCTGTCATTTTCTGTGAACTGTCCTTTTAATAAATACCATCTCACCTGACTTGAAATGGCTGGTTAGTTCCAACTCAAAGTGTTGTTTAAAGTCTGCACGGCATTGATGGCTGTTATTGTACATTTATTTTTTTTCCTTCTGTTTTTATATCCAATGTGCTGTTTGTGGTCTTTGTTTTTACTGTACATATACTGTACGTACTTCTGTTTATGCTGTTCTTTATCATAAAACATCTCAGAGGACTGATTTTCTGTGATGTTTTCATGGACTTTGCTAACCTCAATTTGTATCCGTTGTCTACACGGTAGACTGTCTATGCTGTAGATTTCTTGGTGTCATTTCTTCGGTGGTTTTCTTTAGCCACATATATTTTCCCAGTCATTAACACACCAAGTTTCTGTGTAACAACATCATGCAACCTGATCGATCTCAGATCAGGTTAGACGAGTATTACTTTCAACTCAAAATCTGCTTGCAATTCATGATTCATGAATCAGGTTTTGATATTGTCACTTGCAATCATATCAGTGCATCAATGTTTCTGTTATTGAAAACACATGTTGGTCATTGTAAAACTATTTTTGCTTTTGAAATATCATGAATCATCAATTGAACCGGGTTCATTCTTTTGGTCTGACTCGACAGCAGATGTTAGATTCAGTCAACATATGTAACCTTTGTAGGTTAAGGTTTTTTGTAGATCACTGTGTTTTCCCTTTCTGTGTAGCAGCTTAGAATGCAATGTTGATATTTAATCTTGTAGTTTCCTTATTTGTGTATTTGTGTTCCATTGTGGTTAATAGTCAATTCCCCTCCTTCACCTCCAGCCTCCTCCACCTCTTCCCCGTCGTCGTAGCATGTCTGTTTGCGTGCCCTGCTTTTCTACCACCTCTGCTCTGTCGTGTCCTCCAAAGCCACCTTCCACCCCTCCTCCAGTCGCATCAGCCCCGCTCTCGCCCCGGCTGGGGCAGCCAGATGGGGAGACGTTTGCGGGCCGACTGTCCAAAGCACTGGAGAGCGTCCTGCCCCTTCACTCGGCCCCGCCCCGTCGCCGTGCCAGTCTCCCAGCAATCTTTGCCAGTCCTGTATGTTAGTGTCTCCCAGTGAACCAGGATTCTCCAGCTGTGCTGGACTTCATGGGTTCAACATGGGTATCTGTGAAGAGTACTTTTATAGATGAGCTTTTGGGAGTGCAAATATAATCCAGACTAATGCAATAAAATGAAATTGTTTTTAGGGCCAACAGTTCCATCCCAAAAACAAAAGTGAAATGGCATCTCAAAGTGAGCTGTTTAGAATCCAAAGACAACAATCTCAGTACACAGTGTTAACATTAAAAATATTACTGGGCTAAAAAATGCAAAACTGCAGCTCTTTTTCAGTCTGTCTAGTCCCAAGCTGATATTAGTCTCTTAGCGTTAAACTAGCAAAAAGTGGTGTGTTATGAATAATGCAGTTTCGCAAATTAGCCGTTATGTAACGTATTAACTATAAATAGCTTGTTTATATTTTTACTTGTATGTCAAAGGTTCAGAGTTGTTTTTCACCCCTTCATATGAGCCAAAAAACTGATTATATCATTGCTCTGGAGGGCTATAAATCTTGAGAATATGAGGGGTTGACCACAGGTCAGTTTTGAGAATATCTTAAACTTGTTTGATATTGACTAAACAACTTTAGTTGTTAGTTCAAATGTCCATTTAATCTTTAATATTTGACCTTTTATTACAATGGAAACATGGCGACTGTAATTTCTTGAATATGTGGACATCAAAACATGTAAACTCAGAGCAAAGGGGTTTGAGCTTTTATTTTGAAATCGCGATGAACAGTTAGCATTTTAAAAAAGATAATTGATATATTCTCCTGTGTTTGCGGTTTATAAATGATTTATCTTACAAATCTGATGAAGTCACAATAGCATTATGTTTTATTATGATTTTTAAATGGTTTTAATATAACATGCAGACTTGGAAAACGGTCTAATAATACGTTTCATAGATCCTCGTCTGTGGAATGCACCACTTACGGTAAAGAGTTTTTAAAAACAAGTACTTGAATTAATGAATTGTGACAGCCCTAATATGAAGACATATTAAAATCCTTTTCAGATACCCATGTTACCCTGGCCCACTCGGCTGAAACCCTGAGCTCACATTAAATACAGATTGGCATTAACTGCAATCATTGAAAATGGTTCCTAGGCCCCTCGGCCTTTGAAGCATCTGTATTTAATTGTAAATCTGTTGCTGTCTTGTTTTCACACCTCATTTAGCATTTAAACATCTCTTAACTTATTCTTTTGTCATCTGATAGGATGAATATTATCTGCTGTGTTTTCACTTGTTATCTTTTTATTTTCTCTCTCTCTCTTTCTCTTGCTTTGTGAATTTTGTGATGCTGCTTTTTCTACTTCCTCACAAAGATGGTGTATGTTATTGTCACTGCAGCCGCAATCGGTGAGTCAGCCGTACGGTGGAGGAGGCTCAGGTCTGGTCGAGCCCCCGCTCTTTTTCCCCACCATCCCGGAACGGCCCGTCTCGTTCTCCCCCCCGCCGTCTTGCCCGCCCAAAGCTTTCAACGTGCAGCGCCGCAAGAGCACCTCCATCCTGGAGGCCCACACGCGTCACTTCCAGCCCGCCTACCACCGTAGCTACGGGAGCAGCCTGCACCCGTTTTCCGGCGTGGAAGCTCTGGGTCCTGGCGTCGAACCCTCCCTGTTTATGATGCCCGGAATAGCGGCTCAAAGATTGGCCGAGCCACTGCATCTACAGCCTCCAGCGGAGACGTTATACGGATATAAGGACGTGAGGGCCGAGCAAGAGGAAGCTGTACGCAGACTCAGCCTCAACCAGGCTGCATTAATGGACCAACTGGAAGCCATGGCCTACAGTGGCTACCCTATGACTGCGCATCAGCTAAGCCACATCAGCTTCCATCAGCAAATGCAAGCTGCTGCTGCTGCTAGCCTGGCCTATGAGACTCAATCACAGCCTGGGCCTGCTTACCTACACCCTCATGTCCAGAGCCACATGCGCTTGACCCACAGCCCGATCCCCCAACTGAGTGTGTCTAGCTCTGCATCTGCGCCGCAGCAAACCGTGGCAGCAGATCCGGGCTATCAGCCCCACTCGTTTCCCCATTCCGCACCACCCGTGTTGGCTCACGCATCCGAGCCGAGCACCGCCTTTGAATTCCACATGCACAACCTCCAGGCGGACCCAGCCATGCTGGCGTCCAGACTGTACAGAGCCCGGCGGGGCTCAATGGACCTCAACTTGGAGGAAGCGGCTGGCAGCCAGGGGTTGTGCGGTCGACTCCAACCTGTCACCGAAGAACTTTACAGCTATGTAAGCCCGGAGCTACCGCTTCCTCCGGGCAGCCTGCTTCTCCACGGACCTAAAGAACTCAGTCCTGAACCTTCGAGTGACTCCATGACCTCCTCCGATGCTGGCGAGTTCCACTCGCCTCCGCCTCATCCGTTGTACCAACCTCAAGACTGTTCCGCAGCTCAATCCATCCCGCAAACGTCTTACTACAAAACAGACGGAGGAAGCAACATCAGCGAAGGACATCCACCCAGTCAGACGACGTTTCTGTTCATTCCACCTTCTGAATCGTCCGCTGTTCCATCCTCGCACATCAACGCTCTGCACAGTACTTGGGCCCGTCAACCGTCCCTTCCACCGGACCTCACATTCTCCCATCAGGGCGCTACCTTGGTACCTAGAAATACTCGTTCTCGTCCACCTTTCCCCAGCACTCCCTGTCTCTATCTCAGTTACCTAATTTTTTTGTCCCGTGGTTGTGGTTTTAACCCTCTCCAGCCATATTTTAGGCCTCAGAAAGGTTCACAAGGTGCATTGAGCTAAATGCATAAACCTGCTTTTTAAATCCCCTTGTGCAAAGACTGTGTCTTTCATTGGACTGTGCTGTTTGTTTTATTTCCATTGATTTATTTTTTTTTTTATTTCAGATGCACTTTGTAAGTATTATTTTGTGTGTATGTTCATATAATGGTGTATATGATTACTTGTGTGTTTGCACAGATATTGTGTAACTCTACATACAAATCTGAAGTTTTGATTGCCTCTTTCAAATCATTCAAATTATTCTAAAGACCAACATTAAATAGCAGTGTTGGGGAAAGTTACTTTTTAAAAGTAATGCATTACAGTATTGCGTCACTCTCTAAAAAATTAATTAATTATTCTACTTTTTATGGAAGGGAATGCATTACGTTACTTTTGAAATCTGGGCTGGGCTCGCTTGTTTGTTTTTAATATAAAACGTTATATTGTGGCCCTTTCACACCAAAAGAGTAAAGGAGAAGAAAGTTCAACATGCTTCAGCAATAAAAAATGAAGCACAAATAATAGTTTATCTAAAGATTTTTGCTTATTAGAATTGAACCATCAACTCAGCTGCAAAAACACTGCTTAATAAAATGGGATTAAATACATAAATGATATTTGTGTTATTTAACATTTAATTATTGCAGGTTTACGTCACATTCCAAGTTTGCATTTCACTGTTTTTATTCATTTTGAGGAGTACTGTTAATGCATGTTCACATTTAGTCTAGAACTACAGTAACATCAAGTTTACACAGCGCACATACAACGCATCTGCACTTACTCCTGATTTCTCTCAGCATGGGGACAGGAGAGTCAGTCAATAAATGGGAATAGTAACTTGCGTTACTTATTTGAAAAAGTAACTCTGATATTTTCTTGCAAATCAAAAAGTAATGCATTACTTTACTAGTTACTTATAAAAGTAATTTTGCATTACTTGTAATGCCTTACCCCCCACACTGTTCAGCAGTGGATATATCTGTTATTTAAAGCATTTGAAGATACTTAAAAAGAGGCTTGAACGAATGCAGGATTTGTATGAGCAAACACACAGACACATACAACACAAAGAGGGGGTTTAGACAGGTTTGCTTGTCTCTTAAGGTTCCTCTAATCTTCCTTACCAAGCAAAAATCATGTTTTTTGTTGTATTTTACCTTAACAGCTGCTTTTTAGTTCTGCTGCTACATTATAGTTGGCTGGAAATGGTTAAAACAGTTCTCAGTGACTCATTTTTTTCAATTGTGTCTTTGTCGAGGACACCAGTCGAGAAACCAGCACAAGAACCCAACATTTGTTGACTACTTTTAGGATATTAAGTCATCTTTTAACCCTTAGAAGGCAGGCATTATCAATGTCATCCTACAGTCTCATTCTCCGCCCCTGTTTATACACCTTTCCTGCCTCTCTTTATCTTTTATACCACTGTTATTTTCATACTCTTATCTGCCAAGGCTGCTTTATTTCCTGCCTCTTTCTAATAATGAATAAGTTGCCAAGGTAAGGTGATCTGCGTCTGGAGCAACTATACTTGTCTGTACCTCCCAGAAGAGAAATTGAAGGACAAGTATATTTGTAGCTTTCTAAGGGTTGCTTCTGTCGAAATCCTCCGTGTGGGGGGAAAGTGGTCAAATTGAGCAACGTTAGTGGTCGGGTTTATTTTAGGAGACGCTTTCTTGGTTATACAAACAACTCCACATGCTTCCCTGAGCTTTTTTTTTTTTTTTTTTTATAACATTCACTCAAGCTACAAAATCATGTAGAGTCACATGCATGAAGCCTACTCACTCCCCAGCTAACACCTGATGTTTGTTTGTTGTTTAATCGTGAGATGTGAGAGGCATACACAAAAAGTGAACGGCAGTTGCTCAGTGTTCACACTTTGTGTATGAATGGTCAGTATTTGAAGGTCTTTGTTTTTGCTGTTGCCACCAACATATTTTGACTTGTTGTTTTTTCTTTTCATCTCTCCACCACTGCCATATCTCTTTCTTTCTCTCTGTTTCTCTCTCTTTCTTGCCTGCCCCCATATTCCTCTTCATATTCGTAATAGGTGCAGGTCCCGATCCCTCAATCCACAAGTGCCGTGTCTTTGGTTTCCTGCAGCACCCCATCCGCCGCGCCTGCTTCTCAACAGGTAAGATCAATGTGTCTGACCAATCAGAATCATCTTTTTCCCCATTCATTAGCATAAATGATACCCAACATTGGCCAAGGCAAATAAACCACTCGCTTTCCACACACTCCAAGTTTTATTTTTATTTTAAATCTCTCTGGATTCTCTCCTGCGTGTGAAAGCTGTGGACATCAGAGGTGGCTTTCTCTTATACTGTGTTGTATTTGTTTCTTGTAGTATGGAGGTTACTACGTCCAAGCACTCCCTTCGCAGGTAGAGAAAAACCCCATTCCTCTCTTTCTCTCTTTCTCCCTCTTTTTCACATTTACCTGCACTTTGTTTTGGAGTTTTTTGTCATTTTGTCATTTCATTAATGCATAATGAGGTATTGCTCTGTTTGAACGAGGCTTGGAAAGTAGCAATTAAATTAAGCTTTAATATGTCTCTGTTGAGTTGTTCTTCAAAGGTAAGTTATTTAAAGGTGTTATTAAAGGAACATTCCAGGTTTAGCACTATGACGTGCTGGTGATGATTGCAACACACCATGGTTTTGTATTTAGTAAAAACAAGAATCAAATTTGCAGTAATGCATTTACAATGAAGGTCTATGGGGAAAGACATTCTGGAAAATTTCAAAGCAAAAATGTGAAGCTTGTATTTTAAGTGGTGGGAACACTGTTCTAGGTGGTTGGACTCCTAGTTATGTTTTATGGTATTACGCTCTTGTGCAATGCCTTGCTCCATAGACTTGCATGTTAAGGACATTACTACTCGTTTTTACAAACTAAAGGACGAGTTAAAATTATTTAGATCACATAGGCCTAATAGGGTGAGCTGGTTGAGTGCAAACTGCATGTGATTCTAAAATGTACAAATTTTCCAAAGCTTGAAGGTTGACGTAGAGACTCTTGTTTCAATATCAAGAGGTAAGTTAACATTTTGTGTAAAAATGCTTGTCTTTTTAGGCTGCTGTTCCGCAACAGGCTTCTCTAGGGCCGACATCCCAACCAGGCGTCTCGTTACCCCAACAGCAAGCTTCCCATCAGCCTCCCAGCACTGTGGTTCAGAGCAGTTCTCAAACGCAGGTTCCCGGACCCCAGCCCACACAGGTACAATTAATATAAATTATATATGTCAAAACAGTTAGATTTTTTTCTTTTTTTTTTTTTTTTTTTTTTAAAGAAGTCTCTTTTGCTCACCAAGCCTGCATTTATTAGATCCAAAGCACAACACGGACATATTTTATTATTTAAAATAATTTTCTATTTGAATATATTTTAAAATGTAATTTATTCCTGTGATTTTGAAGCTGAATTTTTATCATCATTACTCCAGTCATATGATTCTTCAGAAATCATTCTAAAATTCTGATTTGCTGCTCAAAAACATTTATTATTATGTTGAAAACAGCTAAGTAGATTTTTTTTTGTCAGGTTTCTTTGATGAACTGAAAGTCCTTGCTAAATAAAAGTATTAATTTCTATAATTTCTTATAGAATAAATACACTGACTCCAAGCTTTTGAATGGCATAGTGTATAATGCTACAAAAGCTTTTTATTTTAGATAAATGCTGATCTTTGGATCTTTTTGTTTATGAAAGAATCCTAGAAAAAAATTTCTTGACTGTTTTAAATATTATTATTATTATTATTATTATTATTATTATTAATAATAATAATAATAATAATAATAATAATAATAATAATAATAATAATAAATGTTTCTTGAACAGCAAATCAGCATATTTGAATGATTTCTGAAGGATCATGAGACACTGAAGACTGGAGTAATGATGCTGAAAATATAGCTTTGTTTACAGGAATAAATTACATTTTAAAATATATTCAAATAGAAAGCAGTTATTTTAAATATTTCACAGTATTGCTGCTTTTGCTGTATTTTGGATCAAATAAATGCAGGCTTGGTGAGCAGAAGAGAATTCTTTGGAAAACATAAAAAAATCTTCCTGTTTAAAAACTTATATAAATATATATACATATACACATGCACACATATACGTATATATACATACACACACACACTCACACACAAATATATGTATGTTAAATCAATTTTAAATATATTTGCATATATTTCATTATATGTATTTTACATTCTACTGTAGCATTTTATATATATATATATATATATATATATATATATAGCTGTAATCTGAAACATTATGAATTTATACATTCTAGAAATAAATTAAGCTTTGAATGCAGTTTAATGTTAACTGAAAAATGTTAAATTACTTCGTAGAGTTTTTCTTCTTTTTGTTTGTTTCCCCCTTTTTCTGGTTTAAAACAATGTGCAGTATATCTGTGGCCGTCTCTCTGTGACGTGCCGCGGCTGTGCTTGTTTGATGAATGTTTTCTGGCATGTTTTTGCCTGTATGTTGCATGGTTGTCAGTTGTGTGCTAATGAGATCAGTCTCTCTTTGCGGTTCCCAATGTTTAGTGCAGAGCCATTGTTTCCCTTTAGCTGAAGCTCAGGTACACTGTAGTGGCACAGAAAAGTTGTTTACTTGATTTACCGGATATGGGTTCCCTCACAAATAAATAAATTGTGTTATTTGTGTTTCATGTGGTGTCGGATTTGGATTTTATTTTGTGTGTTGTTGACATTGACAACATTTATAGGCACTTAGAGAGGTGCCCCTCCTAACTTAATGTAATAAGGGTTTGCCGTTTGTTTTTCATGTGTGTTTTGCTTGCGGTCGTTGTGATCCTTCGTTCACCCCGCGGCATGCAGTCTCCGTCATGTGGTCTGATCTCGTGATTGTTTGCCTTCGGTTGATTAAGACATTGCACATAAACTGGCCTTGCCATCTCCATCTCCCCGGTCGCTGCTTGCAGACACATTTCCCTCGTCCTCCATCTTCCCAACTACTGATCTGATCCAGCTACCCCTCTCGTACTTCACAGCAGCTTCTCTGCGCGCCAACTATAGCAGTTGCCCCGTTTCCACAGCAAGCAGTGCCTGAAGCGCTAGCCGTGCCTGTGCCAGCCACGTCCCCGTCAGCGCTGCCGCCCCATCTACCCCAATTGGTACCGCCTCTAGCGACACCTGTGCCAACCATCCTTGTGGCCACAGTCCCCTCCCCCACCGAACATCCGTGTTTGCCAGCAGACACCCCAGCGCAGGTACCTGGAACGGACCAAACCGGCCCCAAACGCATCAGTGCAGATAGTTTTTGTTGCTTTATAGGGCAAAGTTATTGTTTTGACATGTCATGCTCATTTTTATCTCTGTTTGTCTGGGAAGCTTAGCTATCCTTACGCAGCGTCCTTTCTTTTCTTGGCTGTGAAATAAGATCTGTTTTTTTCTAAAAAACACTCAGGCTTCGCCTGAAGCAGTTGTACTTTTTATTTAGACGTGCATTTTGTTATTCTGTCTTCTTTGATCTGATTGTTTGCATCGCTTTCTATTATAATACCTTTGTTTTTGTTGTTTGCTCTTTCAGACATCTCATAGCCTCTCTTTGGCGACAGAGCTGTCACAACTCCAAACTCCTGCTGTGGAGAGGTAAGAATCACCATTTTAGCAGATCCACAATGCCTGATGGTTTATTAATAGGTGAAAAGCAATAAACACAGAGGATTCAGAATGTGTTTTCATTTCCTTTTTTTTCCATTAGCTGTCATTCTGATGTGGCATCTGGGCTCAGCGATGGTAATGAGGGCGTGACGGGTGGCAGGCATGAGGGTCGTTCTGCCAAACGCCACCAGCGCAGATCAGTACGCAGCCGTTCGCGGCATGAAAAAACCTCTAAGGCCAAGCTCAATGTTCTTAATGTACGTCCAACATGTCTTTTTCTTGTTTTTTTTTTTGTTTTTTTTTTGATAAAACAGATGACATTTAACAAAACATCTCTGTTGTTTTAGATCTCCAGCATGGGCGATAGAGTTGCGGAGTGTCAATTAGAAACACACAACAGAAAAATGGTGACTTTCAAGTTTGATCTCGACGGCGATAACCCAGAGGAAATTGCACAGATAATGGTAACTTGAAACACCGCCCGCATTTTTAATACTGAACAGATATGCTCAATTAACCTGTGATTTCTTTTGATCTTGATCTATGTGACAAAAAGCTGATGCTGAATAAAATTACATTTGTGTTTCCAAAATACACTTTGAGCTGCCAAAACTCATTAAGAAGAGGCATTGTTTCCTTCACGTCATGTTAGGTACAAAGTGAGTTCATTCTAGAGAGCGAGCGTGAGTACTTCATCGAGCAGATTCGAGAGGTCATAGAAACGGCAGATGAGAGAGGTGTGGAAAGAGAGCGCAGCCTGGTATGTACCTTCTCGTACTCCTTTTTGAAGATGAAAAATAATTCTCGTGAACACCCACAGTTAATTTCTCACCATTTATTCCAGACGGTTAGTGATCACGAGCAGCATATGCCCACCACATCTGCGCCTCTTGAGCAAGGTAGAGCTCAATCCCAGCATGGAAAAACAAGTTAACATCCCCTTTTGATCATGCATCAGGGCTGAGGTGTTCTCTTCTCTGCTTGTTTTCCAGGTGTGCCACCTAGTTCAGCTGCCCAGGTGGTCCACTCAGCAGGCCGCAGGTTTATTGTGAGTCCAGTGCCTGAATCCAGACTGAGGGAACAGTTCTTTAGCTCACCTCAACCTACAATCGAAGAGCCTTCATCCTGTGAGTATAGTATGTGAAATAATGTTATAGGTTAGATAATTCATTTAGGAGATGTTATAAGTAAAACGTTTGTTCATCTTCGGAACACAATTTAAGATATTTTTGATGAAATCCAAGAGCATTCTGACCCTGCATAGACAGAAACGCAACTGACACCTTTAAAGCCCAGAAAGGTAGTAAGGACATCATTAAAATAGGTCCAACCGTTTTGAAGCTAAGAGAATACTTTTTGTGTTATTCAAGTTCTTCTTTTCCTTGTCAGTCTTAGATGCACATTAACCCTCTGCGGTCTGAGTGGGTTTTGAGGCCCTGGAGAAGTTTTGACATCCCCATTTTGACATTTTTGCTTTTTTCAGTATCTTAAAAACATATTAAAGGCACAATATGCAAGTTTTCGCCACTAGAGGGCGAATATTCAAAACAAACAAAAAACCAAAGGCGTAGTTTGATGACACTGTGATTGTGTGTGGAGTCATGGGACTTGGGTAGAAATCAAGTCCATGGATGAGCTAATGTATTAAAAGCTTATTAAGGTCACTGTAGTATGAAGCCGCGTGGGGCTGAAAGTTGTGAAAGCAAAATGAGGACGCTGGAGCGATTGCTAATGAAGGTCGAGTGCGATATATGGCTCAAAAGCAGCAGAGCTTTTATCATGCCACAGTCGAGCGCTACCGTTCCTTTCGGTCATGCCTATGTGAGGTAAAATGGCACTGTTTTATCATACCAGATACATTTGAGTGTATTGAAAGTTCCGTTATGCTACTTTGTGCGTTTGACACCTGTCTATTAAAATGCATAACATATTAAAGTGCCTGTGGGGTTTACAAAATAAAACTGGAAAATCGAGGGTGTATGACGTCATTGGCAGGCAAAGCAAGGACAAGGTCTGTTACACTAGTTAAAATGGCTTATTTCTCTGGATTTAAACCTTCTTGGAAACATTTGGGATAATGTAAGTACACAAGTCAGCAAAATGTGTAACACTGTGCTAGTGGGTTTTGGATATTTTAATCAAAAAATCTTACATATTGTGCCTTTAAAGGCTAAAGTCTGATTATACTGTAATCAGCACAAATTGGGATACAATAATATGTAAGCAACATGAATGTACATGTTTGTGTTTTTAAGTAAACAATGTTTATGCATGGTTAGTGAAAAACATCCTGTTCACTCATTCACAGAAAACACTATATTGGTTGAATTTTTGTAAGCCATGTCTTGTGTTAGAAAGGCCATATGCGAGGGAGTGACAATGGCCGTGAATATTTAGTGATTCACACCTGAGAGACAAAGGTCCCTCCTCTAATGGCCCATCAGTGAGACTGTGACTATCAAGATACAAAATAATGTGAGAAGATTCAAATAATGGAGTTTTTGATTATTTGTATTTTATTTACAGCTTTATAACAGCTTCATAACAATATGGTTATACCAGAACCACTGATGTGACATGGACTATTTTAACACTGTCCTTATTACCTTTCCAGGTGATGAACGTGTCAGTTTTGTTGTCTATGCAGGGTCAGAAAGCTCTCGGATTTCATCAAAAATGCCTTAATTTGAGTTCCGAGCAAACTGAATTTTTTCATTTTTGGGTGAACTCTTTCTTTTATTACTAAAAATTATGTGACTACCAATCATTAAACTAGTTCGGACTGAAAATTATTTTTTTTTTGTTTGTCCGCCTTCACCGCAATACAAATAGCCTTGACTAGAAGACATAGAATGTTAGACAACTTATGCAACCACATACTCATTTCTGTCCTGAATTTTGCTTCTTTATCAGCTGTGTCAGTTCCGCCGCCCGCCTTGGGCCTTTCTATGTCTGCGTCTGCTGTCAGTCTACAGCAGGCGTTCTCTGAAATGCGTCAAGGCCGGTTTGACCCGGGTCCCAGCACTGCGCCGCCGATGCTCCATGTCTCCATGCCCCCCCTGGTTCCCGCCACTGCACCCTTGCCCTCTAGCGCCGCCCCAGTGGTCGTTCCTCCCCCTGTGTCTTCTGAAGTGACCTCTTCACCATCTCTACCCTCCGTCTCCATAAACCCTCCCGGGTCATCGTCTCCTCCTCCTACCCTTCCTGCCTCCTCCGTGACCTCCCCTCCAGCTCATTCGCAACTCCCTCTGCCTCAAAGTCAGGCTGTACCTGCCGTCATCAGTGTTATTTCCACCCCATCCTCTCTGCCAATGCCAGCTGTGCCTGCTGTCACGTCCTTCCCCCAAACCTCAGTCCCAATGCCCGTTCCTGTCTGTACTACTACCCCGCATGCTCACCCCGTGACTCCTATGGGATCTGTTTCTGGTGGCAGTAGTGAACAGCCCATCCCCTCCACTTCAGCTCAGCTTTCGCCACCGGTCATCCCCACCACAGCCATCCAGACACCGCAGCTCGCACCTTCCACCACCACGGTTATTTCTGCCTCGGCTGCTCAGTCACAACTGCCCACCCTCCAACCGGTTACCACCAATATACCAGTCGTGCAGCCTACACCCGTGCACAGCCAACCTCAAACCTCCACCGTGCCCAATCAGAGTCACGCACATTGTGTGGAATGTGACAGCGACCCGCAGGGAAAGGGCGTTGATGACATTCAGGCTCTGGATAAAAAGCTGCGCTCACTCTTCATGGACCTGGGCTCTGGTCCGCCCTCTGCCCAGTCTGATGTCACATCTGACCCCTTGGCGTCCGCAAGCGTCCCTGGAACCTCCTCTCCAACTGCCTGCGCCACCCCTAGCGGCACCCCTCTCCCTCCCTCTAGTTTACCCCTGAACTCCTCCGGTCAGCCCACGGGGTCTCCCTTGACCTCCATGGGTAATGCCTCCACCCCGGTTGGCTACAGTCAGACGACTCCATCCAAAGCGCCATTATCAAGATTACCGGTGAGTGACTGATTGATCAAAAAAGACTGTAGAAGTCTGGTTTAAAGGTCAATCTCAAGAAACCTGTCAACATGTATAGGTCATATCACAAAAAAAAAGGTTTTCTAAAGCAGATGGAAGCCTATTTTTAACACAGTTAAGATTTTTTTTTGTTTGGTTGTTTTTTTAAATTGTGACATTATTTTCATCAAAATTAAAAGCAAACTTTCCCTCAATAGTAAGTGTTGTAATGCAAAAAAACCCCTCTAAAATTAAATAAATAAATAAATATATATGCATATACATATATATATATATATATATATATATATATATATATATATATATATATATATATATATATATATATATATATATATATATATATATATATATATAAATGCTGTTTTAATGGTAGTAAGTATACAAGGGTCATATTAAGGGTCAACCTTTATCGCACAATCAATAAAAAATAAATTCTGTTTTTTAGAAAGCAAATAAAGTCTGTTTTTAGTGCATTTAATTTTTTTTTTAATTGTGGCAATTAGATTTTTCAAAACTATAATTTGTTAAAAATAAATAAATGAATAAATAAATATATAGAGTATATAATAGTAAGAGTATAACATATAATAGTATATTGATTTATTTAATTGAATTTATAATCAAAATAACATTGTATTTAATTATAAATGTTAATAAAATTAATAATAATAATAATTTTGATTATTTAAATTTTAGAAGATATTAATAATTTTTTTTTTGGCAAGGACATTAAATTGATTTAAAGATGCAGTAGAGATGTTTATAATGTTACAAAAAAAGTAAAAGTTTTCAATAAAAATGGTAGCAAGTATACAACCTAGTATGTGTATATATTGCAATACAGTAATGTAAATTTAGGGCATAGTTGTCATGAAAATAGTGTCACAATGCAAATAAGTTTGACGTCATGGTGCCAGTTAAAGCAAGCACTTTTCTTGTCTTTAACATCACATTTTAACCTCCCTCTCTCAAACTACTAACAATATAAAACCTGTGTGATTTTTTTTTTATAGTCTGTTTTTAAACCCAGTCTCTGCATGGCTGTTGAGTTTCATGACTGACAAAATGCATGACATTGTAATCCTACACAAATACCATATAACTCAACTGACACTTTTCTGTAATATAATATAATAATAATAAAGCTCTAGTGACATTTTGAGTACAGCTTTAACCATAACGCTCAGTCTTACGCTGCATGTAACTTTGTGGCGGTTCATTGGCATCTCTGCCAGCTCTGGTTCTTTACAATGCTTTAGTTTCTCTTCCATCTTCATTCATTAGGTGTTGCCTGTCGGCCCAGATCAGGCTGGCACGCCGCCCACAGAGCACCTACCACCCTTCCCAGGACCTTGTTTAACTCAGGTGCCCTTTTCTTCTTTCTCTCTCTATCTCACTCTAGTTTTATATAGTTGCATTCCTGTAAAACACGCAGAGCATGTAGTAAAGACTTTCAATCGCATAAGAATCAAACCGCTGCATGGCGTAGCTTTCCTTTGAGGCCGGTTAGGAGCATGACCTTTGACACTAGCATTAACTCACTGCTCTTTCTCTTTTTCTCTGCCGTTGACGAAGGGAGAACAGGAAGAAAAACATCATACATAAAGCATTTTTTAGCATGTTGTGGGTGTGGAAGTTCAATTTTGGTCAATTCTCTGTTAATCAGAGTCATTCAGACGTTATATAATATAATTTTCCTTGGTCCAAAATGACCCTTCTTGCATTCACGTCATACTCGGAGAAAATCCTTCCTTTCTGCTCAAGGCGATTCGTACTAAACGCAAGAGACTTTCTCAAGAGATTTGATGTGATATTTTTCATCCATCACTTGTGAATAGAAAACTTTCTGTGATAGCACTCAGCCGCAAGCTAGCCCGTACAAAACATTTCAGGAACCACGCTATGTGGCCCAATTAAAGGTTTAACTCTCCATTTCACAAATATGTAGTGCAACATAAAAGGAAGCCTCAGCTTGGATTAAAAGCGTTTAGTTTTTCCAGGCAGTGGTCATCTGACCCTTTACTTACTGTAAGAGATCATCTCATGCAGAAGTTAATTAGATACACGGTTCCCCCGCTGTATTTGTGTGCACTTGCCTTGAGTAATAAGTGTACAAGGCTGCTTGTGTGTGTTTCTTGGGTCTAAGTGAACTTGACTAATTGCCGAAATGGATTATTTAGTCCCAGCAGCCCTTGGAGGATCTGGATGCCCAGCTGAGACGGGCGCTGAGTCCAGAGACCGTCCCAATCAGCAGTGTCACGCACCAGGTACACGCACACCGACAGGGGTCTGGCCGAAAAACACCAGCACATGTGGATTGAGTGCCAGATCTGTCTGATTTGATTTATTGCACTTAGAGATTCAAAACATTGTCACTGGAACTTTCCATACACAAAGAACAGTTGAAAGAAATGCTTCTCAAATAAAACACAGCAGTAAATCAGTGAACTTGACTCCTCATATATATATATATTTTTTTTTTTTTTATTTGAATTATATATAGCTTTTAAAATTTATATTTATCTAATTTATGATAATATATAATATTTTTAATATATATTAGTTTTTAAGTGTATAGAATTTTTAAAATCCATATGTATTTATTTGTTTATTTATTTATCTAATTTATATATAGCTTTTACAATCCATATTTATTTATATTTATCAAATTCTTATATATATATATATATATATATATATATATATATATATATATATATATATATATATATATATATAGCTTTTAAAATCCATATTTAGATTTATCAAATGGTTGTACATAATATATTTTATTTTAATATATATATATATATATATATATATATATATATATATATATATATATATATATATATATATATATATATATATATCCATGTACACTACCATTCAAAAGTTTGGGGTCAGTAAGACTTGTAATAGTTTTTAAAGTAGTCTCTTATGCTCATCAAGGCTGCATTTATTTGATTAAAAATATAGAAAAAAAAAACAGTAATATTGCAAAATGTTTTTACAATATAAAATAATGTTTTTTATTTTAACATACTTTAAAATAGAATTTATTCCTGTGATGAAAAGCTGAATTTTTATCAGCTGTTACTCCAGTCTTAAGTGTCACATGATCCTTCAGAAATCATTCTAATATGCGGATTCATTATTAGAATGATCAGTGTTGGATAATATCAACAGTTGTGCTGCCAAATATTTTTTGGAACCTGTATTTTTTTCAGGATTCTTAAGTTTAAAAAGTACAGTGTTTATTCAAAATATAAATATTTTATAACAATGTAAATTATTTATTATTAACTTTTAATAAACTTTTAATTATTAACTTAATACATCCTTGGTGAATAAAAGTATAAATTTCTTAAAAAAAAAAAAAAAGAAACAATAAAAATGTACTGACCCCAAACTTTTAAAATGGTAGTGTGTATATATATATATATATATATATATATATATATATATATATATATATATCCATGTATATTTAACTAATTTAGGATAGTGTATAGTATTTATAATATGTATTTTTTATTTACATTTTCTATATTTCATTTTTATATAAAAAAAATTGGGTGTGTGTGTATGTATATATATAAATCTATGATAATATTAATATTTAGAATATGTATTTTTTAATTTGATTTTCTATATTTTATTTTTATATAAAAAATTGTTTGTGTATGTGTATATATAATATGTGTATTTATTTATTGTATTGTTTTATGCTTGTGATCTGATTCTCATCATTTTTCATCCCTGTAGTCATCTGTCACTGGGATGCCACCTGGAGGACAGCCAGGTATGTGCTGCCAATTTTACTTCATCCTGTTCTTTAAACAAACAAAACAAACAATAGGTTGCTAAAAGGTTAATCCAGTTCTCATATCACATGAGATCATTATCAGCTCTGCTTATTAATGGTGATTTTCCTACAGTTCCGTTTTCTCTGGAAGACGAGCCAGCAGCTACACCTGCAGCTGGCGTATACAAACTAGGACGATTCCAGGTACCTCGCATTTGCATTGCAATGACAGGAACGGGATGTTCAAAGTGTTTGTGTATGACACCAGGTGCCACTTGTTCTCTCTCTCTTTCAGGTGTCAGCGGCTCCTGATGAGAACGCCCCGCAGGCTCCCACCACCTCCCGTGACTCATCCTCCACATCTTCTTCCACCACCACCTCCTCTTCATCGTCCTCCTCCACTCTTTCTAGCCCTGAGAACACACTGCACCGAACCTCCTCTCCCCTCAGAGACACGAAAGCAGATGTGGTCGACGGCCTCCCCTCTCTCCCCAACCGGACGGCAGCCCAGCCCCAGCCCCAGCCCCAGCCCCAGCCCCAGCCCCAGCCCACCACCATTGGCCGTTTCCAGGTGACCACCAAGACGGACACGAAGGTGGGGCGTTTTTCAGTGAGCAGAGCACAGGATGAGGCTCCTGTGGCTAGCTTACCACCACCAGAACCCCAGCCGGCACCTCAAACCTATCCAGCTGTTGGGAACGGCCCGGCTCAGAGTCCCGGGAGCCTCAACAACTCCGTCAGCTCCTACTTTAGTAGTGACAACGACTCAGAGTTTGAGGACGAGGACTTTAAGAGAGAAGTCAGCAAGTTGAGAGAGAAGTATGTTTGTTTTATAGTAATATATTGTAAAATGATTTGGGACAGTGGTTAAAAATGCAGTGTAATTGTGACATTCTAGGCACATGATGGAGAGTCAGGCTCTGTACTCCAAGCAGAAGGCAGAGATTGATGCCCTTTTTGCCCGCTTGGGCAAAGCACCTCCCGCCATGGTCAACCCTCCCGTCGTGAACCCAGCCGGCCGCAGGCGACGTCCCACCAAGAGCAAAAGCAGCAAATCCAGCCGCAGTAGCTCACAGGGCAGCAAGAGTCCCGTACAGCCAGGTATTCACTGTTTCTGCTTTGCCTTTTTGTGCGAATCAGGGGCTGGATTCACAAAACATTCTTAAGAATGAAATTCTTCTTAACTGGTATTTTCTTATTTCTAATTTTCTAACTTAAGAGTGAAGTTAAGAAATGTTTTTGAGAATGCACAATATTTTTTAGGCATGTTCTCATTTTTTTTTGTCAAGATTGTTCTATAGAGAAAACTTATGAAGCGTTTCAGTTCTGTAAATTTAAATTAAAATTTTTGAATTTAATTCAATTAAATTTGAATTTAGTTCAAAAACAAATGTAACTTTTTCTAACTTAAGGGTGAAGTTAAGAAATGTTTTTGGAAGTACACAATTTTTATTAAGCATATTCTCATGTTTTTTTTCAAGATTGTTTTATAGACAAAACTTAAGAAGCGTTTAAATTCTGTACCTTTTAATTCAAAATTTTTAATTGATTTCAGTTAAATTTGAATTTAATTAAAAAAATGTTACTTTTTCTAACTTAAGGGTGAAGTTAAGAAATGTTTTTGGGGATACACAATGATTGTTAAGCATAGTCTCATCTTTTTTTTTTTTCCCCCAAGATTGTTCTTTAGACAAAACTTAAGAAGAATTTCAATTCTGTAAATTTAAATTCACAATTTTGAATTAAATTCAGTTAAAGTTGAATTTAATTAAGAAACAAATGTAACTTTTTTTTTTTTTTTTTTTTTTTTCTAACTTAAGGGTCAAGTTAAGAAATGTTTTTGGGAATTCACAATATTAATCAACCATGTTCCCTTTTTTTTTTTTTTTTATCAAGATTGTTTTATAGACAAAACGCATTTCAATTCCGTAAATTTTAATTCAGTTGAATTCAGTTAAATTTGAATTTGAATTCAAAAACAAATGTCACTTTTTTAACTTAACAGTGAAGTTAAGAAATGTTTTTGGGAATACACAATAATTATTAAGCATATTCTAATCTTTTTTGTCTAGATTGTTCTATAGACAAAATTTAAGCATTTCAGTTCTGTAAATTGAAATTCAAAATTTTGAATTTAATTTAAAACCAAATGTAAATTATCCTCTTAAATTTAGAAAAGCCTCCAATGTGTCTTAAATCTTAAATTTTCTTCTTAAGAAAAAAAAGGCATTATGTCATATGTAAAATATTTGAGAACTTCTTAAAGTAATATTACACCCCAAAATGAAAATTTGCTAAAAAAAAAAAAATATATTTACCCCCAGGCCATCCAAAATGTAGATGAGTTAATCGGAACAGATTTGGAGAAATTTAGCATTACATCACTTGCTCACCATTGGATCCTCTGCAGTGAATGGGTGCCGTCAGAATAAGAGTCCAAAACAGCTGATAAAAACATCACAATATTGGATTACTTGTGGATTATTGTGGTGTTTTTATTCTCTGTTTGGACTCTCATTCTGACGGCACCCATGAGCAAGTGAGCAAGTTTCTCCAAATCGGTTCCGATGAATAAAAAAACTCATCTGCATCTTGGATGAATATTGTAACCAAGCTTCTTATCTCATTTCTTAAGAACATTTTTGTGAATCCAGCCCCAGCAAGACTTCAAATCTATGTTTGTGATTTGTGTCCCGGCTCTGATCGGCGCTTCTATATGTATGTGTGTTTTTGTCGGTGGTCTTACAGCAACCAGCACTTTATCCGCGCAGAGCGCTCCCTCCGTGTACCCACCCCAGCAGGCTTTCCTGGCCCCTGGGGGGATGATAGATGGAGGGAGCAGCCCTCTGCTCCAGTCCTTCAAACCCTCCCCTTCTAATGAGAACCTGTGCTCCGCTTACACCAGTGACGCAACGCTCTCTGCGCCCAGTCTGTGTGTCACCTCGCAAGGTAAAAATAAAGAAACCTAACACATCACAGCCCTCAGCTTGACCCTGTGCTTTTTTTTTTTTTTTTTTTTCGTAAATGTACACAAAGTTATAAAAATAAATAGCGGTAAGCAATAAGCAGGAAAAAAAAAAAAAAAACATATTTTGGTCTATAACTACGGTGACGCATTGCTGCCACACACATTTTTTTCCACACAGTTATTTCGTAATAATGAGATGTTATGTAATTAAAATGACATCTTTTGTAATTAAAACGACATATTTCTTGTTAAAACGCCTTTTCTCATTATAGTGAGATGTCATGTTGTTAAAACAGACAGTAAAGACAGGTTGAGTTAAAAAGGGGTGTTTCAGGGTCGCCCACGCATGTGAAAAATAATAACGCATAAGCTTAATTTTCGTTTTACTGTTTCTCAAACAAAATCTCAGGACTGTGGCGAAAGCTGTGCAGACGATCACTTAGCTCGTCTGATGTCATTCTAGCTATAATTGTCGTTTTAACGAGAACTTTTTATGAGAAAAGATGTCGTTTTAACAACATAACATCTCGTTATTATGAGAAAATGTTTTAATGAGATGATTGTTGTTTTAACGACATAACATTTCGTTATTACGACAGAAGATGACGTTTTAGTGAGATAATTGTCGTTTTAACAACATAACGTTTTGTTATTATGAGAAAAGATGTTTTAATGAGGTTGTCGTTTTAACGACATAACATTTTATTATGAGAAAAGATGTCATTTTAACAACATAACATCTCCGTATTATGAGAAAAGATGTTTTAATGAGATAATTGTCGTAACTACATAACATCTTGTTATTACTAGAAAAGATGTTTTAACGAGACAATTGTTTTAACAGAGCATTTTATTATGAGAAAAGGTGTCATTTTGACAACATAACATCTCAGTATTTTGAAAAAAAAAATGTCGCTTTAACAAGATAATTGTCGTTTTAATGACATAACATTTTAATTATGAGAAAAGATGTTGTTTTAACATCTCGTTATTACAAGACAAGATGTCATTTTAACAAGATAATTGTTGTTTTAACAACAAAACATCGTTATTACGAAAAAATGATTTAAACAGATAATTGTTTTAATATAACATCTTATGAGAAAAGATGTCGTTTTAATGACATAACATCTTGTTATGAGATGTTTAAACAAGATAATTGTTGTTTTAGCAACATAACATTTCGTTATAATGACAAAAGATGTTTTAGCGAGATAATTGTCGTTTTAACGACATAACATCTTATTACGACAAAAGATGTTTTAACAAAATAATTGTTGTTTTACTAACATAACATCTTACGAGAAAACTTGTCATTTTAACAACATAACATCTCGTTATTACGAGAAAAGATGTCATTTTAATGAGATAATTGTTTTTTTTTAATGACATAATATCTCGTTTTTCAATAATTGTCTCAATTGTCTCAATAAACTACATAACATCTTGTTATTACTAGAAAAGATGTTTTAACGAGATAATTGTTTTAACAACATAACATTTTATTATGAGAAGATGTCATTTTAACAACATAACATCTCAGTATTATGAGAAAAGATGTCGCTTTAACAAGATAATTGTCGTTTTAACGACAACATTTTATTATGAGAAAAGATGTCATTTTAACAACATAACACCTCGTTATTACAAGACAATGTGTCATTTTAACAAGGTAACTGTCGTTTTAAAGACAAAACATCTTTATTACGAAACAATGTTTTAACTAAATAATTGTTGTTTTAATATAACATCTTATTACAAGAAAAGTTTTAACAACATAACATTTCATTATAATGACAAAAGATGTTGTTTTAGCGAGATAATTGTCGTTTTAACGACATAACATCTTATTATGACAAAAGATGTCGTTTTAACAAGATAATTGCCATTTTAATGACAACATCTTGTTATTACGAGAAAAGATGTTTTAGATATTTGTTGTTTTACCAACATAACATCTTATGAGAAAAGATGTCCTTTTAACGACATAACATCTCGTTATTACGAGAAAAGATGTCATTTTAATGAGATAATTGTTTTTTTTTAATGACATAATGTATCATTTTTCAATAATTGTCGTTTTAACGACATAACATTTTATTATGAAAAAGGATGTTATTATGAGAAAAAAATGTTTTAACAAGATAATTGTCATTTTAATTACATAACATCTTGTTATTACAAGAAAATATGTTGTTTGTGTGAGATAATTATCATTTTAATGACGTAATTCGTTATTGCAAGAAAATATATCATAAAAATGGCATAACATCTCGTTATTACAACTTAAATTCATGTTAAAAAAGAATGTGTGTGTCAGCATTCCGTCGCTATATAACAATATCAGTGTGCAACTGTATATCGCGAACTCCTAATTAACATAGTTTAGTTTTGTTTTTTATCATTTTTGGATGTTTTAGTCACATAAAGCAGCTGTGAGTCTTCTAAATTTGAGGAGAAAACTTCAGGATGTCACAATGGGATGAAACTTTTGTCCAGCAGTCATAGAAATGTTATTTTCCCCTCTAATGTTCTTATGATTTTTGTTGTGGATCATATATCGGCCCTGTTTGTGGTAGTGCAGGTGAATCGACTCTTAACATAGGAATATTTGCTTTGCCTATCTTAAGAAAACGCACGCTTTGGTTTGTATGAAGCTGCAGGGCTGATGCTTGTGCCTCCAGGGGGCGCTTTTCCTCCCCTTCTTTTCCGTACAGCTCGTCGCTCACCCACCCAGGGCCACTCCTCCCCTCCTTCACCTCCTTCACTCTCTCTACCTGTCAGGAATTCATGGCTTACTGACCTCTGTGACCATTCTCACTGTGTATTTGTGTACGTTTCCTTTATCTCTCCCTCTCTCTCTCTGCTATCTGCTCCATCTCTTTCTATTTCTCTCTCTCTCACTGTCTCTTCCTCTTTTCCATCTCTCTCTCTCTCTTTCTCTTTCCCTCTTTTTGTACCACAGGCTGTGTAAAGTTCAGCTGTGGGTCGGAGAGAGTGACCTTCAAACCAGGTGGCAGGAGGACGCGTTTTCTGAGTACGCCCTGCTTGGCTCTTTGTGTGTAACGCTTTTTCTTTTGTCTCTTTCCTACAATGTCATGTGATTAGTTCTTGATGCTGCCAAGCCTTCTGATTGGCTGATCATCTCAGACATTGTCTCATGAATCTTAAAAACAACTTGTGCTCATGGCTTATCGTTCGTATCCCATAATGCGCTAGTGTAACCTATGAGGTCCGATAATTATTTCTAATTTAACTGTGTTCAAAATGAACACTTTGTCATTTGTAATTCGTCTTATTAGTTTTAATATTTTCCCTCTTATATGCTTTGGTTTAACGTCATAACAAAATGTCAAAATTGCTAAAGATAATTACTAATAATTTAAAAGATGAGTGTCATGCTGCATTTGACAGTGTCCCGAAACAATACAGCTTGTATTTTAGCACTTCCCAAGTAGTTTAAGCAATTTATACTGAAAGATCTAGAAAGATCTTTTTGTGGCTGGATGCCTTAAACAACTTTGTCAAATTATTGTAATTATATCTAATAATTTGGATGTGTAGTGTCCATATAGTGGCAACACATCTCAATAAGGTTGTAAATGTTATCATTACTTAATGAAAAAAGTATCATGAACTAATAATGAACATTGTTTATTAATACAGGTAAATGTTAAGTTCTACATAAATTGTATAAATCAGTATTAGTTGATATATTATGAACAAAACATGAATTAACAGTGAAGAGTAGTTTACTGTTGAGTTATTTTAGTATTATTAATATACTATTAAAATATTGTTTTAATAGTATATTAATTTAATTTAATTGTTTAAATTTTGAATTTTTTTGTTTTAATTTAAAGTTTTTAATTTAAGCTTTAAAATAAATTTTAATTGTATGCCATTTTTATTCATTTTTATTTATTTTTAATATATTTATTATTTAATTTATAGTTATAATATATAATAATATATTTTAATGTGATGTTTAATCATAATTTGTGATATAGAATTATATTATATTAATATTTTATTTTATATTTCTACTTCAATGTAATGTTATTTTTTCAGTTTAAGTAATCTTAGCCAAAGCAACATTTCTAATTTCTGTTTGTTTTTTAGGTTTAATATTTTTATATTAATTATAATTTTTGTTCATATTAATTGAAAATATAGTTTTACATTTTTTTTTTTTATAAATATATTTAATAATTGATTTATATTTATAATATATAATATTTTAATATTGTGATATCTAATTGTTTAATATTTATTTTGTATTTCTGCTTGAATTTACTGTTTTCTTTTTTAAGTAATCTTACCCAAAGCAACATTACTAATTTCTGTTTGAGTTTAATGTTTTTATTTTAACTATTTCATATTAATATTTTTATATTATTTAAGTAATTTTAATTTATATTAATAATAATTAAAAATATAGTTTTATATTTTAATATTTTTATACATTTTAATATTGTGATATAATTATATTTAATATTTATTATATTTTTCTGCTTTAGTTTTTGTTTTTCAGTTTAAATAATCTTAGCCAAAGCAACTTTTTTAAATTCTGTTCGTTTTTTAAGTTTTATAATATTTTTATTATTCCATATTAATATTTTTAGATTAATTATATAATTTTAATTTTATATCAATATTAATTCAAATATAGTTTTATATTTTAACATTTTTCAATGACCAAAAGTATAGTTCATATATCAGTTGTAGTTATATAATATATACAATTTTAATATTGTGATATATAATTAAAATGTATATTTATTTTATATTTCTGCTTCAATTTATTGTTTTCTTTTTTCAGTTTAAGTAATCTTAGCCAAATCAACATTTCTAACTTCTGTTTGTTTTTAAGGTTTAATATTTTTATATTAATTATTTTATATTAATATTAATTTTAAAATATAGTTTTATATTTTAACTTTTTTCAGTTACCAAAAATTTATGATTTTTAATAGTTTTATATATTT
Source organism: Cirrhinus mrigala (assembly GCA_036247105.1). Taxonomy (NCBI): domain Eukaryota; kingdom Metazoa; phylum Chordata; class Actinopteri; order Cypriniformes; family Cyprinidae; genus Cirrhinus; species Cirrhinus mrigala. The sequence goes on from CM070010.1 coordinate 32,841,839, forward strand.
TTGAAATACGATTGTTAGATTGTTAGTTCATGATGCCTGCTACACTGCAAATAGTATTATCATATATATGACTCATGTTCTTCAGTATTGATCGGCTGTTCCTTTTCTGACACATGCAGTGTGAACCTGCAACTTACTATTTTCATTTCCTCGTATTATTTACATAATAATTATAATTAAATCTCTTAAAAACGAGTGAACTGACACAGTGACTAACATTTCTCTAAACTAAGCAAGTCGCTGCATCTGTCTTACAATCTGATGAATCTTTCCTTAGTTTTTCTTCTTTCGTTTATTTAAAAAAAAAAGAGATTTCACGACCCTCAGCACAGGTACTTTCACACGTCATTTCACATGAGCACAGTCTTCTTATCGTTTTTAGCAATGTTAAAACACCCGATCACTTGCTTCAGCCACAGACCCGATAGTCACAAGCACACGTGAACCTTCCTCCGCTCACCCCACCTTCACAAACAGCCATCAGGACTTGATTTAAAGTTTTAGACTAGCATGTTCTGATACACTCCCATAATGCACTGTGTTGGACGTGGAGTTTCTGTAACGCTGATTCTCTCCAATCCCACCGTTCTCTCCATGCTTCAGGGAAGATGGTGAAAAAAGTGTGCCCCTGCAACCAACTCTGTAGTAATTATCTCTCTTTTTTTACATCCTCCCACTCCTCCTTCCCTCTCTTTCCTGTCGTCACCTCTCGCTTCATGTCCCGTGGCCTGCTGAAACTGGTTTACCCCAGGCTGACTTGAGCATTTCGTTCCTGTGATGACCCATTCATGTGTTTATAAGTGTGGCATGTCACGTGTGTTTTCACTCTCGCACATACACGCTACCCTAAATTTAAAACCCAATCGGAAATCGCTCTCGATAAACGCCCCGACGCCAGCAGACTGACTAATGCACTCTAAATGGACCCATCTGAGCGCTCATCCCATTATTTGAAGCCCCAGACTGCCTTCTGCACTCTTTCTTGATCCCCTTAAGACTCATCCCGCTTATTGCACATCGACCTCATCCTGTTTGGATGGAGTTTCTCACCCATTACAAGGGTCTAATAAGGCCTGGATGATTTTTCCCCTTCACTGTGCACAAGGCTTAATCACTATCCAATGCACAAGCCACCGTATTGAGGGAAAACAGCTCACATTTTCACGCAGAAAGGTAGGTTTTCACAAAGAGCATTCCGGGATCCTCCAGTATTGAATAAAGTGAATGGAAGTCATCCAGTAAATGCTGAAGTCAAGCTGTATGTGGAGCTTCCACCTCTCCCTTACCTCTTTTCCACCAGGTGGTGCTGGTGCTTGGCTAGTGAAACTTTTTTTTTTTTTTTTTTTTTGTCCGAATCTGTATTCAAGTTTAATGGATATTTTAACATCCACAATTTTTTATGATGCATGTATTTGATTATAAATACAGTATAATTGTGAAATTACAATTTTAAATTATTTGTTGAATAGAAAGTTCAGAATACTGTTAAAAAAGTTTTGTAATAAATTTATAAAAATATTTAATATCTCTTTTGTGCTGGTAAAAAAAAAAAAGTAATTTCTTTTAAAAAATAAAATAAGACATTAAATGTAAATAATCCTGTCTGGACACATTATTTTCAGATTTATAATATTTATATAAATATTAAATGTAAATTAACGCTTAATTAATAAAATGTGTCTTAAATTTAGTATGATAAATACTAAAATAAATTAAACAGAATATTAAATGTAAATAATCCTGTCTGGACACATTATATTTAGATTTGTTATATACATTTATATGAATTTTACATTTAAATTAATGTTTAATTAATACAATGTAACTTGAATTCAGGATAATAAATACTAAAATAAAATAAACAAAATATGAAATGTAAATAATCCTGTCTTGACACATTATTTTTAGATTTGTAATATATATATTAATATGAATTTTTAAATTTAAATTAATGTTTAATTAATAAAATGTGACCTGAATTCAGGATAATAAATACAAAAATAAAATAAACAAAATATTAAATGTAAATAATCCTGTCTGGACACATTATTTTTAGATTTATAATGTATAATTATATGAATATTAAATTTAAATTAATGTTTAGTAAAATGTAACTTAAATTCAGTATAATAAAAAGTAAAATTAAATAAAAATATTAAATGTAAATCATGTCTAGACATTATTTTTAGATTTGTGATGTATATTTATATGAATATTAAATGTAAATTAAAGTTTAATTAATAAAATGTAACTTGAATTCAGTATAATAAATACTAAAATAAAATAATCAAAATATTAAATGTAAATAATCCTGTCTGGACACATTTTTTTAGATTTATAATGTATATTTATATGAATATTCAATGTAAATTAATGTATAATTAATAAAATTTAACTTAAATTCAGTATGATAAATACATAAATGTTCAAATAAATTACACAGAATATTAAATGTAAATAATCCTGTCTGGACACATTTTTTTAAGCTACAATTTATCGTAAATTCAATATAATAAATACTACCATGACTAATTAAATTAAATTAAATCAATATCATATAAATTAATATAATTCAAAATATTTTTGCACAAAATATTAAGGAAGAGTTTGCTCAATTTTAATTTAAATAATGCAACAAAGCTAAAAAAAAAAAAAAAAAAAAAAAAAAAAAGTAATTGTGCTACAATTTTAAAGTGTTTTATTTATAAACTGACCACATACTGACCACAAAATATACAGTTGTTTTTAAAACAAAATTCAGTCAGTTTTAAACCACTTTTCCTTCAGTGGAAATGTATGAAACCGGGCCAAATTGGGTACTGGCTTTAGTGCCAGCACCAGCATGGTGGAAAAGGAGTAGCTTTCTTTCAAAGCATGGCTTGCTCTGGACTACGTCGCCCAGAATTCATTTCGGTGCTTCGGTCTTGGCCCAATGTGTTGTTCTTTTATGTTGCTGCATTCTGGAGGGGCTGTGTTTGCCATCCTAACAGGTCATATATCTGTGTCGCCGGATGGCTGCCTTGGATAGTTGGCAAGATATTTGTGCCGTTTGTATTTAACTGTGCAAGATTTGATTTAGAAAAATTTGTTTTTTCCCCCATCAGCTTTATTTTTGACTTACAGTCTGTTGTTCAAATGCATCAGCTCTTTGTTCCTCAACAGATATGTGTAGATAAACGAACCAATCAGCATGTTTAAAGGCCGTTATGTCTTAGTCATGACAGTGATGAGTCTTACGAAGGAGCTGAGGCATTTCCACTCATCTTGCTTCACATTAACTGCTCAATAAAAAAAGCTTATTTGTAAAAACGTACCACGTAATCCTCACTGCAATGCTTTGTTTTTCATAAAGAGGCTTATATTAATGTTCTGACAAGTCCTAGTTTAGCTAACGGTACTAATCAACTATCTTATTACGCTTTTGAGTAGCAGGTGTTGAAAGTTTCATATTGTTAGCCTCCATGAATTTTGAGACATTGCAGTTCAATGTAATCTAATACTGGAGCTCATGGTGAATCCATTTCCATTTCACCACCCTTTTGCTCCCTCTTGTGTTGCAATAAAAACAACCATGGCAAGCATGATAATGAAGCCCAGGCAGATGCGAAGCACTAGGATTATGCACCGATTGAAAGCCAGAGATGGTGTTTTAATACTGTCTTCGTGACCTGTTTTGCAGGCTGGAGTCACAGTGATAAAAGTGTCACTTTAGCCTCAGAGCGGATGCCCAGGTGCTCGATAGGGCCTCACTGCCATGACTTTTTTGTATACACATGATATTAAATGTGCAGTTGTCCTTTTAGGTTTACATACCCTTTATGTAATCTGCAATATGTTTGAAACAAATGAAATAAAAAATAAAAGAAAAAGATTTTTTATTTAGCCTTGTCCTGAAGAACCTGCATAACAGTTACTTTAGTATATTCATAACTGAAATTGAATAATTGTTAGTTTTCAAACCCTTTTATTTCTCAAAATGCTTTTCTACATTTTAAATGTCTTGCTTTTACTGTCAGCAACTTAATTTTTTTTTTTTTTTTTCAGAAGCTTTTATTTACTTTATTTATTCAAATTAAAATTAGATTTTGAATGCAGCATTTGAAATATCACTTTATTCACATGTCATTTAAAATCTGCCTTTTTTCAAATTAAGATTAGATTTTGAATGCAACATTCTAAATATCACACTTAATTCTGAAGATCATGTAAAACCTTCCTTTTTTTAAAATTAAAATTAGATTTTGAATGCAACATTCTAAATATCACACTTGATTTCCATGTCATGTAAAATCTCCCTTTTTTCAAATTAAGATTTTAATTTGAATACAACATTCTAAAATCACACTTGATTCTCAATGTCACGTAAAATCTGCCTTTTTTTTTTTTTCAAATTAAAATTAGATTTTGAATGCAACATTCTAAATATCACACTTGATTTCTGTGTCATGTAAAATCTGCCATTTTTTTTCAAATTAAAATTAGATTTTAAATGCAACATTCTAAATATCACACTTCTCATGTCATTTAAAATCTGCCTTTTTTTCAAACTAAAATTAGATTTTGAATGCAACATTTTAAATATCACACTTGATTCTCAATGTCATGTAAAATCTCTCTTTTTTCAAATTACTATTTTGAATGCAACATTCTAAATATCACTTTTTGTTCTCATGACATTTAAAATCTGTTATATCAAATGGTTCAGAATCAGCTCAGACTAGGGACTTTTATTTTTAAATCAGACATTTTGCAGATTATACAAGGCGTATGTAATCTAATGAGAGGAACTGTATATGAAAATATACACACATTAATATAGTCTGTGGGCTTCAGATTGTATCAGCTGTTTTCAGTGTGACGCATACTGAACTGACTTCCTTTTTACGATCGTCTTTTCTCTTCCTCTCTTTCTCTCCGCTCAGGGACGAGCAGCACCAACACGGTGGCGGGAACCATTCAGAGTCAAAACCAGCCGCCCGTCTCTCAGTCCCAGAGCTGCAAGGGCATGTTCACAGACGAGCTGCACAAATTGGTGGACAACTGGGCCAGGGACGCTATGAACCTGTCGCAGGGCAAGAGAGGCTCCAAGCACCAACAACAGGTGGCTCCTCAGGGCCACAGCTACGAAGTAAGACCTTGTTCTGGAGAAACTCAGACTTCTTAGTTGAAACAGAGCGTCTAAATCAGGAGGTCTGTAAATGTCACATTTAAAATCATACTAATATTTGGAGAAGAACTGTACTTTTTGTGTGATGTTAACTATATCCAAATGTTTAAAAATAAAAAATATATACAAGTCATACGGGGGGATATTTGGGAATTCTAAATGTATTTTAATAGACTAAATTACACAGTGAAAGCATGCTTTTGTTCTTCGTAAATATGTCTAAATGCCACGTCGGATGCAGATTGTGTGCCACCTCTGCACTGCAAACAAATTTTGTTGGTATTGATTTAATTTGATTAGTAACAGCCATATGGTATCTTACTATTTAAATGTAATGATTCAATTTAAGAATTTGACACAAAAGATGATGCATACAATTAATTAGGAAATTAAAACGAATTAGGAATTGAAAAGGTAAAAACACCCGTGAAAAGTAAAAATCTATTAAATATTAGTTGAAAAGTCAATTTATGTTACACCTGCAAACTAATCACTGCACAGAATATGAAGAACATCAAAAGCTTTGGCAGTCACGACAACTTATTTCGCTTATAACTTAATCGCATACAAAATAAAAGTTTGAGTTTGCCTAATATAAGTGTGTGTGCTGTGTGTAATTATTATGTATATATAAATACACACAAATTAATGTATATTTTTAGGAGAAATATATTTTTGTACAAATTATTTATTTATTTATATATAATATAAATTATATAAAAATTATAATAAATACATATACTTGTAAATATTTCTTAAATATATATATGAATGTGTTTTTATTTATACATAAATAATAATTACACACAGAACACACATACATATATTAGGCAAACTCAGACTTTTATTTTGTATGCAATTAATCGTTTGACAGCCCTACTATTTATTAATCTTTGTTAATGTTAATAAAAATACAGTTCATTGTTAATTCATGTTAGTTCACAGTGCATTAACACAACTTGAGATTTTAATAATGCATTAGTAAATGCTGAAATTCACATTAAGTAAGATTAGTAAAGGGTGTAAAAGTATTGTTTATTCTTAGTTCATGTTAACTAATGCGGTTAACTAATGTTAACTAATGAACCTTATTGTAAAGTGTTACTTTTTTTTTTTTTTTTTTTCAAATGGTTGTATCTCGGCCAAATATTGTCCCATCCTAACACACCATACATAAATGGAAAGTTTATTTATTCAACTTTCAGATGATATATACATCTCAATTTCCAAAAAAAGTACCCTTATGACTGGTTTTGTGGTCCAGCGTCACATATAGCACACACCCCTACTTGAAAGTTACAGGCAGGTGATTTTGATCAAAGTCGGAGCTAACGAAAAGCTCTACAGAATAGTCGACCTCCAGCCAGAGTTGAGAATCCCTAAATACTCTAACCGTCTTCCTTTCATCTTTTCTCAGATGGTTCCTCCTACCAATATGGGGCGTAAGTACTCGGCTCCGGGGCAGCTGTGCCCAAGCATCGCTTCGACTCTGAGCGGCCACCCGCCCATGCCCAACACTCCCGCTACCTCTCTGGGGTCCCGGAAGGGCTCCTTGTGTCCCACGCCGCAGTACGGCTACCCCTCCGCACCTTACAGCGCCCAGTGGGCCGGTTCGGCCGCGCACACCCAAGCCGGTCTGCTGGCCACCTCGCAACCCCTGGGACAGTACCCCCAGGTTCCGACCCCTTTACAGACCTTCCACCTCAGCACTTTGCAAAAGTCAGTCAGCCACCCAGGTGGACCCAACCTGAAGACCACGTAGGGCAGGGCCTAGCCGTGCCAGGCCTAAATAACTCTCGAGTGGGGGCAAGTGTTTGATTTGCATTGCAGAGATTCTGCTTGACACCAGAATCCTACTGCATGCTCACAGATACGCCACGGGGATGATGCACAACGACGAAAATAAAAACAACGGATGCTTGTGTGCAATGTTACGTGGCCAAAGAAGGTGTGACCATTTTTGTTAAGGTGTGTAGTGATGGCATCCCTCACCACCCAGCCCCAAACATTCATCAAGGGGTTCGACTAGAGGTTTGCTGACCTATAACGGAATGAACGCCGCCGGTATCCATATATATATCCTCCTGATAAATTCACACATCAAGCATGTCAGCAAACGGAGGTTGGGTGGGTGACGGCGAGCTAGTGTCCTTGTTCCCCTCTTGCCCTAAACCCTCTGCTGCAATGCCATGGAATAATGCAATAATTACAAAGGTAGAAAAAAGCCCAGTTTAAAACACAGGAAGTGGCCTTCATTAGATAAAATGACTAAATCCATGTACAGATTTCCTTTGTTTTTAAATTGGGTAATGAGGGTTATTTCATTAATTTGGTTGGTTGGTCAGTTTGGTTTTTTCTTCCCTATGTCTTTCAAGCCGGCCTTGTGTAGCAGAATGTTAGGGATGTATTTTTATTTTTTTTTTTTTTCTCAGAATTCAGAGGCCTTTCAGCTGCCGCTGAAGCTTCAGCATGCCTCCCAGCATGCTTTGCAGCACGTTCACACTCATACCGTCCTCCGTTTTTCTCCTCGGGCCACACCGCAAGGTGACATGTTAGAAATAGTGGATAAAATTGGGGATTGGATACGGGATTGGAGGCCTGTGGAGCTTTAAATCAGCTTTTTCTAATCGTGGCAGCATTAGGGGCCTCTTGCGATAGTTTGATCGAGACATTCAAATAAGAAGTCGTGTTCTGTATGGACCTGTATTTACTCATCAGTTTTTGATGTTGAAACACTGTGATTATTATAAATGTTGTTGGACAACATTAGATAAAAGAAAAGTAGACAAAAAAAAAAAAAAAAGAAAGACATGAATTTTTGAGGGTTTTGGATATTAGCGTTCATGAGATGTAAGGCTAGCTATTTCATTATTCACATCTTTATTGGAGACACTTTAACCTTTTTTCCCCTTTGTACTTTCTTTATATTAGATAAATGTGAATGTAAAATGGATTCAATTAATGTACTTGAAGAAACAAATCTTTCCCTCTTCACCCAATGAGCTTTCTGACGATTCTAGTGCCTTGCGTTATTTTTTATTTTCTTTTGCTTTGGGGTTTGATATATAAGGAATGCTTGTCTTCGGACTTCACAGAGGGTGAATATTAATATATTACATGAACAAGGTTGCCGTTTTGAATCGCCTACGACTGAAACCATTTGATGGCAGTCCTAGTCGGAGGAAGCTTCATATATAAGGTGCGCAAACACGCAATCCAGCCATTATATCACATTCAGAGGCTGTGAAGAATGCTACCTTAGTATGCAAGTGTAAGTGTGCCTATCATCAGCGCATGGACGAGTCATTTCAACTGCTTTCGACAACCACGGTGTCTTTGTTTTTCTAGACGGACTCTTAAACGGCGTGAACAGTTCTTGTGAAGGTGAGGAGGGATTGGCTCAGATAGAAAGGCAGGACGAGGAAAGTTAGTACGAGTGGGACAGTATGTTGTAAGTATTTCAGAACCACCAACAGCTTAGATGTTTTTCCAACACTGCTTAATCGGTTTTGACGCCATCCAGCGTCAAACCCTCTTCGTGTGTGAGTAAAGAGACACTTTTGAGTTATTTAGTGTAATGAGGATCAGAAAGGTTGTAAGTGGAAAAGATAGTTAGCAATCCTCACTGACACAAGAACGCCACTTTCTGCCAAAACAGCACTGTTGAAGATTCAATCCGCTTTTTAACTTTCACTGCCCATGCACGTTCTCAAGTCACTGTACTGGCAATGGCCTTCGGTTTTATGGCAGATCAGTAGCTCTATCTCTTTTTGTAGCAGTCAGTCAAATCACTCTTGTAAATGCTTTGGTTTATTCAAAATACTAGACTTGCATTGAGAACAGATCTGATTCACCAGATACAAATGTACAGATCCTTAGAGCATTTTGTTTGGGGTACAAAAAACGTAGTGGAGATGCTCACATCACCTTAACTACTGAACAGACTTAGATTACAGCTCGTTACTGCTTAGTGTGCTTCGTCTGGTACAGGAAATTCACTATAGGTGAACTGTATAGTTTAGATTCTGGCTCTCTGTATTTAAAAAACGATCGTTTTACCTTTCTCTCTTGCTTTGTACACAACGCTTTACCTGTTGATGGCTTGTTTTTTACCCACTATGTCGTTCGGTTTGTTTAAACTGTGAACACATCATAAGGTCTTTAACAAAGAGGTCCAACCTGCTCAGTGTTCAGACTAATGAAATCTGTGTAGTACTACCTTCGGAGTGCCATGTCCCTGTTCCAGATATGATGCAAGTGTTAATTTGCTCTCACTGTAAGAAACAGTTCCTCCTGTTTGACCGTAGAGGGCGCTAATTGTAACTGCAGTGCAGGACGTACAAGGTTAAACGAGATTCACCTCTGACCTCTGATGTAAATGATACAGCACCTTGGAAAATAAAAAAAAATAAAAAAAATTTCTTTATCGTTCACTTTGCTTTGAAAAAAAATGTGTTTGTAGCGTGCTGATGTGCAAACAAGCCATTCGGCATCGCTAGACGTTCAGTTTATGATGAAAACAACAAAAAAACAATGTTTTTTTTTTTGTTTTTGTTTTTTTTTGCATGAGACTTTAGTTACAAAGAATGCACACAAACTCACTCGAAACGTATCTTAGTGATTGAAACCCTCCTTTCTAGTCGCTCTCCTGTGGAAAGAAATACAACAGAACAATGTTTACTTAATGCTACTGACCTGTCATTAAGTTATTTTGTTTTGTACTACTATCTGATCCGCTTGTTTTGCTGTCTTTTGAGTCTCTAGACTTCCTCTGGCGACTTTCATTCAGTTTTTTTTTTTTTTTTTTTTTTTTTTTTTTCCGTATGATATTTAACATTGTACAAAATGTTAAAAGAGTTACTTAAAATGAAAACCAAACAAAAACATGTAGGGAATCATCGGCAATGTTTAACTGTATGTTTTGCACTAAGTATAGGATGTTCAAGCTTCGTATAAAACTGCGCTTTGCGCTCCAATAAAACAGCATTTGTTACCCTATTTGTAAACTTAATAAAAGTCATTTAAATAAATGAAGCTTGCCTCTGCGTCTCAATTCACAATGCATGCTTGATTAGTTATCCTGCAGTTCAGAGCTGATGAAATTGATATACAAATAAAGATTCTTAAATGGATAGTTCACCCAAAAAGCTTATGCTACACCAGATTATAGTATGTAAAGTTTTAAATATGAATATTTTTACACAAATGCATAAAGTCACTTCAGAAGGCATTTATTACCTTTTTATGATGGATGGATGCACTTTATTGGACTTCAAAATTTCAACACCCATTCACTGCCATTTTATACGGTCATGTGAAAAAGTTAGGACACCCTATTGAATTCCATGGTTTTCAGTATCAGGACATAATTAAAAAAGAAACATGACAAATTGCACCGTGTCATTATTTACTGAACAAAAATAAAGCCAAAATGGAAAAGCCAAAACATTGGAATTAAGAGGGTAAATAACAGTCAAGCACTGCTAATCAAATACCTTTGATTAACTGATCATCTGCAAGTCTGAGCGCCTCTATAAAAGCATAAGCTTTGTCAGTTTGCTGGTCTGGAGCCTTCAGGTGTGTGTAAACACAATGCCAAGGAGGTAAGACATCAGCAATCATCTTAGAGAAGCAATTATTGCCAACATCAATCTGAGAAGAGTAATACGGCCATTTCCAAACAATTTGAAGTTTATTCACAAGTGGAAGACATTTAAAACAGACGCCTCTCCTTCCAGGAGTGGACGTCCCAGAAAATTCACCCCGAGATCAGACCATGTAAAGCTCAGAGAAATGGCAGACAATCCAAGAACTACACCTCAGACTCTACAGGCCTCAGTTAACATGTTAAATGATAAAGTTTATAATACACAGCGCCAAGTTTGGTAAAAAACCTAAAGAACATATCAGCACAAACACCTCATACCAAAAGACAAGCATGCTGGAGGAGGGCTGATAATTTTGGGCTTGTTTTGTTGCCACAGGACCTGAGCACCTCACAGTCATTGAGTTGGCCATGAACTCCTCTAGATATCAAAGTATTCTAGAGTCAAATGCGATGGCATCTGTCCGACATCTAAAGTTGGGCCAAAATCGGGTCATACAACAGGACGATGATCCCAAGCACACCAGGAAATCTACAACAGAATGGCTGAAAAGAAAAGAATCAAGGTGTTGCAATAGTCCAGTCCAAGTCCAGAGTTCATTCTGACTCAAATGCTGTGGTGAGAGCTGTGCATAAGCAAATGCCCACAAACCTCAATAAACTGGAGCAACGTTGAAAAGAAGAGTGGTCCAAATTCCTCCAGAACGATGTGAGAGACTGATAAAGTCACACAGGAAATGAATGCTTCAAGTTATTGCTGCTAAAAGTGGATCTACAGGCAGTTGACTCATAGGGTGTCCTAACTTTGTCACACGTGGTCTTTCCCTCTTGGCTGTATTTTTCTTAAATAAATAATGACACTGTTTGATATGTCATGTGATGATGTTTATCTGAGGATTTATTTTTTTTATTACAATTTATTTATTACAAGACTGTAGCTCAAAAGATCCAGGACATTTTTTCATAATATAACTCTGTTTGTATTTAGTTGAAAAAACTCATATACACCTTAGTTTGCTTCATGGCAAGTTGTTTTTTGTGTGTGTGTGTTTTGTTTTGTTTTTTCCCCATTTTTGGGTGAACTACCCCATTAAGTGCATTTAATATCAGCTGCTCTGTCTCTACTTTGTACCCACCTTTAAACATGTCATATGTGACCCTGGACCACAAAACCAGTCATAAGGGTCAATTTTTCGAAATTGAGATTTTTACATAATCTGAAAGCTGAACAGATAAGCTTTCCATTGATGGTTTCTTAGGGTAGAACTTATTTGGCTTATTTGAAAACTGTACTGTGTGTACTGGCACTCTTCCCTGTCCTCCTAAATGTGTATGTGCGTTACGTGCCTTGACTGTTCTTCATACTTGGATGACTGGATTCTGATTTGGTGCAGCAGTCAGTCAGTTTAGCTCATTGCAGTTCAAAGTATTTTCTGTTGTGCTTTTACGAACGGCTTTGCGCCGCAAACGTGTGCGGTGTAAATAAAGGGTAAGAAACTTAGTCATCATACAGTATTCATTTATGGTACCGGGATTGTTTTTTTTTTAAAGTGCATAAACTCACACTAGACTAGGCTAGGCTAGTGCTTTGCTCGTTTTCTGTAGCTTTTTGAATAACTAAGGAAATGTAAGCAGTAACTTAACAATGTTTCTATTAAATTGTTATCATGTTAAACACAAATTAAGTCGTATTGAAAACATTAGGCTGCTTTTCGCCTTATGCTGGAGTTGGTTCATTTGCCGGCAATGAAACTAAGTATATAAATAAATAAATTAGCACGATAATATCGTGTATTGGCGATCTCCCAGGCTGACGATATGAAAATTGAGCATATCCCCAACACTACTCCCTTGAGTTGTTATTTTGGAATAAATGTAAAAAGCCTTTAATAATAGAATATTGATTACATTGTTTATGTAAAAATATAAAACAGAATTTTGTTGTTATGCATTCTGATGTTTATTTGACCATGAAAATGGGACATGAATTTACATTTGATTAAAAAAAAAAAAAAACGGAGAACTTTGCCTCCTCATGTAAGAACCCCACGCACACCCGTGTTCTTGGCTGCCTTACATGTAAATACGCCTACGTAGAAACTAATCACAGATCTGCATGACATTTAACCTCCTGATCACATACTGGAAGATGGCACTGTCTTTATAAAGGGGGTGAGAATCACAAAGCATTCATACAGAATCTAAACCAAGTGAGGTAAGGCATCATTTTAACTCTTGAATCGCACCTCAGAATTGACACTTTTAAGACAATGTTATCTTTACATTTCAATATTTGTGTTTTACATCTTTATAACTGGACATATATTCTTTTGATAGCCATGGCAGTGTTTGATCGCCTTCGGCTGGTGACTCTGGCCGTGCTGATGCTGGCGTCTCAGCTGGATTTTGCCAGTGCTGCTGTTCGGGTGTATGGCTTACATGCCAGCTCCCTCACTGGTGATCCTTTCGGAAACGATCCTGATCCATACGTCAAGGTCTGGTGTGACTCTACTTCTGGAGGACAGACAGAATTTCGCCGGGATAACGCCAGTCCTTCATGGTCAGCAGAGTTCTACTTCCCAAACTGCAAAGCAAATGATTTATTGAAATTTGAGGTGTGGGACAAAGACTTGAATTATGATGATCACTTGGGCACGTGTGAAAGACGGGTGCAACGTGGGACTTTCAGCGATAGTTGTCATCTGCAACCTGGAGCCTTGTATTACAAGGTTGAAACTAAATAAATCTGATCCAGACCAGCATTTTGTAAAGCTGCTTTGAAACAAACCTCCACTGCAATCAGCCTGATATAATAAAGCAGAACAGTATTGAATCTTTTGCAGTGTTCATTAAAATCTACTGCTGACATACTTTTCAACCTTAGTGAAATGCTTTAATAGCCTATTCACTAACAAAAGATGCTAATAAAAGTCTTAAATCAAGGTCTGTTTTTCTCTCTCTCTAATTAAAAAACTGTGCAAACTGACTTTTAACACTTCAGTGCATTTCATTTTTCAGTGCTATTTGTGCCCACCTTTCAGTAATGTCATATACAGTACAATTATTTGTCTGTGTGCTCATACTAGTCAACCTGCATAGAACGATAATGCTAAATTGTTTTGGGTGAAAGATGACATCATTTGATGTGAATTGCTGAGTGTTAATGTGTAGGTTTGGGGGTCCCTAAATCTTCATCCTTGTTATGATAAAAGTGTGAATGACCACCTGTACTTGAACTACGTGTCTTGTTCTTAAGCAAAACTCTCTTTTCCATGCTGGTTACATTGGATTCTGAGTCAGACCAGTGACCAGTGAAATGAGTTTGTTGCAGCTGCTCAAAACCAGTGTTGGGAAAGTTACTTTTAAAAGTAATGCATTAAAATATTGCATTATTCCATTAAAAAAAAGTAACTAATTGCATTACTTAGTTACTTTTTATGCAAAGTAATAAACTGGGTTACTTTTGCATTGTCAGCTGGGCTTGCTTATTTGTTTTTTAATAGCAAAACCCCAAAAGTTGTATTTGTGGCGACTGTCAATGCCCTTTCGCACCAAGAGTTAAATGAATAAGCCTCAGGCTGAAGAAAACACATCTGCTTTTACATTTACTCCCAATTTCTCTCAACACGGGGACAGGAAAGGTGTCAGTGAATAAACAGGAAAACAAAGTAACTCGCGTTACTTATTTGAAAAGTAACAAGATATTTTCTTGTTTATTTTAAAACTAATGCCTTACTTTACTACACTCTAAAAAAAAAAAAAAAAAAAAAAAAGCTGGGTTTGTACATTTTGTACCCAACCTCTGGTAGTTCTGAAAGTGGACTTCTCCTTTAATAATACAAAGTAACTTGCTCCACAATAGATTCACCAAATAGATTACTGATATGTTGGGAACTTTTCTTTTTGATTGGCTTTGGCTCTGTCTGCTTGAGCTTTACGCAGCGCATTCTCTTTCACATTGACGGGAAGGAGCGATTGATTGAACTCAAGTTAACGATATGACTTTTGGATCTAGACAGTACACAATTCAGTTGTTAGACCATTCATTTTTACCATATATGGAATAAGAAATAGACTGATAAAAATTACAGTGTGTATACATCATGCAAAACAAGACACTTTATTACAGTCTGGTACATTTTGCAATGTATTGGTTGTTTTTTGCATCCAGTAGCTGTCTATTCATATGTCATATCCTGTATGACAAAGGTGTGAATGACACCATGTGTGCACAAACACTCCTGTTCCCTGTCCTTCCAAATGTGTACGTGCACTACGTGTCTTTTCCTTGAGCATGATGTTACTTACTAGTAACACACTAGAGTTGTCCATTGACATTAGGTCATTGCAGTTCTTTCATATGCCATGTGCTTTCTGACTGTCACAAACGCATATGTGACCCTGGACCACAAAACCAGTCTTAAGTAACACGGGTATATTTGTAGCAATAGCCAAAAATACTTTTAATTCTTTTATGCCAAATATTATTAGGATATAAAGATCATGTTCCATGAAGGTATGTTGTGAATTACCTACCATCAATATATCAAAACCTATTTTTTGATTAGTAATATGTATTCCTAAGAACTTCATTTGGACAACTTTAAAGGCGATTTTCTCAATATTTAGAATTTTATTTTTTTTTGCACCCTCAGATTCCAGATTTTCAAATAGTTGTATCTCAGCCAAATATTGTCCCATCCTAACAAACCATACGTCAATGCAAAGCTTAAGTATAATTCTCAGTTTCAAAAAGTGTACCCTTACGACTGGTTTTGTGGTCCAAGGTCACATGAATATCTATATTTTTTAATATATGAAAAACTACTGAAACTAAATGTTTTCTCTACTGTTTCACTAACTATTTGAATGGCTTTCTGCCAAATGAAAGTCTACTAAATAAACAGACAATTTTTCATAGAGCATTTGCATTTATTTATTTTTCATTTTGCATGAATTTAAAAAAAAAAAGTTTTACCTTTAAATGTATATATTTAAAGCTTTTTTTAACTGAATGGTTGCACCACGTGGCTTTTTAGGGTCATTAAAAGTAAACATTTCTTGAAAATGGCATAAAATCAAACCAACATACCTAATATAGTTCATTGCTAAGGATGCAGCAGGTTTACACTAGATATTAAAATGATTATTAACACTCTTGTATGTCATTATCTTACTGTTTTCTGCCTTTGTAGCTAATCAGGACTGAGAATAAATTATGCGCTACTTAGGATACAATTTTATACATTCTTGGCAGCTTGACAAATGTAACTAGGTCAATGCAAAAACAACATATAAGCATGGGATTTTATCACCTGTTGATCACCTTTTGGAAGATTTTTGTGATTGCATTTGCTTTATAAAGGGGCTGAGGATCAGTATGCATGTATATGTATTATAATACAGCAAGGTAAGGCATCTTTAGCTCTGAATTACACTAAAGCTTCATGCCAGGTCTTATTTTTATATTTCAATATTTGTGTTTTACATCTCGAGAACCGAACCTATATAATTTCTGTCAGCCATGGCAGTGTTTGATCATCTTCGGCTGGTGTCTCTGGCCGTGCTGATGTTGACGTCTCAGCTGGACTTTGCGAGTGCCGTTCGACTGTTTGCCATACATGCCTGAGACCTCCACGGTGATGCTGCTGGAAACCCTCCCGATCCATCTGTCAAGGTGTTTTGTGCAGGCATCTTTGGGGGGCAGACAGAATATCACAAGGATAATGCTAACCCTTCATGGTCTGCAGTGTTCAACTTCCCAGACTGCTAACCGAATGCTAACCTGAAGCTGGAGGTGTGGGACAAAGACCTGAATTTTGATGATCGCTTGGGTACATGTTCCACAAAGGTGCAATATGGGACTAACTCCATTACTTGTCACCTGAGCAGAGGAGTTCTCTATTACAAGTACGAGCTGGTGCAATAAATATGTTCCAAACAGCTTTGAAACAAACCTCCATTGTAACTTGCCTGATAATAATGAAGTTAACCTATATGCTGTCAGTGTGCATGACTTTTTTTTTTTAACACAAAACACTTTTTTTTCTCCATTACATATGGGCCCTGAGCTGGGTAGTAACTGATTACATGTAATCTGGATTATGTAATCAGATTTTAAAAAGTGAGTACTTTTTTAAAATACTCACAATCAGACTGCAGTCACTGTATTAATGAAATGATCACGTATTATTCACACAATAGCAATAAATTATTCAGAAATTATTGATTCTCCCTAATTCATTTTTTCATCTTTTAAGTTTCACTTTCTAAAATAGCCTGTCGCTTTTATATACATTCAGAAAGTCTTCCAGTTTTTTGGATATGCACACAAAGATCACTCACTAGTGAGGTGGATATGCAGCATTTGACCACTGGATTTACAAAAATCATATCAGGTCTGCCTATGCAAGATATGTTTTTATCAGTGTTTATCCTAACAAATGAAAGTGGCTTCTTTTGAGGTGCCGTATTAGTCCCATATTAGTGTCCCAACTGTATTTGAACTTTGCACTGCAATCTTTCATATTCATCCAGCAGGATGAAGTGTAGCATGTTGCAAATGTACAGTACAGCAATGCTGCTAGATTAAGTTTGGGCTGGGACCAAATGTTTGTTATTATGTTTAATTCCGCTTGGAGGCACTAAAGATGCAAAAATCACACACGTCAGTCAACTTTCAATACAAGTACAGCGGTGTCTGAAATTTTTCACCCATTCACTAATAGCAAATGCCACCGAAGTCCACTATAAAGTGAGGTGTTGACATATTTAGTTGTGGACCTTACAGCTCACACACAATACAACACTAATAAAAGTAATACATATTTAAAACTTTATTCAATGTGAATTTAGTAGCAGAGGCAATTTAGAAGCAATACTTCAGACTTCATCTGGGGTTAGATTCTCTTTCTTTCTCTTTCTTCTTACATATTTTCCTATAGGTAATAAATTCCCCACACATCACGCAAACTGTGTGTGCTGCAATCATATATTTGTGTTGTGTTTTACTTTCATTGCTTTATATTCATTTGTTCATTTCTTCATTCATTCTTTAATCATTTAATAATTGTATTAAATATAATCATTTATAATAATCATTTAAGCCATTTATAAACTAATTTAATTGATTTATTCATTGAACAGTCATTTGTATTATATTATTATTATTATTATTATTATTTATGCCATTTTTCTATCGTTGGTTAGTCTTATGATGTGTGGTTTCAAGGGATGTTTGTCTTCATGAATAAGAGATAAGAGGGAATGTTTATGAAAATTCAAGGTTTATGGGATGTTGTTGTGAAGGATCTGGCATTTAGGGCTGGATCTGATATTTCTGGTGTGGATCTAACATTGTAAACACAAGCATTAAACACAAACAACAGTAGTGTTTATGGTACAGAAAGGGTTGAATATTCAACGTGCTAATTAATAACTCAGCTAGTTGGTGTCTATTGCTCCTAGGGGGAAAAAAAACAGATGACTTTCTTCCTCAGAACACTTAAGGAAATGAATAATGCCAGGAATGGTTAAGCTTCAAAAGACTAAAAGACCATATGTCAGGTTCAACCTATGTTTACTTTGAATTTGAATGAACTTTCAGTTTATTTCTCTGACTTAACTTTTACTTGTTCCTTTGTTCCTGCCAGTCATTCACTTCTGTAGATAATTATTTTATGATGACACCTGTTTGTCTTTGAGTGCGTTATCAATCGTCAGTGTGTTCCTCATTTCCTTCTGTTCATGGACAGATATTGTTTATGTCTACATGCAATTTCATTTGTGTTTATTTCATCATCTGAATGACTTTTAGTTTAATAAATATGCTTAATTTGATCTTCCCTGACTTGCCTTATCTTTCTTGGCAAACAAAACATCTTCACAGCTTAATATTTGTGAGGCTTTTTCTATGCCTAACCAACAATCAGTAAGTCAAAGGTAGTCAAAGAATCATCAGTAAATATCAGATAAAAAGTGTTTTTGTTTGTTTTTTGTTTAATTTTCTTGAATACAAAATGGGACAAAACAGATAAAATCCTCAGATATAAAATCAGAAATGTGATACGTAAATTTAGAATTGCACGAAAAAAAGTCAGAATTGTGAGATAAAAAGTTTCTAAATACAAAAATTATTTTTATCCTATGGCAGAAACAAGCTTCCATACTTATCTGGTGTTTTCTGCTTTTGTAGCTGCTCAGGATATAGATTATTTTAATGAATGTTTTTATGCCTTTTTGGGATGCAATATTACACACGTTGGCCACCTGTGTCATGATAATATTTAACAAAGATTTGCATAAGATAACTACCTGTTGATTACATTTTATAGGATTTTTATGACATTGGCTTTATAAAAGGGGTGAGGACCAGGAAGAATTCATACAGAGTCTAATCCAAGTGAGGTAAGGCATCTTTAACACTGAATCATTTTCACATTTCAACATTTATTCAACATTCTTTATAACTGATCCAGTATTCTTTCTGATAGCCATGGCAGTGTTTGGTCATCTTCAGTTTGTGTCTCTGGCTGTGCTGATGCTGGCGTCTCAGTTTGACTTCACCAGTGCTGCTGTTCGGGTGTTTGGTTTACATGCCAGGGATCTCACCGGTGACCCTCCTGGAAACAAACCTGATCCATATGTCAAGATCTGGTGTGGCTCTAGTTTTGGGGGGCAGACCGAATTTCTCAAAAATACTGCTAATCCTGTTTGGGCTGCAGAGTTCACCTTCCCAAACTGCAAAGCAAACGACATCCTGAAACTAGAGGTGTGGGACAAAGACCTGAAATTTGATGATCGCCTGGGCATTTGTATCAGACGGGTGCAATATGGGTCTTTCACCGGTACATGTTTTCTGAAAAAAGGAACCGTGTTTTACAGGTATATGTTAAAATAAATCTGTTCCAAACTCAAGACAAACCTCTACTGTAACTAGCCTGATAGTAATAACACTGATCATTCACACTGAATTTTTCACTTTTTTTTTGTTTCATTACGTGGTGGAAATATAGTTTATTAGGCTCAGTCTGTCATATATTATTACTTGGGGTTTCAGTTGAGGTTATTTTGTGGTTAGTTGATTCACAATCACCTCTTTTTTATCATGTTTGTGTCATGCTAGCCCTGCTTCTCCTCTTCCTGCTCACAGATTCTTGTAAATATGTGTATATTACACCAGCATTAATGCTAAAGAAAGCAGTGTGGATCAAATGTACAAAACATTATAGCGCTCTCTTACTTCTAAATGGGGAATTAAACAGATACATTTCTTCCACAAAATACCAAAAGTGTCATCATTCATTGATTAATGCTCGTTGCTTTTTTGACCCGGTTTACACATCTGATCTGAATGACCCATTTACAATTTGGTCTGCAACATTTAATGATTTAGTAATGTGTAATAATAATGTATAATAAAGCGGTATGTGTGTGTGTGTGTGAGTGTGTGTGTATGGTATGATCTTGTGATATGTTAAGAACTTGTTTAGTAGTTTCTCTTTAGCTTGAAACTGAGATCTGACCACAGGATGCCTGATGCCACTAACAATTGTTGGCAGTGGTTCTGCAAACATGGTTATCATTTTTCTGCACACCCAAACATATAAATGGACTTGTGCAATTAAAAACACAGAGTAACTTGCTCCACAGGTTATCTTTCACAACACCAACTCGTGGATCTCTCATCAAAAAAGAGACCTCACAGAAGAATGCACAGGGATGGGAACATGGTTTTCAAAAAGTGGTCAGGGTTAAACTGACAAAAATGTGATGTAGGAAATGTCCCTGATTGTTTGTTTGTAAAAAAAAAAAAAAATCTGCAAATTCTGAGTGATTTTTTCCCCCTTGTCTCCCAGTAATGGTCATGTGTAGTGTTTGCCATGTCTCAAATATTTAAAGGTGAAGTCCACTTCCAAAACAAAGATTCACATATAATGTACTCACCCCATTGTCATCCAAGATGTTCATGCCTTTCTTTCTTCAGTCGTAAAGAAATTATGTTTTTTGAGGAAAACATTTCAGCATTTTTCTCCATACAATGGACTGATATGGTGCCCCGATTTTGAACTTCCAAAAGACAGTTTAAATGCGGCTTCACACGATCCCAGATGCGGTTGTAAACGATCCCAGCTGAGAAAGAAGGGTCTTGTCTAGCGAAACGATTGGTATAACTTATTTTCATTAAAAATAATACAATTTATATACTTTTTAATGTCAAATGCTCCTCTTGTCTTACTGTTTTTTTTTCCTGTTCATGACAGTTAGGGTATGTCGAAAAACTCCCATCTCATGATCTCCCTCAACTTCAAAGTCATCTTATATCGCTGTTTTACCTTTTTTGTTGAGGGTGTTTGATCTTCTTTGCATGTTCACTTTGCAAAGACTGGGTCGTAACTTCTGCAGCGATGTAGGATGATTCTGAAATGATTTTTGAGAGCAAGGCAAGGCGAGCGTTTGAGATTAAAAAGTATTTAAATTGTATTTTTTCTATGAAAATAATCGATAGTTTTGCTAGATAAGACCCTTCTTCCTCGGCTGGGATCGTTTTCAAATGCATTTGGGATCGTCTGAAGCCGCATTTAGACTTTTTGGAAGTGCAAAATCGGGGCACCATACCAGTCCATTATATGCAGAAAAATGCAGAAATGTTTTCCTCAAAAAACATAATTTTTTACAACTGAAGAAAGAAAGACATGAACATCTTGGATGACAAGGGGGTGAGTACATTATAAGTGAATTCTTGTTTTGGAAGTGGACTTAAGAATCTCCTTCGATTTATAGAATTGTGCGGCATTGCAACGTCATATGCGCCGCTAGAGGGCGCATATTCAAAAGAAACACATGCGTAGTTTGATGTTCTGTGTGTGGACTCCTGGGAGTTGTCGCCTTCATTCCCACAGCAGATGCAATCCGACGGGACTCGGCCAGAAATCATGTTCATGGATGAGCTGATGTATTAAAGGTGTAGATGTCATACGTTACTGTAGTATGACGCAGGCTGGGGCTAAAATCCGTGGAATCGAAACGAGGCCGCGGGAGCGTTTGCTAAAGGGACTTTAAGCAGCAGACACTTATGGAACAGCATTCCAACGTCATATTGCGCGTTCGCGACGTTAACTGCATCTTGACGTTCTACTGTAGCCGTCTACTACGGGAGAACAGCTGGTTTGCCGTAGTCTTTACAACGTGACAGATTAGGTAGATAAATGTTACGTATTATAGTATATACCACTGTAATTCCATCAGTATACGATTCTACCATTAGTCTTTAATTTAATCTGTGTTGATGTGTTTTAAACTTAAGATAAACCATCATTTGTACCTAAATAAATGACTGATTGTTTATGGTTGCTTAATGATTTTTACGTTCTCGGCTACGGTGGTGCAACAACTTACTTCCGCTCATCGTAAGTCCCATGAGAGACGAGCGCGACACACGGCTCAAAAGCAGCGAAGCTTTTATTATGCCACAGTCGACCGTTTCCGCTCTTTCCGGTCATGCGTATGTGGGGTGAAGCAGCGCTGTTTTATCATGCTGGATAGATTTGAGTGTGTTAGTCACCTGTCTAATAAAACATATTAAAACGTCTTTGATGTTTCCATGTTTACTACAAAGATAAAGCCGGAAATCGAGGGTGTATGACATCATTGGTAGGCGATGCAATGACACTGGACACTAGTTAAAATGGCTTATTTCTGTGGATTTAAACCTTCTTGGAAACATTTGGGATAACGTAAGTACACAAGTCAATATTTATAACACTGTTCTAGTGCTTTTTGGATATTTTAATTAAAAAAAAATTACATATTGTAATAATTTGTGAATTGTAAAGCATTTACATACTGAATTGAAGGCACAAATTCAACACTAAGGTAGTAAAATATAAAAGTTGTTGTTTCTGGCTAAAATACAAGTACCTCTATCCATAATATTGCTTTCTCCATTAAAAAAAGTCATCTCATCTGAATGAGGAGAGAAATATGCATAGATCAAACAGTCCAAAACAGTTCAAAACAAATGTGTTGGATGATTTTGATGTGACAGGTAATGGCCTTTTTCACTGGAGGAAGCGTTATTATGGATTATGGACTGGTATTTTGACCAGAAGTTATGATTTAGTTAAAACACATCAATGATGGATTTGTTTCTTACAAACACGCAGCTTTTTCCTTCACAATATATGTTAATTGACAGACTG
The DNA here is from genome assembly GCA_036247105.1 of Cirrhinus mrigala. Lineage (NCBI taxonomy): Eukaryota > Metazoa > Chordata > Actinopteri > Cypriniformes > Cyprinidae > Cirrhinus > Cirrhinus mrigala. Next base: position 32,864,811 of record CM070010.1, read on the forward strand.
GAGTGGTGTGGATTACTTTTTTATTGTGATTATTATTGTGGTGTTTTTATCAGCTTATTCTGACGGCACCCATTCACTGCACAGGATCCATTGGTGAGCAAGTGATGTAATGCTAAATCTTGGATGGACTAAGGGTGAGTACATTTACTGGGACTGTTCATTTTTGGTTAACCATTCCTTTAATATGTCATATAGCCTACTCAAAATATTTTGTATGTCCAAGAATAATATTTTGTCCATGTGTGTGTATTTTTAAAGTCAATCTAAGCAATTAAACACACACAAATAAGAACTAGACACTTAACACACATTTACCTAATTGGATCCACCAGTTACAAAGAATATAAATATATACAATGAACTTATGTCAGATCACTGTAATAATCAACATTCACACCCTGATAAAAACACACAATGCACACATCTTGACGATGCTGAAAAAATCTTGATCAGTAGTTTCTCATCAGGATGAAGCACAACCTGTTTGAGAGAACAAAGAAATCCCAGTTTTCAATAAATATTTTCATTTTCACTTTCATTTTTATGCACACCCAAAAAAAATGTATGTCAAAGCAATTAAAAACACAAAGAAACCTTATTACATTTTATTTTCTTAGTGGTGGGAAACAGGATGTACAAAGCTTGTCTTGAATAATGCCTTTGAATGTATCTTTGGCATTTCAATCTTTGGCATCCCCCCAAAAAATATAAAAAAAAAAAAATCATGTCATGGGTGTGCACTAAAACAGGGGAGGGGGTAGATATCAAAATGGTATTTAACCGAACCTGGACCAAATGTGTGAACAGACAGAACGAAGAACTCAAGAAGACACATCTTTACACTCTTCTGATTCTGAAGCATCCAGATTCTCTTTCAACTTGGACAAGGTAACGTTTTTCTGGGTTTTCCTACAAAATAAGAATGTTTTCATTATTTAATCTTGAAATGTCTCTCTGTCTACTAAATTTGGTCAAGTTTCTTGCTGAAATTTGCTTTGCTAGAAAAAATTTTTTTTCAACACTCTTAAATGTTGTAATTCTTTAGTTGCAGAAAGTATTCAACTGGAGGTAGAAAAAAACTAAAACATCTTTGATTTTGTAGGTGGCTCAGGGCAGTGAATTATAATTGATTTCTTGGCACCTGATTACATAATAAAAGTTGTATTATCATATCTGATAACAAACTGTATCATGGGTTTAAATTACCTGCTGATTTTTGTAATTGCATTGACTTCATAAAGGGGATAAGGCTTAGAAAACATGCACACAGTATCTAATACAAGTGAAACGAGGCATCTTAAACATGAAATTACACTTTAATTTCTTGCCTCTTTTTTTAAAAAAGTTTCCATTTCAATATTTTTGAGTATTAAATCATTATAACTGAGCACGCATCCTTTCTGACAGCCATGGCAGTGTTTGATCGTCTTGGGCCGCTGTCTCTGACCGTGCTGATGCTGGCGTCTCAGCTGGACTTTGCCAGTGCTGCTGTGCGGGTGTCTAATATTTACGCCAGAGGCCTTACCGGTGACCCTTTTGGAAACCAACCTGATCCATACCTTAAGGTCTGGTGTGGCACTACTTTTGGAGGACAGACAGGACATCAGAATAATATTGCTAATCCTTCATGGTTCACAGAGTTCAACTTCCCAAACTGCAATGCAAATAACATACTGAAGATTGAAGTGTGGGACAAAGACCTGATATTTGATGACCACTTGGGCACATGCATCAAAACATTGTCAAAAGGGGTTTTCAATCAAGTTTGTTATCTGAATGCAGGAACTCTGTATTACTCCTATACTGTTAAGTAAATCTGTCAGCACTTTGTTAAGCTGATTTGAGACAGACCTCTATTTTAAAATGCTTAATAGTAATAACTGTTGATTTATATGTTTACCATAATCTACACACTGCTGATTATATCTGATATGCTCTTAAAATCCTTCAAGCCTGTATGCTAACAAAAAAAAAAAAAAAAAAAAAAAAACATGTAATCACAATATAATCGTTCTAATAAAAGTCAAATCAAAGTTGTCTTACAATCATCTTAAATTCTCAGATGTTTGTGCCATATTAGCACAAACACATTTTATTAAATAAAAATAAGACATTCTTCAAAAATCTCATTGTCTTCTACAGAAACCATGCAGATTTTAACATGAGGGTGAGTACATGAGGACTAAATTTTCTTTTTCAGGTGAATTATTCCTTTAATATTGTTACACTTCAGGTTTATGCTACATATTGCAAATAAACCCAAAAATAAGCCTTGGAGCCCAAAGACTGAAAGACAAACAAACCTGTTATTATTACCTCTAATTCCAACAATTACATTAAACACAGTGCACCACACGAGGGCACCAACCCACATAAAGCTATCATGTGCTTCATAAAACTTGAATATAGCAGACGAATTGTATCAAATAATTTCTACGATTTGTTTATTATGTTTTTCGTCATTTTGGAGCGTGACGTCTTTATTGTTAAAAATATTCAGGATGTTCTTTAAAAACCCCTTGTCTTCCACAGATGAAAGTGATAAGGATTTCGAAATGAAGACAGAATTGGGACAGCTCATTTAATATGCATTTCTATGTTGAGACTTCGCTGTATACTTACCCAAAATAATCCCAAGAGCACTTTACTGAGAAACAAAAACTGTTTAGATGGTAAAATGTTTCTCTAATTCCAATTCCATTGTTATTATCGATTCACACAGTTCACCACACGAGGGCACCAACTCCCATTAGTGAACACATTTTGTTTTAAAACTTTTAAAACGTTTTATTAAAAAAAAGATGCAAAACATTTAAATTAATAAAAGTGTATTTCTTTAGTTTTTAAATAAATTTAGTTTAGGAATAAATATATTAAACTGAATAAAGACAGTGTAAAAGTTCATACACACAAAGACAAAAACACCATTAAAACAATGCAAAAACAATAACATAAAATGTGACACAAAATGCCCCCAATGTGCATTTACTGATAAAAAAATGAGAAGAAACTAAATTATTTATACAATATATATCTTATGTCATCATGTGTAACACAGGCAGTTTTAATGTTTTTGAATTATGTGTTAATTTATAAGTTTTATTTGCAAAAACCATACACTTGACAGTTTTTAATAGTAAAATTACATTTAGTATGTTACATCGCTTACAGTATTATGTACTGAAACTTTTTACAGTGTATAGGCCAAAAATACCATAAATAATAGCCAAAATTATTTTTTTAGCCATATTTTAAGTCTTCTAGAGACAAACCAAGACCATCTTCAGAGATCTCTTGTCTTTTACAAGGAAAGTCAGAGGGTGAGTAAATGAGGACAGATTTTAAATTTTGGGATACACTTTTTAAATATACATTTCATTCAAGGCTAAGATTTTGCTACATACTGACAAAGTTTTGCTCTACTGCCAATGACATTGTCATTATCCATTGCATTATTCACACAGTGCACCACATGAGGGCACAAACTCCCATTAGTAAACACATGTCATAATAACTTGGCCCAAATTAAACTTTTTAATTATGTTTATAAATGTTATAAATTTTAATCATGTTATAAATGCTTTAAAAATTGGTTTTAACATATGTAACATAATAAGAACAATTAATTACAATTAACCTCTATTAATAATTGAGTACCAAATGAGCATATTGAAGGATTTCTGCAGGAACATGTGATACTGACAACTGCTGAAGTTTTAGTTTTGTCATCACAGAAATTATTTAATATGTATATCTATGTATATGGTGGCATATTGACAATATTGAGATATGTAACCGTGGACTACAAAACCAGTCTTAAGTAGCACGGGTATATTTGTAGCAATAGCCAACAATACATTGTATGGGTCAAAACTGTTGATTTTTCTGTTATGCCAAAAATCATTAGGATATTATGTAAAGATCATGCTCCATAAAGATATTTTGTAAATTTCCTACCATAAATATATTAAAACTTAATTTTTGATTAGTAATATACATTGCTAAGAACTTAATTTAAACAACTTTAAAGGCGATTTTATCTATTTAATTTTTTTTTTTTTTTTTTTTTTTTGCACCCTCAGTTTCTAGGTTTTCAGTTTCTAGGTTTTTATCTCAGTCTATTCTAATAAACCATACATCAATGGAAAGCTTGTTTATTCAGCTTTCAGATTATGTATAAATCTCAATGTTAAAAAATGAACCCTGATGAATGTGTGATATTGTGTATTCTCGGCGCGCGTCGGTGTAGTAAACGGTTCATTTGAGTCGAATCTTTGATTCACTCACTGTTCGGACTGCAACGGTTAACAGCTGTCGGGAGGTGACGCTTAATCAGTGAAAAACATCTTTAATTTCGTTTTTTTCTTCACATAAAACTATCATATGACTGGCTAATAATAGGAAGATAACGGACGAGTCGTATTAGATCACTTTTATGATACTTTTCTGTTGTGTTTTTGTTATTGTGGAGCGTAAAAGCTAAAAGCTTTAACTCTAATTGAATTAACGAAACTTACGATTAACTTACGTGCTTCAAAACGTTTTGTCTTCCACCAAGAAAATCAAACAGTTTTAGACATAATTAAGGTGAGTAACTTAAATGACGGCAAAGTTTCATTTATTTCGGTGAACTAGTCCTTTAATATGCATTTGAAGAGTTTATGCTACATACTGCAGAGTTATTTACTTACCCATAACCTCCAAAGCACATTACAGATAGAGCTCATGTGTTGAAAACAATATCTTTATGAACTCAATAAAAGTATTTATTACATTTAGGCAGGTGTTAACATACAGACACGGTTATATATTTTGAGTAACTTGCCCCAACTTCAACTAACCTTGCTTATCAAACAGAATGAAGTGCTTAAACAGTTAACAGATCCAACAAACTAAAGTAAGTTAACTTACCCTTTATCTGTTGATCTCTGTCTGTATAATGGGCATTGAGAATATAATGAAAATATAACTATAACAAGTCTTCAAAATATATGATCTCTCAGAAACGTTCCTTAAAGCTACAAAAGTTATTGATTTCCTCTGTTTTCTTTTGTTCTTTGATTAATAGACATCACAGCAGCTGGGTTAGTGGATTATTTGGCTGCTATTACTTTAAGAGCTGCCACTGCTGAATGTGACACGGATCTTTCATTCACGCTTTAATATGAAATGATACAGGCTACCGCACACTGCCACATTTGTGCGTGCAATTGAAGCGCGTGTGTTAAACGCCTGCGTTAACACGCTGATTGTGACAGCACTACTAGAAATGTTTTGTTGCAAACTTAATACCTCTTCAAAAATTAAGAGAATATGTGCAGTTCACAGTTGCACCACAGTGGTTGGCCGAATACAAAAAATAAATGTAAGCCTGAAGTTTTCTAAAGTAAATGGGAATTTGTACCTCTCGCTTCTTTTTTTTCCTCTTGGAGCTCATTGTAGTCTTCAAACAGCTTGGTGTAGGCATCTTTCAGCTGGTTCAGGTTGTTCCTGGCAAAGAAAGGTAACAGGAGATGTAATTCTTATGAAAGCAGTTTTCTTCTGTTCCAGTTTAACAGCAGCCTCAAGGCTTTCCATCTGAACCCTCAGAGTGTCGTTCTCAGCCTGGATCTTCTGTTTCTCTACGAGCTGGGTTTCCAGAGTACCTAGATCCTGCTCCAGATCCTTACACCTGCAGAGAGAACAGAAATTGCCTCTCGGGCATGCAAGTGCAGCTCCTATCTTTTTGAATGGGGGAACATTAAATTCTCCAAAACTGTTCACTAAGCTTACAATTAAATTTCATATTTGAAAACACCAATGAAATTCGACAACAACAGGCTCATAAAACGTTATTCTTATGTTCAGTTGCCGATAAAAAACAGCTTGTTTTTGATGCAAGACCAACCAATTTACATGTGCAGTCAGGAGCACGACTGCGAACGCTGCCTGTTTCTATAGGGACCGGAGCATCTAACGGCAGCTGTAGTGACGCAATGACTTTACTAATCAACAATTGGCTCTTTTGTTTAGAAGATGGGGCTTATTCGCCCCATTCTCCCATTCATAAGTAATAGGCGTGCACAGTCTTCCTATATATATAGTCTTTGAAATGAAATACCTTGGAATGTGGTGACTGACCAATCAGAATCGAGTATTCCACAGAGCCATGTAATAAAATAACCTTTATGTAGCTTATAATAAAGCTGTGTGTGTATGGTATGATCTTGTGATATATCTCCTGCAGCTTGAAGCAGAGATCTGACCACAGGAAGCCTGACAGCACAAACAAGTCAATTTGTTCTACACACATGGTTATCATTTTTACACACACCCAAACATAAAAATGGGCACATGCACTAAAAAAAACACACAAAGTAACTTGCTTCACATGTTATCAGCATGGAAATTAAAACTTTTCTTTTACCATAAGCCTTAGTGGTGTAATCAAATAATGTGCTGAGAAAAATATGCAAAGAATTGTGCTCAATGCTACTTCAGTTCTTCTTCCAACAGGCATAGTAGTGTAATAAATGTTGGACATGAGCAGCGTATTCTCTTCCCCATTGAAGGATGATATTAATTGAACTCACCTGGAGTAGAGGTAATTTAAGAGACAATGGCTCTTTCCAAAATCCTGGGCTGCTGACTTTTTACCTCACTGCCTTATCCGGCAATGACTTTGCAAGCAACGTTTGTGCACAAAGGTACCTCACGAAAGTGATTTTGGACATGCTTCTGGGGCAGCATAATGGTTTAATCTGATCTACAACATAATAGAACAAGCTTGGGTGATAACTAAGCGAATATTTAAAGGGGTCATGACATGAGAAATCAGATTTGCCTAGATCTTCTGGTATATAAGAGGGCTTTGTACCATTAAAACATCTTTCAGGTTTCATAGCTTAAAATGCTCTCCTCATTATACGTTTGCTTTGACGCGTTTGGTTTAAACAGCTTGTCTGCGTCTTTGTACAGATATCAGAAAGACCCATTTTTGGTACATTTTGCAATGTATTGAGTCTTACTTGTGTCCAGCAATCTTTAAATATGTCAATTCCCATATGATAAAGGTGTGAATGACACCATGTGTGTACATAAACTCTGTTCCCTGTCCTTCCAAATGTGTACGTGCATTACATGTCTTTTCCTTGAGCACAATGTTACTTAATATTATACTGGAGTTGTACATTGACATGAGGTCATTGCAGTTCCTTGTCCTTTTGCCATGTGCTTTCTGATTGTCACAAACACACATGGACAATAAGCATTGCCAAATGGCAAATTAAATATGGTCCAACCAACATGCAATAAGCCTACTAAATTAACAAATAAATTTGATAAGGCATTTTCATTAAAAAAAAAAAAATAAATAAATAAATGTTTTATACATTCTTGGCAGCTTGACAAATGTAACTAGGTCAGTGCTAAAACAACACAAACATCTTTAAGGTAAGGCATCTTTAACACTGAATCACATTTAAGCAATATGCCAAATATTATTTTTGCATTTCAGTATTTGTGTTTTACATCTCCAGAACCGAACCTATATAATTTCTGACAGCCATGGCAGTGTTTGATCATCTTCGGCTGGTGTCTCTGGCCGTGCTGATGCTGGCGTCTCTTTGCGAGGACCGTTTGAGTGTTTGCCATATATGCCTGGGACCTCCAGGGTGATGCTGCTGGAAACCCTCCTGATCCATTTGTCAAGGTGTTTTGTGCAGGTATCTTTGTCTTGTGGTTAGTTGATTTATAATCACCTCTTTTTTTCTCATTTGTTTGTGCCATATTAGCCCTGTTTCATCTCTTTCTGCTCACAGATTCTTGTAAACATGAGTATTTTACAACAGTTTTATGCTAAAGAAAAAGTAGCGTACATCGAATGTACAAAACATGCAGTAAATGGTAAGCTAGCTTATAATATATATAATATGCAAAGTATTGTGGTCAATGCTACTTCAGTTCATTCACTAGACTATAGTCATAGATTACCGAGATAGCAGTGTTCTGTAACATAACATGTAGATACAGAGAGAGACAGATTTGTCTTTTTGCTGTATTTTTTTTTTTTTCATTGAAAATTAAATTAAAAAAAGGGAACGTAGACATTAATCCCCAGAAGAGATTTTCACACACCAAGTTATATTTCTCATCACAAAAAGAAACCTTCATCCCATTCCTAACGTCGCAGTTTCTTTATGACAGCCTACAGACTACATATTTAAGTTCTATTAAAATAACAAAAATGATAAAGAAGCAGAAGCACATATAGTGGTTTCTGCAATTTAGCACACAATTCAAAATGGAATTATTCAATTTAAATGACATTTATTTGTATAGTGCATTTCACGATACAAATTGTTGCAAAGCAGTTTCACAAAAACGTAAAGTTTCTACATTATATTTATGTAGCTTATCAGTGGTGACCATGTCAATGTGATGTCCATATGGCAGAAATGTACAGTAAAAATCATGCAGTTAATGACATGTAATCAAACAAACAGTGAACACCAATAACGACAATGATTATATATATTGCAAACTTAAAGCAAAATTTGATAGTTTTGTATGTTGGTTCTGGGTTGGCGTCATCTGAGGTCCTCTGAGGGGTTAGCATCATCTCTTCTCAGGTGTTCGTCATCTCAGATCTTTGTAAGGGTTGGATCCAGACGGTGTAATTGTGTAATTCATTGTATTATATTAGACAGCAACTTGTCTTTTGAAAATCATATTTCTCATGTTACAAAAACAGCATTCTTCCATCTTAGAAACATTGCCAAGCTACGAAACATGTTACCTGTTTCTGACGCAGAAAAGCTAGTTCACGCATTCATGACCTCTAGACTGGACTATTGTAATGCACCACTAGGTGGTTGTCCTGCATCTTCAGTAAACAAGCTACAGATAATCCAAAATGCAGCTGCTAGAGCCCTTACCAGGTCAAGAAAACATGATCATATTACCCCAATTTTAAAGTCTCTGTACTGGCTACCTATTAGGTTCCACATAAGCTACAAAATAGTACTTCTCACCTATAAGGCACTTAACGGTTTAGCTCCTGCGTACCTAACTAGTCTTCTACCACGCTACAATCCATCACGCTCCCTAAGATCGCAAAACTCTGGACTGTTGGTAGTTCCTAGGATAGCAAAGTCCACTAAAGGAGGTAGAGTTTTTTCACATTTGGCTCCCAAACTCTGGAACAGCCTGCCGGATAATGTTCGGGGTTCAGACACGCTCTATCTGTTTAAATCTAGATTGAAGACGCATCTTTTTAGCCAGGCATTCAAATAATGCATCTCATAAACTTTTCCTGCAGTTATATCTGACCAAATGCTCATTATTAATCTTTCATCTCTGGCTGAACAAAGCTTTCTTTGCTTGCTTTGAACAGCAGCTACGCTAATTATGTTCCTATTTGTTCTCTGTTTCTGCCACGGGATTGACATTAACTAGAAACTCACAAGGTCCAGTCTGGATCCCGAACACTTAAGAAGAGGTGATGACAACCCCTCAGAGGACTTCAGATGATACCAACCCTGAAGCAACATACATGAATTGAATTTCGCTTTATTTGATGTTTCATTCATCGCGGGTTCCCTCTTACGTCATACTCCGGGGTTCCCGTAGGCATTTATGCGCACTATTCAAAAACGACGCTTGCAGAGGAAGCTTAAAAGTACATAGAGAAAAATGCATTTATATTTAGATCGAGTAAAAGATATAAACTGTACTGCATGTTAGCTTGCTTACTGTGCCCAAGAGCATAATTTATTGAACCCATATGTGACATAGAAGCATAGTTCCTTGTTAGTAAGACTTACTAACAAGGAACTATGCTTCTAACTACAGGTCGAGAGCTGTAGTTCCAACCACGTAAGTTTGTGATGCTGTTTGGGAATGTTCGTTTGAACTATGGTTTCAGGAAACACCAAATTGTTGAACTATGTTGGTAACGACGGAACTTGCGACATAGTTGGCTAACGATGCTTTTGGGAAATGCACCCCAGATAAGGACACTGCAATGAACGAATATTTATGCATATTTAGATTAAATATACCACTCTTTACTGGCGTTAATTGAGGTGATTCTCCGTTTAAATAAACAAAGTGATAACGATTGGACCTAAAGGATCTTAAAGCCGGCCCTTGAATACTTGTGTCATGATCTAACCAATCAGGTTTAGTCATTTTGTGTTAGAAATATATAGAAAATATATAGGGATGTTAAGTTCATCTTGAGAAATTTGATTCATGATGCATTTCAAATAATATAATGTTAAAATCCTATTAAAAATAGTAGCCTGTTTCAAGTAGCAGATCATGGTCATCCTTTTAAGTATTATATTCTCTTACAAGTAGAAACAAGTAAAACTGACAAAATTTTAAGTATGCTTATTACAATGTTCAATCATAGTTGACAAAATGCACTTAAATCATATAGCACATATAGATAATGTATTTATGTGGTAGTGAATTAATGTGCTTTAGAAAATTATTAAATATATATATTTATAATATATAAATATTTAAAATATATTGCAGTAGGTCTACACACGTTATAAAACAAGGTTATAAACTACTCATACTTTGAACCCACTAAAAGCTGAATCATTTTGCTATTGCCTTACAAAACACGTTACACATACACATTTTAGTAAGCATAAAATAAGTGTTTTCTGTAAATACACTAAAACTTCACTTAAATTATGCTTGTGTTAAGTATATCTTTTTTTTTTTGTGTTTACTAAATATATATTTATATTTATATATATTTATTACCAAAGTACTTTTAGTATGCTTTTTAGAAATATAATAAAAATGCACTTAAAATAAGTATGTTGGGAATTCAAATGTACTATAAACATAGTACTTAAATTTTATGTATATTTTTAATACATTTAATAGTATGTCTTTTTCACCTGGGTAGAATTACATTTAGCTAATTCAAGGTATGCACTTAATACAAAACTGCAGCTTCTATTACGTGTTGTGTGCGCCAGCAGTTAATGTGTCATATGCTGAATGTCCGTACTCTTGATCCGGCCCTGATCTTATATGATAAAGGTGTGAATGACACCATGTGTGCAGATGCAGGCCTGTCCTTTGAAATTTGTCCTTCACGTCAATATTGGATTCTGAGTGCAACTAATGTCCATTCCATATCATTTTGCCATGTGCTTTCTGATTCTATTCTACACTCTTAAAAATAAAAGCTCCTTATTGGCATCAGTGGTTCTATGAAGAACCTTGAACATCCATGGAACCTTTCAAATGCAGAAAAGATTCTTTTTTAATTGAAAAAGGTTCTTTACATTTTTAAAATCTTCTTTAAAACAGTTCTTTCAGAAAAATGTCCAGTGAAAGGTTCTTTTGGGGAACCAAAAATGGTTCTTATATGGCATCACTGCAAAAACACCCTTTTGGAGTCCATTTCTTGAGCAAGACTCTCTTCTTCACCAGTTCCATATCAATTTGCCATGTGCTTTCCCAAAAGTCCATAGCTCAGCAAGAGAAAAAGACACTTGCTGACCAAGTAGATAAAAATATGTGACCACAAAAAAAAAAAAAGTATTAAGTAGCACAGGTATATGTGTAGCAATAGCCAAAAATACACCATATGGGTCAAAATTACTGATTTTTCTTTTATGCCAAAAATCATTAGAATATTAAGTAAAGATCATGTTCAATTTCCTACCATAAATATATCAAAACTTAATTTTTGATTAGTAATATGCATTGCTAAGAACTGTATATGTATATATGACCCTCATGACTGGTTTTGTGGTGCAGGGTCACATATGACAAACAGTTTAGGTTTTTCTAAAAATATATAAAAGACAAATTTTCATGTAGACTGAAGGCGTGTCAGCTGGGCTGAAAAATAAAACATGATGCCAGCTGTCACAAACACAGACAATTCTACATGGGCAAATGAAATTATCATAACAAAACATCTTTTTAATATTTGAGGAGATTATCAAATGTGGTCCAACCAACATGAAATAACATGAAATATTAGACCAGTTGGACTTCTTGAACACTTCTGGAAAAAACTGTTGTTGTTGTTGTTTTTTGTTTTTACTGGGTGGTTGTACCACATGACTTTTTTGTCATACAATTTAAAAGTTTTGTAAATTTGAAAGAAAAACCTTAAATCAACATGAACTTGAACTAAATGTTTAAAAGATTATTCCTTTCCTTTATTTTTTCTTTACGTTCTTGTATGTTTTCTGCTTTTGTAGCCACTGAGGACAGAGAATTATTCAGGTGATTTTAATGCATCACTTTTATGCAGCCATCGGATGCTGCTGGCAGCTTGACAAAATAAATACACCACCATGTTTTAGATAATATTTAACAAACCACCTGCTGATCACTTTTTGATTGCACTGGCTTTATAAAGGGGGTGAGAATCAAGAAGCATTCATACGGACTCTAATACAAGTGAGGTAAGGCAATTCAATATTCAGTCATACCTGAGCTTCTACTTTTAACATATGAACATTATGTTCTTATTTCAATATTTGTGTGTATTCAATCTTCATTGTAACCGAACATGTATTCCTTCCAACAGCCATGGCAGTGTTTGATCATTTTCGGCTGGTGTCTCTGGTTGTGCTGATGATGGCGTCTCAGCTGGACTTTGCCAGTGCTTATGTTTTTATATATGATCTGCATGCCATCAACCTGTCTGGTGATCCTGCTGGAAACAAACCTGATCCATATCTTAAGATCTGGTGCGGTGGTGATAGCACTGAGACAGGTCATTTCGACGATAATAGTAGTCCTACCTGGCCAGACACTTTTTTACAATGTAAATCCGGTGACCAACTGAAGATGGAGGTGTGGGACAAGGACACGACAAATAATGATCGCTTGGGCTCATTTATTACAACAGTGGGAACTGGATCTAACAATCGTTTTACTTTTTCTGCGGGCAAAGGAACAATGAATTTCAGCTATGGTGTGAAATAAATCTGCTCCAAATCAGCACTTTGTAAAGCTGCTGTGAGACAAATCTCCTTTGTAAGAGGCTCAGTAGTAATAAAGTAGAACAGCAACACTCTGTGTTTGTTTTTCATTGATGTGTATTCATTAAAATACACGCACTGCTGACATTTCATTTTAACAAAATGCTTTTAGTCTGTTTGCTGAAGAAAAAAAGCAAGCTACATGTGCATTTACAATATAGTGTTATCTTAATGTCAAAAAAACATAAATAAAATAATAATACTTATATTCAGCAAAAACACATTAAAATAAAACAGTTTTACTGTCATTAAAAAGTAAAGAGACATATAATGTTACAAAATTACGACTTTCTTTTAAATAATCAAGAAATATATTGTTACAAGCTGATAAACCCTTTTCTAGTACCATTTATAACCATTTTTCTTAAGAGCGAATGTATCACAGTTTATTAAGCAGCAAAAACTGGTTTTAACATATGTAACATAATAAGAACAATTAATAGTAGGAACCACTATTAATAATTGAGGACCAAATCAGCATATTGAATGATTTCTGTAGGAACACTTTAGTTTTGTCATCACAGAAATAATTTTATAATAATTTATAATTCGTAATGTAAATTATGTATATGGTGCTATATTGACGGTATATTGACATATGTGACCCTGGACCACAAAACCAGTGTTACCTACCGAAAATATATCAAAACTTAATTTTTGATTAATATGCATTGTTAAGAACTTCATTTGAACAACTTTAAAGGCGATTTTCTCTATATTTGGATTTTTTTGCACCCACAGATTTTCAAATAGTTGTATCTCAGCCTATCCTAACAAACCATACATCAATGGAAAGCTTATTTATTTAGCTTTCAGATGATTTATATATCTCAATTTAAAAAAAAAAAAAAAACTGACCCTTATGACTGGTTTTGTGGTCCAGGGTCACATATATAATTAGGGTACTCTGAAAGAAAATGGTTAGTTCAATACAACGCATTTTTTTAAGGAAACCCACCTTTCTTGTCATTCAAACCTATATATAGGTGATTTGGGATCAGTGTTTTGTGTTCTAACAAATGTTTTTTTTTTTTTTTTTTAAATGGAGGATGAAATCTTTTTCGAGGTGCCATATTACCCCCGTAGTTATATAGTATTTATCTGTGATATTGTGAATTTACCTCCCCTTGGCGCGCGTCGGTGTAAGTGAACGGACGGTTCATTTGAGTCGAATCATTTGATTCACTCACTGTTCGGACCGCAACGGTTAACAGCTGTCGGGAGGTGACGCTTAATCAGTGAAAAACAACTTTAATTTCGTTTTCTTCTTAACAACAAGCTATCATATGACTTGCTAATAACATGAAAGTAACGGACGACTCGTATTAGATCACTTTATGATACTTTTCTGTTGAATGTTTGTTATTGTGGAGCGTGAAAGTGCCCAGTCATTATTCGCTTTAATTGAATTGACGAGATTGACGATTAACTTACGTGCTTCAAAACTGATTAAGTCATACAGATTTCGACATGATCAAGGTGAGTAAATGACGACAAAGTTTCATTTATTTCGGTGAACTAGTCCTTTAATATGCATTTGAAGAGTTTATGCTACATACTGCAGAGTTATTTACGTTACTTACCCATAACCTCAAAAGCACATTACAGATAGAGCTCATGTGTTGAAAACAATATCTTTATGAACTCAATAAAAGTATTTATTACATTTAGGCAGGTGTTAACATACAGACTTATACAGGTTATATGTTTTGAGTAACGTGCCCCAACTTCAACTAACCTTGCTTATCAAACAGAATAAAGTGCTTAAACAGTTAACAGATCCAACAAACTAAAGTAAGTTAACTTACCCTTTATCTGTTGATCTCTGTCTTTATAATAGGCATTAGGAATATAATGAAAATATAACAATTACAATTCTTCAAAATATATGATCTCTCAGACACATTCATTTAAAACAAAAGTATTTTTGCCACCAATAACAAAATTCACCTGCAACAGATTAATTGTAATCATAATTATATATGTCACACTGATTGCCCACCTGCAACATATTTTTTTTTTCTTAATAGTTGACAGTGATAAATAGTCATAAAGCAGCTTAAATTAATGTTACTGTAAGGGGGGATTTAGAAATCCAACCAGTAAGAACGAAAGCTACATATTAAATTCTAATGCTGACCCTTGACCAATAGCATTCGTTCATCTGAAAACATCCACACTGATATTGTACAGTATTGTTAGGATGCTAGGTTTATACACCTGTGTTACTGAAGCGTTATATTTCAGGCTGCTTGAAGGTAAAGCTATCAAACCACTAGTTCACATATGGGGACATCTTAATAGGCGACAGGCTCAGATAATGCAATCCATGATGTGGATCTGCAGGGAGTCCAGATCAGGTAGGACTTCCCCACATTTGGGACAAGCATGTTCTGGAATATTCTGCTGTTGCCAATCACCTGTTGAAGAAAGAGGTCTATGTAAATAAGCAGTTACAAGCAAGGTGCTTCTTTAAGGTAAGGTACTACCTGTACCTCCTTGCAGGTGATGTGGAGACGCTGGCCCTTGTGGATTGGCCCCACGGGACACATGTCTCCTTTGCATCTCACTCATAGAATGCCTGTGGCATAAAAAAATTTCCCTTTTCAAAATTACAGAGGTCACATGTGAGCGGGTAAGTGTTTGAAGTTTATGACTGACCTGCCAAGCGACTCCATCTCCTCCTGAAGTTGTGTGTTTTGCTTCTTCACATACTCCAGCTGAGTGGCCAAACGCTCTTTCTCCTCATGAATCTTCTCCCTAGCAGCTCGTTCTGCGTAGAAATCCGAGGAATATATCTCTGCCTGTTTGTGTGCACAAAAAAACAAATAATAATAAATAATGATGGAGATCACAAGCAACGCCCCGCAAGCCATACAATCATTCGTACCTGAGCCTGGAAAACAGAGATGGTTTCTAATTCCTTTTCCTTATTGAAGATTTCCATCTTCATCTCGTCGATCTTCTTCTGTTTGTCTGCCAGCGCCTTTTCAGCCGCATCAAACCTGGTTTGGAGGTCATCGTACTCTTCCCGTGATACACAACCCTAATCACGCACATACACAATGAGATACGAAATGAACTGCCTTTAATCAAACTGTACTTAAATCTAGAAATTAGCACTGTGAATTGATTAAAAAATAAAATGAACTAATTAGCACATTACAGAGCTAGACAAGATGAGCATTTAGGGTTAAAAAGCATATAAATAGTAATTTATTTTTAAATAACCAATCGTTTCACTAGATAAGACCCTTCTTCCTCATCAGGGATCGTTTAGAGCCCTTTGAAGCTGCATTTAAACTGCATTTTGGAAGTTCAAACTCACGGGCACCATAGAAGACCACTATATGGAGAACATTCCTGAAATGTTTTCCTCAAGAAACTAAATCCCAGTCTCAGCCCTATCAGAAGTACTGGTACTTAGGTAGAAACCTATACATAGGAGCCTTATAAAAATGCTTATTTTAAAGAAAAATGTCAGATGGACTTAGAGGCTTTTGCATCTGAACTCTTCATTTGTAGTTCACAGTTGCACCACAGTGTTTGGCCGAATACAAAAAAAAAATAAATGTAAGCCTGAAGTTTTCTAAAGTAAATGGGAATTTGTACCTCTCTCTTCTTTTTTTCCTCTTGGAGCTCATTGTAGTCTTCAAACAGCTTGGTGTAGGCATCTTTCAGCTGGTTCAGGTTGTTCCTGGCAAAGAAAGGTAACAGGAGATTTGATTTATGAAAACATCTTAAACACAATGTGCAACCACAATGAGCTGAGTACATTTCCCTCATGCAACTGTTCAAAAACGCAAGTTTTTTTTTTTTGTAGGCATCAGATGGGGTAATGTTGCACTCACTTCTCATCCTGAGTTTTCTTCTGTTCCAGTTTAACAGCAGCCTGAAGGCTTTCCATCTGAACCCTCAGAGTGTCGTTCTCAGCCTGGACCTTCTGTTTCTCTCCGAGCTGAGTTTTCAGAGTACCTAGATCCTGCTCCAGATCCTTACACCTGCAAAGAGAACAGGAGATGTAGAGCCAGGAAACATTATAGACTTTGTATACCTTTATATAAATACAATCTTCTGGGACCATTATGTTGTAAAGATAGTTATCGTGTTATTGCATATAACAACAGGCTTTCGTCAATCATTAGGTGACCTTATATATTGAAACCAGATTTGCATTTCCAGAAGGAAAAAAACAAAACCAAAAATAACATGAAATATGTCACCCTGGACCACAAAACCAGTCATAAGGGGCTTTTTTTTTTTTTTTTAATTGAGATTTATACATCATCTAAAAGCTAGGGATGTGACGAGATCTCATGTATCTCACGAGATCTCGTGACGATATCCTCGCAAAACATTTTGCAGTGTTTACATTAGAGCTGTACGATTAATCCTTAAAATACCAAGATCTCAATTCAAACACCCACGCAATCTTATTGCTGAATGACAGCGATTTAGCTATGGACTGTTTCACATCGCGAGTGTCAGTGGAGCGTGAGAAGCACGTTTTGTCGCTGCCCATGTTAATGAATCAGAGGGTCGAGGTAAATGTGAACGCAGAAAGAGCAATACAAACAGTCTTTTTAACCACATTATAATCATTATTTCTGTGTTACAGACATTTAAATAATAGAAGTGCTGGGATAAAAGTTTATAGTTTGGGTATAAACATTTATTGTCTACAGTAGCGATCAAAACGAAAGTATCTTAACACTTGTATGTACTGTAACGCTTATCCTCTAGTATGTCACTGAATCATTCATTCAGGAGATTTCAATAGTCAGACAAGTCTTAATGAAATGAGACACTGACTCCTTCATTGCATGTTTTTTTTTCTTAAATTATTTTGTTTAAATTAATATATGTTTTTAAAAGACAAGCAATGAACAGTTTGTCAGAACCACTAGTAAATTACATTATTTTGTTTAGTTTTCTAATCTTTTTTTCTCCAGAATTGTGAAAGAATCATGGTCTCCAATTTATTAAAAACAACTGGGATTCTCAATTTATCCAGAATCGTGAAGCTCTTGTTTAAATGTTGTTTATTACTGCATATAATTCAGTTATATATATGTGACCCTGGACCACAAAACCAGTCTTAAGTCACTGGGCTTTATTTGTAGCAATACCCAAAAATACCCTGTATGGGTCAAAATTATTGATTTTTCTTTTATGGCAAAAATCATTAGGAAATTAAGTAAAGATCATGTTCCATGAAGATATTTTGTAAAATTCCTACTGTAAATGTATAAAAACTTGTATGAAATTTTTGATTAGTAATATACGTTGTTAAGAACATTATTTGAAGAACTTTAAAGGCAATTTTCTCAATATTTAGATTTTTCTGCACCCTCAGATTCCTGATTTTTAAATAGTTGTATCTCAGCCAAATATTGTCCTATCC
This sequence comes from Cirrhinus mrigala, assembly GCA_036247105.1. Classification (NCBI taxonomy): domain Eukaryota; kingdom Metazoa; phylum Chordata; class Actinopteri; order Cypriniformes; family Cyprinidae; genus Cirrhinus; species Cirrhinus mrigala. The sequence goes on from CM070010.1 coordinate 32,883,228, forward strand.
TAACAAACTATAGGATAGAGATAAAAAAAGACTATTTTCCCTATATATTTCATCATTGAGGATTTCTTAAGAAAAGTTTAAAAATCTCGTCTTGTCGCGTTCTCGTGAACCCAGTCTTGTGTCTCGTCTCGTCTCGTCTCGTGGGATAAGTGTCTTGTCACACCCCTACTAAAAGCTGAATAAATAAGCTTTCCATTGATGTATGGTTTGTTAGGATAAGACAATATATTTGGCCGAGATACAACTATTTGAAAATCTGGAATCTGAGGGAAAAAAATCTAAATATAGAGAATATCGCTTTTAAAATTGTCCAAATGAAGTTCTTGGCAATGCATATTACTAATCAAAAATTAACTTTTGATATATTTACAGTAGGAAATTGACAAAATATCTTCATGGAACACGACCTTTACTTAATATTGTGCTAGTTAAGGTTTTGTGGTCCAGGGTCACATATATGTTATATTTATGATGTTTTGATCAAAAAAGCTGTTGGTGACTGGTGTTTCTGACCTGTCCTGCAGTTTTCTTTTCATGTTCTCAGCCTCGTCCAGTTTGATCTGAGCCTGTTTCAATTCATTGCAGAGCTTCAGCAACTGACCCTCCAAAATTTTCACCTCAGCGCTTGCCTGGCGAAAACAAACATAGGAAAAAATGTTGCTTCCTCATACAAAATGTACATACAAACTTGCCACACTACCAACAATTTTCTTTCACTTTCTTTCAGACTGTCCTTAAAGACCACAGTCACATTGATGTTTTTTTATAGCATCAAACAATGCTAGACGGATGGCAATAAAAGTCTGATTATCCCTACATTGATTTCAGTTGTACAGGGGAGAGATGTCTGTGCGCTGCTATCAGCGCGTTCCAGTCTGTTCTCCAACTCCGCAATTCTGTAAATACACACACATGCACATATAATAAATAAAGTTCAAACTCCTTAAAGAATTAGTTCACTTCCAGAATAAAACAATCCTCATAATTTACTCACCCCTATCTTATCCAAGATGTTCATGTCTTTCTTTCTTCAGTTGAAAAGAAATTAAGGTTTTTGAGAAAAACATACCAGGATTTTTCTCCATATAGTGGAGTTCAATGGTGGCTAATGAGTTGAAGGTCCAAATTGCAGTTTCAGTGCAGCTTCAAAGGGCTCTACGTGATCACAGCCAAGAAATAATGGTCTTTTCTAGCAAAATGATTCGTCATTTATTAAAAACAATGAAAGTTTCTATAGTTTTAACCACAAATGCTTATTGAAGACCCTTTTGGACCCCCAATTTGGATGTTCAACCGGTTGGACAACAATGAAGTCCACTATATGGAGAAAAATCCTGGCATGTTTCCCCCAAAAACCTACATTTCTTTTCGACTGAAGAAAGTAAGACATGAGCATCTTTGATGACATGGGGGTGAGTAAATTACCAGGAAATTTTTATTCTGGAAGTGAACAAATCTTTTAAGTTCTGTCTCTGAGTGGCTATGCGAAATTGTGTCCTACCTCTCACGTGCCTCCTGGAGCGTTACCTGCAGTCTTTCCTTCTCATCAGTCTCTGCTCTGAGGGAGTGAAGCAGCTGCCTCACCGTCTGTTCCTCCGACTCAGCCTTTGGCCTGTGTACACAGACATATTTGCTTGGTTATCAAAATGAGGACCTATTATACGTTTCTATTGTGTTTGTACAATTGCTACAGATCAACCGTGGCCCACATCCTAACTTTAACCCATGAAGAAAATTGAAAAGTTGAATTTAGCAAATCAGGAGCATTTCAATGGAAATCTGCTGAACTTCATGCCTAATTCTGCAGTGCTTACATGATGAAAGCAGATAGTTCCTTTGGTGTACTGGGCAAATCTCTGGTCACTTTTAACTCATCTTCCTGCGGAAGAAAGCACATATATTGACAAACTGAGCAACATAGTGTCGCTTTATCATGTTTGCGTGTGCATACTTACAGCTATTCTGATCTCAATGAAGGAGTCTCTAGGTGAACCTTGGCCCATTTTGAGCTGGAGTTCAGAGTTTAATGCTACCAGATCATTCTTCTCAGCCTGAAGACGAGCAATCTGACCCCTCAGCGCTTCCAGTTCGGTGTGTAAACACTACGGCAGATATTTAAGGTTTTTTTAAATTGATCATATGCTTTTATACAGTATGATTTTCCGGTTTCTCTTTGTTCTCACCTCAGCTCCACTTTTTTCCAGCTCTTCCACACGTTTCTTCAACGCCTCGTTCTCCGCATCCATAGCGTTCAGTCTGGTTTTTGCCTCTTCTAGACGTTGCTCCAGGAAGTCTCTCTCCTCCTTTTGCTTTTCCTTCCATGTAGACAGACCCTCAAATCTTTCCTTCATGGACAGGTTGGTTTGTTTCAGGGCTTCTGTAGGAAACGCATAAGGACATCGGTGAGTGTGTTTACGTACTGTGATTATGACTTAGAGTGAAATTAAATCTTACCTTTCAGTTCTCGGTTTTCTTTGATCAGGGTGTTCATTTGCTGAAGGGTTTCTTCTAAACTGCCCAGATTCCCCGGGCCGGACCGGCCTGGGTGATTGATGTCCCCGTTCATCATGGATGAACCAGATGCCATGTTTCTGGAGTCTCTGGAGTTATGAAATGCCACATCATGACTTTAGTTCAAGAACGGTTTACGCTCAAATATGCAATTATCAGCACAGAATGAAAAGTGAAACTTAGGCTTAATCAAAAATGTATGTGCTGGTGCTAGTGCTAGTATGTTCAAAATGCAACAGTTTCATCAGTTGATCCAAATCACTAAACCTGAACGATTTGTTAATCGATATGATAAGATCGAGATAAACCCAGACTCTGTCTGACTGGTGGCAGCAATTTAATAGACTGAAAGATTGTAGGTAAGTAAATCTAATCCTTGAACCTCCAAATGTAAGAACTTAAAAAAACACACATGTATAAGTGGCAATCAATGATTTACTGTAGTTTCATCATGTAATTTGAAGCTAACCTAAATGATGACTATTAAGATCTCACCCGGGACGTTTCACAATATATGTCACGAGAAAACGAAAGTTAGCTAGGACATTTGCGGTAGAAATTAACTAACACTCGTTAAACTACGCCCTAATGTGTTACACAAGTGCGCAACACGTTAATATATCTGGATACACGTTTTAAACATATAACATTTTAACTACGTTTAAGAGCATTGCAATACTCACCAACCTTTACTTTGTGTGTACACCAACTTGTTTTGGGAAATGATGTGTTTCCTGATCCAGACGTCAGCGCAGGGCGCTGATCGCACAGATCTGTGATCTAGAAGGATTGGTCTATTTACAGCACGCGTTATGCAAGCAGACATCTATCCGATGTCATATGGCTCTAGTCTTTGAAGCTGCTTCCATGCCTAGCACTGAATCAGCTGACGGTGACGCCATGACGCGGCACGGGATTTCCCTGCGTCTGTCCTACTGAAGTCATCCCGCATGACGCACCCAGAACTGGGGCAAACGGAGGGGCTTTTCGGCTTTGGCACACCTAGTATGATTTTAGCGTGTAGCAGTCATACTTTCCTATTTGTATGTTGGGGAAATCTCGTGGGCGAAGAATCAGGTTTGCGCTTTCCTATCGTATGGTAAATTTAGTTTATTTATGGGTCTGACATGAAATGCTGACATATAGCAATATCATCAATAATAATAAATCGATATCGTTATAATAAAATGGTGAGGTACCTATAACGTAATGACTTTGTTGATGCACTAGATGGAGCCATTGAGACAGAGCTAAACGCATGGTTTTAAAATCTTAGGAGTGTATTTTAATGGGAGAATTCTTAAAACAGAATTTCAAACAAGATTTTTAGTTTCAAAGATAGTTCTAAGAGAAATTATAAATTGGTAATCTTATAATTAAGGAGATACTGAACTGTCATTTCCATTTTTTAATTTTCAAATGTCAAAATGATAGTTTCAACAATTATATTACCAGCATGAAATAAAAGGATAATGATCTTTGTTATATTAAATGATTAAATGATTACTCTATTCTGCATTTTAAAAACTTGTTAGTCTTTATACTTGTCGTCATGTAGAAAAAGAGCAAAAAATAAACAGATACACTTACTAGTCAAAAGTTTTTAAAGATTTTTAAAATGTTTTTTAAAGAGGTCTCTGCTGCTCACCAAGCATTCATTTTATCCAAAGTACAGCAAAAATGGTAAAATATTTTTACTATTTAAATTAACTTTTATATGTGAATATATTTTAAAATATAATTTATTTCTGTGATTTCAAAGCTGAATTTTTAACATCTTTACTCCAGTCACATGATCCTTCAGAAATTCTGATTTGCTGCTCAAAAAACATTTATATTTATTATTATTATGTTGAAAACCCCTAGGTAGTTTTTTTTCAGGTTTCTTTGATGAATAGAAAGTTCAGAAGAACAGCATTTTACATTTTAAAATATATTCAAATAGAAAGCAGTTATTTTAAATAGTAAAAATATTTGACAATATTACTGCTTTTGCTATTACTTTTTCAAGACTGGAAAGTAAAGGGCCTATACGTTCTATAAATGTATTTTCCCTAAAAGCACGGCTGTAGAAAAGTTAATTTCCATGAACAGTGAATCTGTTTTCTGCCTGTATAATCGATGAAGACAGAAAATGAGTCCAAATGCCGTACTGGAATGCAGCAGTGAAGCTGCTGGATGGACGCAGGACGCAGCGCGTTTATTGGCTGTTTAAACTCCAGCGCGTCCGATTGGCCTGAGACGAACTTTAGGAGTGATGGATCGAGGAGGAGCAGGACGTGGTAACTCTACAGCAGTCTGAACAGGTCGGTAACTGACCCCGGGCCGCTGCATGGGTGTTTTCACTTGCATCGCCTATCCACTGAACCCGTGAACGAGCACTTTTTACGCGTGGGTTTATTTACTGGCACGGGAAGCATGCACCTTGCGCTTCTGCTGACGCTGGGTTTCGGGTTCGCGTTTGCGTGTCAGCTGCCCAGCGAGTGGCGACCCCTGAGCGAGGGTTGTCGAGCTGAACTAGCCGAGATTATCGTGTACGCCAAGGTGCTGGCCATTCACGAGGAGCCGTACGCGTCCAGCCTTTACAATTACCTACCGTATCAGAAGCACGAACGCGCGGAGGACGCGCTGCTGTACGCGGCGGAGGTGGAGTTGCTATGCGACCAGGCGTGGGGCAGCATGCTGGAGGTACCTGCGGGGTCGCGTCTCAACCTCACGGGACTCGGGTACTTTAGCTGTCAGTCACACACGGTGATGGAAAACAACTCCTACATATTCTTCCTCAGGTGGGTTTCCGTCTATATAAAAACCAAGAACCAGTTCTTATTCTGAACTTTATTTGAGGGGAAACGAACAAGTTCCATGATGTAAGATTCTGTTATAGGTTCATGTATTCTTGCGCCAGAAATATTTTGGCACTAACATCAAACACAGTACTGCTACTGAATGACTCTTATGAACCATTTCTTTTTAGTGAATCAAAACACTGAATGCGAGTGGTAAAGTCCTATTCCCAAAACGAATGACTCTTATGAGCTAGTTCTTTAGTGAATCAGAAACATACAACGCGGCCAGTGTAGTCAAAACGAATTATTCTTTTGAGTCGGTTCTTTAGTGAATCAGAAACATACAACGCGACCAGTGTAGTCTAAACAAATGACTCTTATGAGTCGGTTCTTTTTAGTGAATAAACACATTCAATGCAACTGTAATGAGCCAGTTCTTTTAGTGAATCAAAACATTCATTGCAACCAGATAAGTCCAATTTCCAAACTAGTGACTCTTATGAGTCGGTTCTTTTTAGAGAATGAAAACATTCAGTGTGGCTCTTATGAGCCGGTTATTTTAGTAAATAATAAACATATAACACAACTAGTGTAGTCGAAGCGAATGACTCTTTATGAGTCGGTTGTTTTAGTGAATCGAATCATTCAGTGTGCCCAGATATGTCCAGATTTCCAAACTAATAAATGTTATGTTTTTGCTCTTTTAGTGAATTTAAAACATACAACACGACCAGTGTAGTTGAAGCGAATGACTCTTATGGGTCGGTTCTTTTTAGTAAATCAAAACATTCAGTGCGACTCTGATCTGGTTCTTTTATTGAATCAAAACATTCAGTGCGAACAAATAAGTCCAGATTTCTAAAAGAAAGACTCGTATGAGTCTGCTCTTTTAGTGAATAAAAAACATACAATATGACCAGTGTAGTCAAAACAAATTACTCTTATGAGCCAGTTCTTTTTAGTGAATGAAAACTTTCACAGCCACTCTTATGAGTTGGTTCTTTTAGTGAATCAAATCATTCAGTGTGCCCAGATAAGTACAGATTTCCAAACTAATAAATGTTATGAGTTTGCTCTTTTAGTGAATTTAAAACATACAATGCGACCAGTGTAGTCGAAACGAATGACTCTTTTTAGTGAATGAATAATTCAGTTTGACTCTTACGAGTCAGTTCTTTTTCAGAAACACACAGCAGGACCAATGTATTCCGATTTACAAACAAATGACTCAAACAGATTCTACTTAAGAATCGGGGTGGATATTGAACTATTCTACTCACATCCTGAACCAGAAATGATTATTTGTTTAATTTCTGACTTGAAATGAACTGTATGCATGTGTATTTATTTTCAAGAACTGATGCTCTTTAATAAAACAACAGTTGGATATATTTTATTTTCAGTTTGTTTTAGTATTTAAAAGAGATTTTAGTTTTAAATATAATTTATTTAAAAAAAAAGTAATCAAGTCAAAGAGACATTCTCATAAGTATACTCTTAACAAGCATGTGCATGTCTCTTACAGGATGGATGAAAACTACAACATCCTCCCTCATGGAGTCAACTTCCAGGATGCCATATTCCCTGACACGCTGGAGAACAGACGACTGTTTTCCAGCCTCTTCCAGTTCTCAAACTGCTCTGGTGGACAGACGATGCACAACTTTAATAGTGACTGGGAGAGCCAGGAAGACAGCAGGGTACGACACCAATAAACACACACACAGATGGGCTCAATATGCACTATAGAGTGGCAGACATAAACGAAAACCATATATCTTGTCAAGACAAGAGAATTGAAAGGCATAAATCTGTGAAAGGTGAACATAAGTATGTGTACGTGTTTGTGCAAACTTGTTTGCATCATTGCAGCCAGACGTTTAGAGCGAGTTTAGTGTTTCACAACGACTCGGTTGTAAATTCAAAGGCCTCGTAAATGGCTTTTTACGAAGACAGGAGTGTCTGCATGCATAACTGCATTATTTTTACCTGTGCTTAAACAGTAAAACACCAGCCAATTTCCATTCCACTAGCGTCTGGAGAAAAACATCCTAAGCAATCGAGGAATCTGATTGGCTGCAGCCAAAAAGGTGCGAGTAACACAGGAAGTGAGAATAATATGAAAGTAACATGTTCAGGTTCTCATGGGTAAATGGAGCTCCTCACACTTAGACACACAAGTCCCTTTCTTTGGTGGTCTTTGTATTGACGACTGTGACTGTTCATCACGGTAGGAGGCTGAGGTAATTCAAGAGTTCATTCGGCTCGATAGAGGCCGGATTAAAGACCTCCCAGCTAGAGCTGCTCTACCTTACACACATACACTCACACACTCACGGACAGCCTGTCCCACCTAAACACACACATCTGCCACTGAAAATAAAGCTGAGATAGAAAGAAGATGGACATGTGGACATCCTCTCGGGGAAATGGCGGTGGGTTTTGAAAGGAAAATAAATCATGCTTTTGATGTGGACGGTTCGAGGCAGAATGGGAGGAATGTCAGGGGTCCTCGGAGGTTATGGCAGGGGTTTTAAGGATGTGAGGATGTAACGCACATACATAGGATCAAGTGGAGGCAGATATATTTGCCTTGATGAGATTAGCCTGCTGTACTTTCAGACACATCAAACACAAAGCCGCTCATTAGACGGACTGCGGTCTGCTGTCGGAGGGGAGGGGTTTATTTTAAGACAAACACAATGAGATGCCTGAACGTGCAGACTAATAGACACTTCAACTATCCAAAACAGTCATCAGCCGGGGCGTTTCAGATTTATTGAGCGTAATATACTAACAGAGAAAAGTTGAGAGAGTGAATGAGCGGGAATCTTCCTTTCAAACTAAAATTTTAAAGGTTTTAAATGATAAAAATGAAGACGCAAATTTTCTGGATACTTTCAGATTGACAAATTTGAACAAAACCATCTTCATCCACTAAAATTAACATGGGACCAGCTGCATTAAAAACAATAGTAAAAGTTGCAAAGAAAATCAATTCTTTTTTTTTTTTTTTAATGCAGATACCACATTTGATATTTTGTTATTTAACAGAGTTACATTCATACATTTAAAGAAAATGATTTAAATGTCCAGTTACTTCATTACACTACCAGTCAAAAGTTTCTCTTCTGCTCACCAAGCCTGCATTTATTTGATCCAAAATACAGCAAAAGCAGTAATATTGTGAAATATTTTTACTATTTAAAGTAACTGCTTTCTATTTGAAAATATTTTAAAATGTATTTTCTGTGATCAAAGCTACATTTTCAGCATCATTACTCCAGTTTTCAGTGTCACATGATCCTTCAGAAATCATTCTAATATGCTGATTTGCTGTTCAAGAAATATCATTATTTCTATTATTATCAATATTTAAAACAGTTGACTACATTTTTTTTTTGTTAGGATTCTTAATAAAATAAAAATATTCAAAGATCAGCATTCATCTGAAATGCAAAGCTTGTGTAACATTATACACTATACCATTTAAAAGCTTGGAGTCAGTATGATTTTAATTGTAGAAATTAATACTTTAATTTAGCAAGGATGCTTTAAATTCATCAAAAGTGATGATAAACATTTATAATGTTACAAAAGATTTCTATTTCAGATAAATGCTGTTCTTCTGAACTATTCATCAAAGAAACCTGAAAAAAATCGGCTGTTTTCAAAATAATAATAATGTTTTTTTTAGCAGCAAATCCGAATATTAGAATGATTTTTGAAGGATCATGTGACTGGAGTAATGTTGCTAAAAATTCAGCTTTGAAATCACAGGAATAAATTGCATTTTAAAATATATTCAAATAGAAACAGTTATTTTAAATAGTAAAAATATTTCAAAATTTTACAGTGTTTGCTGTGCTTTGGATCAAATAAATGCAAAAATGTAATGTTTTAAAAACATTAAAAATCTTACTGTCCAAAAATGTATGGCTGGTAGTGTATATTGAACAATTAGTAAAATATTTTAATAGTATTATATTGAATAAGTCTTCTATACCAACCAAAATAAAGTAATATTGTGAGATATTAACTATAAAAAACCTTTTTAAAATTTCTATTTGAATATATTTAAAATGTATTCCTGTGATGGCAAAGCTGAATTTTTAGCAGCCATTACTTCAGTCTTTAATGTTATAAGACTTTTACATCAGTCAAAGTCACTTTAATCAATTGAATTTAATAAAATGCATTTAATGCAAAAGTATTAATTTCAAAAAATTTGTTTTGCGAGTATTAGTTTAAATAATATTGACTTTTGAACAGAAATGTAGAAGCAATTAATAAAAAACATGTATTCAGAATTTGAGTTACTGAAAGCAGTTATAGAAAACTTGAATGCATTAAAAGCTGTCAGAAGTGTTTTTGTGTGATTTTCATGTCTAGGTAGAGACCAGGATTCCTAGAACAGGTGTCCACTCTGCTAAACAGATGTGACAGTCGATCTGTCTAGATCCAAACAAGGGATATTCGGGTTCGAAAGACCAAATTAAGCTCTATTAACAGCACCTTTTCTCAACCCTGAACATTTTTTTAAAAACACTGTTACATTCATTGAGGTATTACAGATCAAAAAAGACACACGGCGACACTTGACTAATCACATCTGCGCAGAGAGACAGACAGATGCAGAGACAGAAGATAAAGATAATGACGGTGTGTGCGCTGCAGGAACAGGTGGGGGTGATTATCAGGCCCGGGAACCTCTGAGAGATAATGAGAGCTCTTTTACACAGGAGCTTTCCTGTGGGAAAAGGATTGTTTGAGGCCGCCTGAGGGACTTTGTGCTCTTGTGACTGTAGCCGGCACCGTGTCTGTTAGTTATGTCACCCCCTGCTTCCCGTACCATCCATCTTAAACGCCCATTATGCTTTATTAAACGCTAATCAGATTCACACAAATGCAAAATCACCATTGCAGTTGCTGCACAGTCAAACGTCTCAATGCATAATGTATTTTCAGCCTGTCTGTCTATCTATCTATATGTCTGTCGTTCTACCCAAACTCTCTTCTTCAGTCTCATCTTTCATTATCTTCTGTTCTCAAAAACACTCATCTATTGTTATGCATGACTCACTTACCAACACATCTGGGCCTGGTTTGGGTTTGAAAGCAAAGCAGGCTATGTTTGGCTCTTGCGGTTTTAAATACACATCGGCCACATCGAGAAGAACTCTTATTATATCAAATAGCATTGCCAAATTGCTGTTTACATAGTTTTACAACCAAACGAACGGCCATCAGGTCTTGTTAATGAGCAGGGATGTTTATTCCAGCATGTGTGTGTTATTTTAGGTGTGCTGGTGTCCAGCTGTCTGTCTGTTCTGGGTGTCGTGTAGTGTGGAGGAGCTGTTGTTTGGAGAGTACTGTTGTTGTTACAGCAGTGGGTGTTTTGTTTGGACAGTAGGACACAACAACAGTCGTTCTCAACGCTTCTTTTTTTACAGGATGCATGTTTTTCTGTCTAAGGATAGTGTTTAAAAAGCTGTGCAAACATTGTTCAAAAATTTGGGGTCTGTATGTTTTTACAATTTTTAAAAAGAAATTAATGCTTTTATTCAGCAAGGATGCATTCAGTTGGTTAAAAGTGACAGAAAAGACATGTTTTCTGTTTAAAATAAATATTGTTATTTTGAACTATCCATTTATTAAAGAATCCTGAAAATATATCATTTTTCACAAAAATTATGAGTTTTTACACTGATAATAAGAAATATTTTATTGAGCAGCAAAACGGCATATTATACTGATTTCTGAGGGATCATGTGACTCTGAAGACTGGAGTAAATGATGCTGAAAATTCAGTTTTGTGATACAGGAATAAATTATATTTTAAAACATTAAAGTAAAAAAACAGCCATGTAAAATTGTATTTATATTTTTCAATATTACACGTTTTTACTGTGTGTTTATAAATGCAGTCTCCATACAATGGGAACAGAAACTGTTTGTTTTTTGGGGGGGGGTGTACTATCCCTTTAAATCTTAAAATCAGTATATCCATTTGACGGAATGTTCACACATTCAAAATATGACCATTCAAAACTGACAGTGATGATGTCATAGAAGCATTCACTGAATTTGAATTTGAAAAGTCTAACAATATTCAGCATTTAAAATGTGACTAACAGACTCCAAACTTTTGAATGTAACATAACACATACAGTTGAAGTCAAAAGTTTACATACACCTTGCAGAATCTGCAAAATGTTAACTATTTTACCAAAATAAGAGGGATTATACAAAAATACATGCTATTTTTTTTTTATTTAGTACTGACCTAAATAAGATATTTCACATAAATACATATAGTCCACAAGAGAAAATAATAGCTGAATTTATGAAAAATGACCCCTTCAAAAGTTTACATACACTTGATTCTTAATACTGTGTTGTTTCCTGAATGATCCACAGCTGTTTTTTTTTTTTTTTGTTTGTTTAGTGATAGTTGTTCATGAGTCCCTTGTTTGTCCTGAACAGTTAAACTGCCTGCTGTTCTTCAAAAAAATCCTTTAGCTTGCACAAATTTATTTGGTTTTCCAGCTTTTTTGTGTATTTGAATGCTTTCCAGCAATGACTGTATGATTTTGAGATCCATCTTTTCACACTAAGGACAACTGAAGGACTCATATGCAACTATTACAGAAGGTTCAAACGCTCACTGATGCTTCAGAAGGAGAAATGATGCATTAGGAGCCAGGGGGTGAAAACTTTTTGAATTTGAAGATCAGGATAAATTTAACTTATCTTGTCTTCTGGGAAACATGTAAGTTATTCTGTAGCTTGTGAAGGGCAGTACTAAATGAAAAAAATATGATAATTAGGCGAAATAAGAAAAATGTACACATCTTCATTCTGTTCAAAAGTTTTCACCCCCCAGCTCTTTATGCATCGTTTTTCCTTCTGAAGCATCAGTGAGCGTTTGAATCTTCTGTAATAGTTGCATAGAAGTCCCTCAGTTGTCGTCAGTGTGAAAAGATGGATCTCAAGATCATACAGTCATTGTTGGAAAGGGTTCAAATAGACAAAAATGGCGAAAAACCAAAGAATTTGTGGGACCTAAAGGATTTTTCTGAAGAAGACTCACAAGCAACTATCAATAAAAAAATGAAAAAACACAGCTGTGGATCAATCAGGTAACAACACTGTATTACGAATCAAGTCCATGTAAACTTTTGAACCTTTTGTGCAGTTAGCTCATGTGGTGACCTCTGACTTCGTGTAACACTCAGATTTGGCCCTTTACAATAGGGATTTAGACCTTTCCGCTGTTCAGGGAAGCATGTGGCCTCCCGTTGCTCAAACACACACAGACACGGCCATGCGATCACACACTCTCCACATGTGCACACACACACAGCATGCCTCGGCTTGTGTCTACCATGGGCATGACAGCGGGTCACTTTTGAACTGCCTCTATCACACACACACACACATGCTGGCATGTGTAGGGGCCCAGAAAAGAAAGGCAATGCTCAACAGGAACTAATAAGGCTGACGGAGACTGGAAATGATGTCATGTTGAATACGCTGGCCTTCATTCCACAGGGTCAGGTCGTCAATGCATGACCAGATCTTTGATTATAATGTACACGAGTGACCGTCTGTCTTTTTATCTTTCAGTTGCTGTGTTCCTCCGTGCAGAAGGTGTTGTTTGAGGAGGAGGAGCGGGTTGGACAGCTCGAGGAGCGTGTGGCCGAGCTGGAGAGGAAGAATGAACAGTTAAAAGAACGAGTGGGAAAACTAAGGCATTCTTTGAGGAAGGCCCGAAAAGTGTCTCGTCGTGCGGAACGGGAGCGGCAGGAGCTGCAGGAGCGCCTGAAGACGGCAGAGAGACATGTAGGACATCACCACAATGCCATTTCACCCCAACACAGCCCTCCACGCCACAGATACACACACGGACTGTGAGCTCAAACACACACACACACACCTTTACATGGACTCAAAAAGACTGCAGGGCAGTCTTCAAATCTCATATATTTGCTTTTTTTTGTTCTTTCCACAGGTTTTAGTAAATAATTATGCTCCAAATGCTCGATGTAAACTTGTTTTGTACATAATTTTTATGTTGATATTGATAACATTCTTTTTAAGGAAATTTAAGATTTTAGTGTAAAAATTTCATAGGTAGGGAGCTCCAATCTGACCCTTAAAATGACTTGTTGGTATAAGCTGATGTTGTATTTTAGACTTTTAGTTTGAATTAAACTAATTTTGATGTCACCACATGAAGTGCATTTTTCAAACATGTAAGTATATTTACAGTGTACCTTAAAATCTTAAAGGGATAGTCCATCCAAAATTCTGTCAACATGTACCATCATCACGTCCCAAACCATTTATACCTTCTGCTGAACACAAAAGAAGATATTCTGAAGAATGTTGATAGCCAAACAGTTTCTTTCCTGTACAATGGGAACAAAAACTGTTTGGTTACCAACATTCTTCAAAATATCTTCTTTTGTGTTCTACCAAAGCACAGAAAGTCAGTCATTAAACGACATGAGACTGAGTAAATAAAGACATAATTTTTATCCCTTTAAATCTTAAAATCAGTGTATTGCTTTGACACTGACGGATTGTTTACGCATTCAAAATTCAAAAACTGACAGTGATGATGTCATAGAAGCATTCACTGAATTTTGATTCCAAACATTCCAATTTGAAAAGTGTTACAATATTCAGCATTTAAAAAGTGACAAGAAGCAGTGATGTCATCATAATATGTGCATAGTGAATTGTGATGATGAAAGGAAGAGTTCTGACCAAGGTGCTGCAATTGCGAGATTTTGGACGTTTTTAGAAGAGCTATTATTAGTTTGTGAAAAGGAATGAATAAACGGATGACTGTTATAAATAAAAGAGAAAAACAAACATGTTTAGATGGGGCGGAGATAAGTGATGTGCATAAAGAAACATTGATGATTTTGATGGTTTTACAATTATTAAAGTAAACTATTTTTTTTTCCGTTGTCTTAAAGTCAAAATATTTTTTTTTTCAGATTACATTGAGCTTACTTGAATTTAAACCATATAAAACTAAACAGACAGCCTAGAAGCCCGTTTTCGAAAAAAAGGTAAAACGTGACTTCTCACAATTCAGACTTTTTTTTTCCTGCTATTGCGAGTTTACATATCACAATTCTGACTTTTTTCTCAAAATTGTGAGATATAAACTTGCAATTCTTGAAGTTAGAATTGTGTAATATAAATTCGCAATTGCGAGTTATAAAGTCAGTAAACTCACAATTCTGAGAAAAAAAGTTGCGAGAAACTCAGTTTAAAAATATAAACTTACAATTCTTATTAAGTTATTAAGTCAGAATTAAGATATAAAGGGGGTGAGATATATGAGGGGTCTTTTTATGCAAGTTTATATCTCAGTTCTGAGAAAAAATGTCAGAATTGAGATATAAACTCGCAATTGCAAGAAAAAAAGTAAGTCAGAATTGTGAGATACAAACTCACATTTGCAAAAAAAAAAGTAAGAATTGCGAGTTTATGTCACGCAATTCTGAGAAAAAAAGTCTGAATTTTGACATACCTCACAGTTCTAATGCACAACTGAGAGTTTATATCACACAATTCTGAGAAAAAAAGAATTGTGAGATAAAAAGTCATTTTTATCTCAGCAATAAGATTTTTTTATTCTTTATTCAGTGGTGGAAACGGGCTTTCATAGGATAGCTGATATTCCAATTGAAAAAAATTCTAAAAGAGCCTATATGAAGGTCCTATACATATACATCACCCCACACACACTTCACAGTTTCATCAGAGGTAAGCGCACGGACACACATTCAGATACTATGATTACACTGAATTTCATTACATCTGATTCTTCCTGTCTGGTGTAGCTGATAGTAATGCATCACAGGTTCACTTATCAAGCAGACAATCCAGCGACGGCTTTTCAGCAAATCTTCGCTCATTGTCTCCTTTCATCTGCTGAGCAGATTGAGATAGAGAGCGGAGGAAGCGGAGAGAGGATGTGTTTAACGTGTCTCAGTCCAATTCTGAGAAATTATGGCCTCCCTCCCTCCTGTCAGATGATCCATAAAAATGACATCACGATTATTAATTAACAAAAACAGCCATGTCGTATTTCACTATAAGAGGAAACAGATATCTTTCCCTTCAGGTATGTAAATAGCTGCTCTGGCAAAGATTTGATTGTAACTTCTTACCAAATGTTCTTTTGGATTTGTAATTATTTTCTAGCTAAAATAGGTCATGCGTGTTTGTGTGTGTGTGTGTGTGTGTGTGTGTGTGTGTGTGTGTATATATATATATATATATACTGAAATACTGATATTTAATTCGTTATTGCATTTCACAACTGGTGCCTTATTCCAGCCTCTAGGAAAACACGTGTGTTAACTTTGAGCTAACTTGCATTTTTTTTTTAAAAGTATTTTCTTCACACACACACGCACACACATCAGGAACATCAGGATTTTTCATCTGTACACCTTCAATTCTTCCAGTAAAGAAACTTTAGGGTTCATACACCAGAAAAAATGTTAAAAACATCCTGAATATTTCTCTTATGCATCCTCTTTTTTTTAAGGAGACAGTAGCTTTGATTTCACCAGTAGCTGTAGGCTCTCTAAATCAACAAAAACGACTCACTGTGAACTAATATTGAACTTTGCAGGACTGCTGCTACACAAAACATTACCACAACGGCATATCAGCATGCTGACAATGCGGAGCATATAGATCTAAGACGGTTCAATCTCACTCCAAGCCAAGCAAACATTATCCAGTCCTCTCATAAACATTAACCTCAGCTCATCCCACTACAAAACATACCAGACTGACGTTTGTCCACTTTCAACACAGTCTGAGTCCGTTATCAAAGTCTCTGAGTTGCAGATGTGATCAAATGGCAGGAACTAAGAGGCTGGAGCTGACTCTGAAGTTAAGAACTACAAAAACAGTTAACAATTTTAAGGTTTTGGTCACTTGATAATGACGATAGCATCTCTGCGTTATATTGTGGCAACATCAATTCAATTTTATGAAAACAATAAACAGAATTCATTGTCAGACCTGTGACTAACATTCTAGCAAGGTTCTCTCAAAGTTATGAACACGTTCTTCCAGTAATGTTAACAGAATGTTCGTTCAAAGTTATCATTCACGGAATGCTTTTTTCCTGAAAAATTTCAGTTGGACATTCTTCTAACATTTTTTAAATGTTACAACTTGTTTCAGAACGTTCCGAGAACATTCAAAAGTAACATTCCAATAATGTTTGCAGAGTTTCTGCTGGTCTTAAAAAGTTTACATATTTGGAAAGTAAAATACTGGTACGATGACCACAGCTACTGAAAGAGCTTACAGGTGGCGATGGATATAAGCGTAGGCTTAAACCAAATCCAATATCCCCCGGATATTGAGTGAAATCCACGCTGAGAAATTCCGTCAGTGGCTGCGGCGTCATGACAAGCGTCAGCATGTTTACATCCTGCCAGGATTGCATCTGGTGTAAGCTCTTTCAGTAGCTGTAGTCTACTAAAAGCCTCAAAGGCATCAGGGCTAAAGTGGATTTTATTTTTCGAGTTGTGTTGCGGTAAAAACAGCAACAGGTAGTGCCAATAGCTTACCGAGTGCAACCGTTTCATGTCATCAAATTGATGGGGCCCCACGTAGTCCAAAATATGTATAAAATAATATGGATTTTTTAAATAACGTAAATCTTTCAAGGGTTTTCTACTACATGTTTCAGTAAGAGACATAATTTACGTTGCGTTTAGCTATACAAGTCTTAATAGCCAGGGTTCTCGTTAATTTGCCCTTCTACAAATTAAGACCTTAAAAAAGCTTTAAATCAAACCAATCTTCCTCAGGATTTTTGTCTTGTATAATTATTTTAACCTATTTGCAGGTATTTATTCTTTTATAATCATGAACTCATTTTTTTTCCCAACACTTAAATGTTTAAAAAGGATGTTTTGAACATTTAGAGAAAATTCAAAAATAATGAACATTTGAGTAAATGCTAAAAAAAAGAAAAGAGAAATGTTTTATGCTTTTTATTTCTGACATGACACATTCTTGGCCAACAGTTTTAGACATTTCAGACAGATTTTTAGGTAGCAGGTGTACTAGAAAATAATGAGGATTGGGGGTGTTGCCAAGATGGCTGCCAAGTGATTTCTTTGAAACACCCTTGTCATGTTTTCACTGAAAATGAATTCAGACTGGCAGATTTCAGAAGAAAAATAATGAAGTTTGCACAAAAGAAAGACTGTTGAGCATCTCTTGACTTCAAGTAAACGTCATTGGTGAGTCAAAATGGTTTCATACTAATTGAACTGTAAGATATTGTATTTGAGGTGGTGTTGATTTGATTTTGACCACATAATATTATAAAATTCAGATTGTTTTGGTTGATTAGATTGGTTGTGCTTTTCATGTGAGCTGTTTTAGATAATATGCACTGCAGGTTATTGATTTGGACAGTTTTGCTCGATATTTATGCACTCATGGTCAATTAAATAGCCAGAGATGCCATCTAATGGCTCAGGTTTTTATTTTTTATGACCTGCTGGATGTCTGAGATGTCTTTAGTAGAGGTGTGTTTATGTGAGTACACTTAAAATACATCATGCTCTGTTTTCTGTGCCACTTTTCTGGGACTTTTTGATTATTTGTACCCCCAGCATTTGCTGAAATCCCCTCCTGTGCCACTTCAGCGTGTTTCAGACACAAAGATGAACATTTTTGTGGCTCAGCAAACTATAACATTAGCATGACTCATAATTTCCCACTGTTAGGTTCGATAGAGACCAGGTCACATGTTGCGGAGCACACTGACATTGGCTCTCGAGGCAATGCAGTTTGAAGTCATTTACTTTAAGAGGATAATGACAGGGAAACTCTGCTGCTCCCTAAGGCAGCATGAGGGGAAAAACAATGTGTGCTACCCTCCGGGGAAATCTTGGCATCTATTTTAAGATGTTTCGGATGTCGGTGTGTAAAATGAAAGTGGGTTTCTGCACGGTCACGTCTGCAGAAAAACCTATTGCACAGCACTGAATGTGTGACTGGATCTGATGATGGTGAGTGAAGAGAAAAATCTAAAAGAGAAACCTCTTTTTCTTTATTGCATTTCTCCTTTTCTCTAGCTTGCTTCCCAGTTGTCTAATAAACATGGCACTGTTTATTATTAGGAATATTTTTTGCACTTTGACAAAGAGAGGATATGCTAAATGCATAAATGTATTGCAAATGTAACAATAATTTAGCTTTACATATAATTCCATATTCAGGTAGGCTTACAGTTGTAAAATTTGGAGAAGACATCAAACAAGTTGAACATCAAAACGAGAAAAAATATTCTGGGCAAGAATTTGCCTTTAAATTAAGAATGAATTTTGATTTTTCAAAATCAAAGCAAAAACTGACAAATGTGTGATATTTGTTTCAGAAAACAAGACTTTTTGAAAGATTAAGTTTCTTGTTTCTCACGTAGGCCTAAATGCATCTTGATTCAAGGATGCTTTGACATTTATACTAGACAACAAGACAAAAAAATATTAGAAAAATAATTTTTCCAGTGTATTTTGAGAATATTGATGTCAAAACTACAAATCGACCTTCATAAAACCTGCAGAATCACTAAAAACTCAATGTTGTCTATAAAATCATATGAGATGGATAACAATACACACACCAACCAGCAATTTAGTGTATCAAGGGGTTATTTATTTACTTCTTTTAACCAAATGTTAGCTATATGTTGCTCATATTTAATTGTATCCACCTTATTTTTTCTGTTAGATCGCGTGCAGGCATTTGTAAATTTCATGTGCCAGGCTTCCGGTCTCATACGCATTTAGTTATTTTTAGCTGTACAAAACGCTTGTTTCGGTGCTTGATATTGCAAACTTGTGTCTCTTACCATTATTTTAAAGTATTATTATAATATTATATATCATAATATCATTACTGTGCGAACAGTTTTACCGTTGACGGCACTTATTCTTCTGGTTATTTCCCCACAGCGGCTAATAAACCGGACATGTCTCGGATATTCACAGAAAACGGCATACTTCCGCGTTGAAAAATAAGTTGGATAGTCTAATCTAGTTGCGGTAAAAATATATGCATCCACATGTAATTTTATTGCATGATATCTCGTGAAGTTCCTGTTTAGGTTTCTGCATACGACAATGAACACAGTGCGAGCCCTGATATTTGATTCTCAAACAAATGACTCTTTTGAACCGGTTCTTTTTCAATCAAAATGACTCACGGTAGCGGTTCAAATCAAATCAAATCTTGCTCGTTCAGTGAATCGTTCAGATCCGTTAATGAGTGTGTGAATTCAGCCTGTTGGTCATTGATACAATATAAAGGTCCAGTTGTAACTGTGAATCGATTGTAAGGAAACTGGGGTGAGTGATTTTATTAATTTATTTATTTCAGTATTCTTAAGACAAGGTGAAATCTATGTGGGATATAGTAGTTTAAATTTTTTGTTTTATCTATTTGTTTGTTTGTTTTCTGCATATACTACAGTAAAAGCTTAACCAGTGCCTGATTTTATTTTGGAAGGTGTTTTTTTTTTTTTTTTTTTTTTTCCTACGTCGCGTTTTGATCAGTTACCCGGATGCGCGGCTATATTGGCGATACTCGGATGTAAACAACGGCATGGATTGCATGGTAAATGTACTACTGAATAGGTTGTTCTGCTAATTTATGCTGTCTAAACCAAGGGAAAGCGTGTGGAAGCAGCTAAATCGTATAGAGAAGGACTTGGGAAGCAGGAAAGGGCACAATATTTTGACAAACAAAAGTTAATAGGTGGTAAATATACATATGAGTAGTATTAATCAAGATATTAGCCTAATATTTCACCTACCTGACCAGAAATGATAAGAACAGACACGAATGTTGTCAAGATTCTTGCTCTGGAAATCCTAGTTCAGTTTGACCAACCACAAGCACCTTTTGTTTTTCAGTTTTTTGCACTCTTTTCCTTGATTTGTTATAACCTTTGGCAGTCTGTAGTACTCCAAATGTTTTTCCTGGTTTGACTGATTAGTGCAACTCAAAGCATGACAATGATTGACCATTTTCAACAGCAATGATCAGCAAAATATGCAAGTTTTGTTCGGTTCAGAGACATTGTTTAGTGTCGCCAATATGGCCGATGATGTTTCATGAAAAAATACCCTAAACAGTACATATATATGTAGGCCTATGTGGTGTGTGTAATGCTGGCTAAGCTTGCAGACAACCTGTACTTTTTGAATATCATGTAGCTTGGCAGAAAAGCTGCGTTTTCACCATCGCCTTCTTGACACAGCTAATGCCTAACATGTTGGCCAGACACACGCACAGATGCCTGGGGTCGTACGCGGTCACGCATGGCTGGATGATTTTCACATGCTCTCTTCCCAGTCTGTTTTGAGTCCATAGCAGCAGGTATCGCCTGAAGCTCCGAGCTGGTGGGAGACCGGCAACGTCCAGCCGCTAATGAAAGACCACTTACCCTGGATCCAAACCAAACTAATGACAGAAAACACGGTGTTCAAAAGCTAAACAGGGGTCAGAAAGATAACCGAGATCCTTATCGAGCCATAAAAGACAAATCGTGATCATTCAGGATTTATTTAAGGAAAAAGGAAAGAAAAAGAAAAGAAAAAAGAAACAATCATTCATTCCCCATTGCTTTACAGCATGGAATATAAACTCTGATATGTGCAGATGATTGTCAAAGGCATTGGATATACAAGCCCCATATCAACAGAAGATCACGTCACAGTAAAGTTAGTATTCGTATGCCACTCCCAAAATATGATCATCATTGTCACATGCATATGAGTATATAATTCACATTTCACTGGGCAACTTTTATTTCGGACAGCTTGTGTCAGAGATGCAGAGATCACAAGGCCTGCATGATCAGAGTTGCATTTTTTAAATATATATTCATATAGATAGAGACATATTTCTTCATACATATAGTTACATGGTGAGGACTTTTGAAAGTACGCAAACAATCGGTTGAATCGGAAAGCGCATTTAACATGCTCGCAATTCGTTAGAAAATCATTCGATGCAGTTGCAAGGTTTTTTTCTGAATTAATTTGCGAAGAAGTCGACATTCAAGGGACAAGTTTAAAACTGCACAGTCACTGGGTAGCACAGACACTTGTCAGTCACAGCTTTTTCATCGTAAGAGGCAAAAGTGACGCCTGAGTTGGTAAAAAAAAAAAGAAAGAAAACGTCAGGAAAAGGTGCATCACAACCGATCGTCGTTAAATATTCACCATGTTGCGCGTGAAGTGCACAGACTGAAGTTTGTACAATAGAAACGTGATTTTCTCGTACGACATTGAGTGAGAGACGGGTTTGTGAATATACATCTGTGTGTGTGTGTGTGTTACAGATAACTGCAGAGAAAGGCAGTGTTTAGAGAACGAGATGAGACAACGTACACACGAACATCTCCTCAGGGACAACATGATAGACACGTCACAATCACAGTCTATTTACAAAGCCTTTGGACACACGGAGTGATTTGCTCTGGACGCAGACAGACCACGGTGATGCTGTAATTGAAGTGAACTGAAACATCGCTTCTCTCTGTCCTTCATTGCACTCACTGATTAATCAGGATGTTTGTGGGTTTGTGTGTGAGCCATGGCACGTGTGTGTGCACATATTTACTATATACTATCTTCAAATGAGTTCATAGATCTAATTGTTAGATTTAATTACATTTCTGTTTGGCTTGCAGTGGCAGTAACTGTGTACAGGTATATTTATTTATCTCAGTTCAAAACATTTTGGTTTATACGTTTTCTGCACATCCTACCGAGGGTTTAACAAATGCAAAACCAGCATATCGGACAAATTTCCTCCATTTTACATCCATAAATACACACAGAAGAAAGTGACACGCACAAACACAGACTACATGAACACTGAGGCCATAAATGTTAAGTCCTGTTACCACAGAAAATCATTTCTTACGTCTTTCAGTTTTGTAAAAACAAGCAAAAATTACATTTTTAGTAACGCATTTACAATGAAAGTCTACAGGGGCAAACATACAAGACGTCTTACAGTTTGCTGTTTCTACACCAAATGTTTTTCATGCACAGAGACTATTTGGACAAAAATTGCTTACTAACCTTGTTTGAACAGAGTTGCATTAAATTTCAAAAACATGGCAAATTTCATACAAAATGCACAAAGGTAGTGTTCACATGAAAAACTTATAGAAAATATGTTGGTGACATCAAACTAGAAGTTTAGGAAAGTCGTCCCACTGTTAACTAGGTGATTAACTAGCTCAAATAACATATTTGTACAGAAAAAGATTCACATTTGTGACCCTGGACCACAAAACCATTCATAAGGGTCAATTTTTTAAAAAATTATGAGATTTATATATATTGTATATGGTTTGATGCAACTATTTGAAAATCTGGAATCTGAGGGTGCAAAAAAATTTAAATGTTGAGAAAATCACCTTTAAAGTTGTCCAAATGAAGTTCTTAGCAATGCATATTACTAAACAAAAATGAATTTTGATATATTTACAGCAGGAATATTACTGAATATCTACATGGAACATGATCTTTACTTAACATCTTAATGATTTTTGGCATAAAAGACAAATTGATAATTTTAAAACATACAGTGTATTTTTGGCTATTGCTACAAATATACCTGTGCTACTTATGACTGGTTTTGTGGTCCAGGGTCACATATTTGTACAAAAATGCCTTTGCGTAGACAAACTGAAATGATTTCCTGTGGTAATGAACGTCATGCCACAGATACTGTCAAAAGAGCTTAACATTCAATTGAAACAACTGTTACTCATCAAACACCTCATGCTTACAGCGTAAACGGCTCTGAATGAAATAGAAATGTGCAGTATGGTTTCGCTCTCAAAGAAAACAGCTTTCATGACAGAAAAACATAACGCCGCCCCAGTTTCGTGAAAAGCTTTGCTGCGCATCTCTGTTGTGAGATTACGAACTCCTCTCGAGTGTGAAAATGAAGACAAAATGGTGCATGCATGACCTGACTGAAAAATAAACCCATTAGCTCGAACCCCTCATGGTGAGGTGCCGCCCACACCGAAACAAACATTCAGGATGAAACTAATGGGAAATGCATGAAGATATTCGATGGCACTTTGGAAAATGTCACACACTCCTAAATCTTGTCCATAGACGAGGTTCCCTCCTGTGATATTAACAAAGCATAAAGGGCAAAGAAGACATCAGTCACTTTAAAAACCCGACAGGACATAATAAGCAGAGCCATTCGGGGACAGAAGACCAGTCGCCCATCAATAAGGAAGTGTAAAAACCTTAACTTAGCCCTTAAAACCAATGCTAGAATTTCCAGTCGTACTGGAAAGATGTTTACAGTCGCTGAAAGTTATGCTGCGCTCACGTTGGGTCAGAATTACACAGTGCAAAACACATTAAATAGCCACTTTTTTTTTTTTTTTTTTGCAAAATCAGGAAGAGCGGAGAAAGCACACCATGATATGCTGGCTATAATAGAATAGACATATCAAATAGAAATATTTAGCAGTATATATACAAAACTGTTTTTAAAAGTTTCTGCGGCACTAGCATCGCAAATTGTTGCAAAAAATAGTAACAGGTTACTAAACACAACTTCATCTTTCATTGGAGTGCAATTTTTCAGCAGCCTTGGAAGCATTTCTGTTCCTTTTTTTCCATTTAAAGTGATTCACAACTTTGATTTGAAGCAAAAAAGTATTTGAAAATCAGAGAAAAATCGCTCTGAGGGAAAGGACTACAATCCCATGAAGCACTGCAAGTAACAATCAAATTAAAAACAACAAATAAATATAAAACTATTGATTTAAAGATGTTAATTGTGTTTTTGTGTAAGGAGATTACATCAGTCATTAGCATTAGTGCTTCATGGGTATACAGTGTAGTTTTTCACCTGGAATCCATGATTATTAAACATTATTATTAAAAAAAAAATAAAAAAGTTTACATACACCTTGCAGAATCAGCAAAATGTTAATTATTTTACCAAAATAAGAGGGATCATACAAAATGCATGTTATTTTTTATTTAGTACTGACCTGAATATGATTTTTTAGCATAAAAGACGTTTACATATAGTCCACAAGAGAAAATGATAGTTGAATTTATAAAAATGACCCGGTTCAAAACTTTACATACACTTGATTCTTAATATTGTGTTGTTTCCTGAATGATCCATAGCTGTTTTTTTTTTTTTTTTAAAGTAATAGTTGTTCCTGAGTCCCTTGTTTGTCCTGAACAGTGCCTGCTGTAAATTATTTGGTTGAATGAAGATGGGTAGCCTACATTTTTCTTATTTTGCCTAAATGTCATTTTTTACATTTAGTACTGCCCGTCAAAAGCTACAGAAAATACTTACATGTTTCCCAGGAGACAAATTAAGTTACATTTATCAGTTAAAAAATAATAAGTTAAATCTGATCTTCAGATTTCAAAAGTTTTCACCCCCCAGAGTCTTAATGCATTTCTTTTTCCTTCTGAAGCATCAGTGAGTGTTTGAACCTTCTGTAATAGTTGCATATGAGTCCCTCAGTTGCCCTCAGTGTGAAAAGATGGATCTCAAAATCATACAGTCATTGTTGGAAAGGGTTCAAATACACAAAAATGCTGAAAAACCAAATAATTTGTGGAATCTGAAGAATTTTTCTAACGAACAACAGGTAGTTTAACTGTTCAGGACAAACAAGGGACTCATGAACAACTATCACTAAACAAAAAAACACAGCTGTGGATCATTCAGGTAACAACACAGTATTAAGAATCAAGTATATGTAAACTTTTTATAAATTCAACCATTATTATCTCTTGTGAACTATATGTAAACGTTATTTATGTGAAATATCGTATTCAGGTCAGTGCTAAATAAAAAATAACATGCATTTTGTATGATCCCTCTTATTTTGGTAAAATAATTAACATTTTGCAGATTCTGCAAGGTGCGTGTAAACTTTTGACTTCAACTGTATAATCGTTAAACAACCTTGTAGCTCACAGTAGGTCTTTAAATGCTTATAAGTTATGCTTAAAAATCAAATCTCCAAAGGTGAAAACTGATGGTATTTTTACTTCCAAAACCGACTTTTGCTCTCTATCAGGAGTTTGTAATCATGCTAGGCTAATTCCGAAATGGCGTGAACGTAGCATAACAGATCAGTTTTCGCGCATGGTCAAATTGTCGTACAATCGTTGTGAGTTAAACAACTGTCCATCATCCTAACTTTTGACATTGTTCCAGCTGGATGAGACAATCTCAAACCATGGAGGCGATACTAAAGATACCATCACTATGATGCCCAGTGCAGCTGCGGAATTCCCTGAGAACTCGTACACTGGGCGTAGAAAGACGCTGCCATGGCTTTTCGGGAGATTTGTGTGTGTGTATGTGTTGCAATTAACAGTTATACTATATATAATAACTAACACTGACTGTCTGTGTGTATTTAAAGTCACGTTTGAAGCCGAGAGTAACAGGATCAAGCTGTTTTTTTCTCTCTCCGCTTTTTCAAAAAAAGTCCAGTAGAGTAAGATAACAATCAAACATATTGCATGTTTTAACAGATATCTTCAACTTCGGTAATCGGTAATCTCCCATCTCGTAAAACGCTAGCGATTGCGCTACCTGTTCTCTCGTATGTGCAAACAGAAGTCTCGACTCGAAAAATGTCGCAAAACAGTCTAACGTGATTATTAAAAGCACTTCTGCAGGTCAGCGTGACACATCAGTGGAAAACCCCGAAAGATCAAAATGGTAGCTAACGAGAAATACAAGAAGTAGAGAGAGAAAGTAAACGGGGAGAAGAGGGAAAGAGGGAAGAGCTAGACGTGTTACGATATAGTAAGAAGAATCATTTGACATTGGCGCCGTCCTCTTATAAGGGCGGACGCGATCATGCACACACTTTCGCACCTAAAACCTCTGCGCTCTTCGTTCGTTGTTGTTTTTTTTTCTCATGGCTGGCGAGGTTCGTAGCACATTCATAGCAAAGACATCACAGTTCTGTCCAGCCGCGTGAATTCACTTCTCCAAATGGAAGCCTCCTGCTGGAAATCTCCGTCTCCTGCCGCCGCATGCATCGCACCCTCTAGTGGCCTGGAGGTTAAATGGCAGGAGTGCGTTAGGCGCGCGCAGTGTTTTCAGCCTCTCGGTGGTTGCTATGGCGATGGGTCAGTCCTCTGCCTTACTGGACGGCAGGGCGGGGAGCGGGCTGAGGGGCGGGGCTCACAGGGCGGTGGCCTCCCAGCTCTCTCCCCGCAGAACCTGGCGTCACTTGGTCCCAGTTAGCACTGTGCTCACCGACGCGACGGAGGGAGGGAGTGGCCTGCAGGGCTCCGCCCCTGAGGTGGAGGAGGAAGCAGCTGATGCCAAGGAGCAGGAAGTGTGGGGAGGGGCAGTACCTACAAATGCAGATTCCCTGGTTAGAAGTGCAGGCATGGGACTGAACTAGATCTGGGTAACTGAAGCTGAAAATGTATCTAGTTTAATATTTTTCAGCTATTCTAGATGCTATCTGAATATTCACACATATGCTCTTAAATGGTGTAAAAGTTTAATTTGTTTGATTTTTTTTGAAAAGTTGAAAGACTCATTATTTTGACAGTCATTGATGAAGTTAAAACTGGGTTAAAACTTAAGTTAAAAAATGAGTGTTTTGTTAACACAACATGGAAAAGTAATTAAAAATGATTTTATTCATGGAAATGTAAAGCTGTAAATAATATTTTTTATAATAATAAAATTAAATATAAATATTAGAGGAAAAATTTAAAATGTTGCCTTTGCAAGTTGAAGCACTAAAATTGCCTAAAATAACTAAAAGCACTAAAATAAATGACTAAAACTAAACTGAAATAATAATTAAAAATAAAAATAAAATAAAAGTGTTTGTTAATTAAAATGAAGTTGAAATAAAATTAAATATAAATATTAGAGGAAAATTTAAAATGTTGCCTTTGCAAGTTGAAGCACTACAATTACCAGAAAAATAAATAGCTAAAACTAAACAGAAATAATAATAAAAAAAATTTAAAAAATAAAATGAAAGTTTTTGTTAATTAAAATGAAGCTGAAATAAAATTAAATATAAATATTAGAGGAAAATTAAAAATTAAAAGTTAAAGCACTACAATTATCAGAAAAATAAACAGCTTAAACTACACAGAAATAATAAAAATAAATAAATAAATAAAATAAATAAAAACAAATTTTAATTAAAATGAAGCTGAAATAAAATTAAATATTAGAGGAAAATTGAATAATGTTGCCTTTGCAAGTTGGAGCACTAAAATTGCTGGAAATAAATAACTAAAACTAAACTGAAATAATAATAAAAAAATAAAAATAAAATAAAAGCTTTTGTTAATTAAAATGGAGCTGAAATAAAATTAAATATAAATATTAGTGGAAAATTAAAAATGTTGCCTTTGCAAGTTAAAGCACTACAATTATCAGAAAAATAAATAGCTAAAACTAAACAGAAATAATAAAAATAAATAAATAAAAATAAAATAAAAAAAAGTTTTTAATTGAAATGAAGCTGAAATAAAATTAAATATTAGAGGAAAACTGAAAAATGTTGCCTTTGCAAGTTGAACCACTAAAATTACTGGAAGTAAATAACTAAAACTAAACTGAAATAATAAAAAATAAGTAAAAAAATAAATAAATAAAAATAAAATAAAACGTTAATTAAAATGAAGTTGAAATAAATTTAATATAAATATAAGAGGAAAAATGTAAAATGTTGCATTTGCAAGTTGAAGCACTAAAAGTAAAAAACAAATAAACTAAAATAACATTTTTGTTCATTAAAATGAAGCTGAAACAAAATGAAATATAAATATTAGAGGAAAAATGAAAAATGTTGTCTTTGCAAATTAAAGCACTAAAATGACCAGAAGAATAAATAACTAAAACTAAACTTAACTAAACTAAACTAATTATAATATAATATAATAACAGTAAACTAATAATAAACTCTGGAAGCGAACAAGTGATTAAAATTTTTTCTTTGCAATTAAACATACATCTTAGCACTCTTATACTCCCAACTCTTGACAGAATTGGGTCTAAAACAAGCGTATTGTTTTAGGAAATTTTAAATAAAATAATATTTGTAGTAAATGACATTTTTAAAAGTGCATTTAAATTATTGCAATATTGATGTTGATTAATTTGACTAGTATATGACTAATACTTACAGTCTTTGCGTGGTATAGGGGTGGTTCCTGTGGCCATATCGTTAATGAGAACGGCGTTTGCGTTGGGACCAGGCTTGTGGTTTTGGGTAAGTGCCGGAGTGGAGTTTGGTGTTGCGTTTGGTGTGGTGTTGGGCGGTACGTTCGGGGTCTGGTTGGCGTTCAGTATGCGGTTCTGGTTGGCGTTATTCGACTGGTCCATGCTGCTCCCCATGCTACTGCCCAACTGCAGTCTCCTCATGTGACGAACCACGGCCGTGGCGTTGAAGGCTTGCTGATGTGTGGAAAAATGAGAAGTCAAGGTCAAAGAGAAGCATAATAAGGCCCCAAACAAGCAAAATCTTGTAGCTACACAATATTCAATATATTTAAATATTTGTTCACTTCTACTCACTCTCCATTTGCTTTTTGCAAAGTTTTTGCGCATTTGTCTACTGACGGACTCGTGGATGTTCTTGCAGAGCGCCGTGTCTCCTGCGATCCTGGAAAGCGAAACAACAAAGTCAAAACTTTGCACCCAGTGACCTCCTCTCTTCTCAAGGAGCTCTTTGATTTACTCTGAAGTGTGTAAATCCCCTATGGTTTGTCGATCCTTCTGTTACGTTCTTTGGTTTTTCAGACTTCTGTGTTCGGTAAAGGCTTGTTAAAAGTGTCTGTAGAGGATGTGCTAATTGTCGATTAGCGCTTTGGAATACATAATGTGAGATTAGGCGCAGTGTCTTAATTGGCTAGCGTTCATTCAGTAGCTTTCCTCCTGCCCTTGAGAGAGATCTTGGTGCATGATAATAGAGAGACCGAATGCAGGCCGATACTCCGAACGCACACGCAATCCCCGGTTGACGCAGAGAGCGGCTCAATCTAATACGAATGAAATGCTGCACTAATAACGAGAAATAAAGCTCTGTCTCTAAATGCTGTTTATGAGGTCACGGTTTAATTGTTCTGGTTTAAGTGTCTTTGAGGACCTGAATGACAGTCAGACAAGAAAATAAAAGCAAATCATAAAGAACAATGATCTGCAGAGATCTACTTGTTGCTGTTACAAAAGGATCTTTATTAAATTCGACATTTAGATAATATGACCTACAGCTAAGCTAATGTACTTTATTATTTGTAAGAAATTATTGATTAATTATAACTTTAACATTATTATTATTTATTTTAAAATCACTGCTGTATTATGTTGTATTATAAAAAAAATTCAACTGAAGTATTATTTTATTAATTACTATTAAACAATAATAATAATAAATCAGTTTGTTTAAAATATTTTCATATTTTTATTTTATTTAAAATGACCTTTTAAAATAATTTACAATTTGATTTTATACTTAAATAATAGTTGTATGCTAAAATATTATTATTAGTAGTAGTATAATATTATTAATTCATTTATTAATAAATATATTCATATATTAATTTAATAATATATTATTAATTCAATTAACTTAAAATTATTGCTTTTATAAAAAGGAGTTTCAATTCTAAAGTATTAGTATTCATTAATATTTAAAAAAAATGATTTTAATGTAAAGATTTTTTACTTAAATGATAGTTTCACTCTAAATAAAATAATTTTACATTTTATTTAAAATTCTTTTTAAAGTGTGATTTATTACTTATATAAATAATAATTTGGGTAAATTTAGCATGAAACTACAAATAATAGCTAAATGCTAAATTATTGTTATTAATTAGTTTAATTTAAAATGATTGCTTTACAAAAAAAAAAAGTTTTACACTAAATAATATTAATAATAAAATAATTTCAATTTCACATCTTTTTGCATCCTTTCAAAATTAAATAAGTTTTATGCTAAATTATTATTAATTAATTTAGTTTAAAATTATTGCTTTTATAAAAAGGAGTTTCAGCTCTAAAGAATTATTCATTCATATTTAAAAAATATATAATATTAATAATAATAATAATAATAATAATAATAATATTTTCATTTTTAGTTTCACTCTAAATAATAATAATAATAATACAATCATTTTACGTTTTTTTTTTTTTTTAATTATTTAAAATTGTAACTATTATTATTTATTCATTTAATTTAAAATGATTGATGTTATTAAAAGGAGTTTCAACTCAAGTATTATTCATTAATATTTAAAAAAAATAATTGTAATTAAGTTTTTACACTGATCTTTTATGATCATGATCTTTTTAAATAATTTAAAATCTGATTTATTACTTAAATAATAGTTTTACACTAAATTATTATTATTATTAATTCATTTAATTAAAAATTATTGCTTTTATAAAAAGGAGTTTCAATTCTAAAGTATTATTATTCATTAATATTTAGAAAATAATAATTTTAATGTAATTTTTTACATTCTAAATAATAATAGGTATTTAATAATAATTATTATTATTAAAAAACTATTTTTAAAAGTATTATTATTATAAATAAATACTACTACTACTAGTACTAATAATAATAATAATTACTATTATTATTATTATTATTATTACTACTACTATTATTAATAATATAATTATTATTAATATTATTATTGTTGTTGTTGGGACCTGTACAGCACAGAATCTCATCAGGACAGTATTGACTTACCAGGGATGTCGAAGGGCCTGTTCACATGTGTATCGTTTTGAGGGGTCCTTTTCCATCAAACAACTGATGAAGTCTTTTGCTGCACATTAAATATAAAAATATAAAAGTTAAGCATTGAAAAATACAAAGCATACATGTTCAGCAGCATAGAACCATTAAACTACATTGACATTTCAAGGCATCATATTTGCGTGAACCCTGTCAACCTACGCTATGCCACATCCATCCTATTGGTGAGATAAAACTAAGAGCTTGGGTTTATCAGTGAAAAGCCTAACAACAAAATTTGGATTCATTCACAGCTCCCCGATTTGTAGGTTGGAAGTATTTCATAGAGCGAATGCCCGTGGTGTTTACTGAATGCCAGAGACTCAGCGCTCAGAGTTTCCTGTAAAACATTTTTCCACTCTTACTGGCAGCCTGTGCAGTTACTGATAGATGAGTAAGTGAGTGTGTTACAGATTAAACACCTATAAACCAAACCATTAGCACGACCTACTTCTTTTCTACACGTCCCAGAGTGAACATACCTGAATCAGAAATATCATCCCAGTACGGCGCATCAAACTCATAGTCCGCTTTCAGGATCTGCTCAAAGAGTTTGGAGTCATTTTCGTCATAAAAGGGAGGGTACCCACACAATCTGTAACAAAACATACATTTATTGCGTCATTTATACTTACAGCACATTCAAAGTACACATATTATCAGTATATGTGTGGAATTAAATGCACAACCTTCGATGTGACCCTGGACCACAAAACCAGTCTTAAGTAGCACAGGTATATTTGTAGCAATAGCCAAAAATACATTGTATCGGTCAAAATTTAAAAAAAAACTTTTTTTTGTTTAATGCCAAAATTCATTAGGATATTAAGTAACGATCATGATCCGTAAATATATCAAAACGTAATTTTTGATTAGTAATATGCATTGCTAAGAACTTAATTTGGACAACTTTAAAGACGATTTTCTCAATATTTAGATTTTTTCGCACCCTTTTCAAATAATTGTATCTCGTCCAAATATTGTCCTATTCTAACAAACCATACATCAATGGAAAGCTTATTTATTCAGTTGATATATAAATCACATAAATCTAAAAAAAATGACCCTTATGACTTGTTTTTGTGGTCACGGGTCACATATGGGAGCGTAACAGAATTTGGGGGCTCGTCCGGGATTTGCGAAAATCATACCCTTAGACCTACTTATATCAGTAGTATTTATATTTAAAGGGACAGTTCTGTGACTTTTTTTCCCACTGTTTCTGAAGAACGTACTTGTTGCTCTTATGCATATAATGAAAGCAAACGGGATCCAGTTTGTCAAGCTCCAACGAAAGCTTTATAAAAGTTGTAAATATGACAAAGTTATACAAAGATTTGTAATATAATGCAATATAATCATAAGGACTACTTTTCTATACTTATTTTGTCATACTGGAGATTAGTCCTGAATAAACAATGCCAGATTTTCACTTCTGAGTGAACAATCCCACATTATCACCGTAATCCTCTCAAAACACGTCGGCTCACACCTTGATTCAACAGTAAACGTTACGCTTAGTAAATAAGCGTAAATAAACCCCATGGGCTGGAAATCTGAAAAGAAAGACAACTGATTAAAGCTGATCAACGTAAATCAAATTTCCTCAACATATCTCTTGGAATGTTTTTCTCCTCCCATCGTCAAAGCCATTAAAATACCTTTCCTCATGAGGAACGGAGGCAGTGGGGGAGAAAGCGATGGTAATTTTCTGCCTGATTTCGACCCCATTAGCTTTGTGTTTTTCTCTCTTCTCGTTGGGTTAGCTAATCAGACGCTAAGAGAATTAGCTACGGTTTCGGCCGGTTGTCACTGCAATAATCGCACCTGAGAGGAGGCCAACCATCCATGAGATCCGACTCCAAGCTCTAGCGGACAGCTGGCTCGGTTAAAGAAGTGGGCAGAGGCCCTTATCTTTTATGCTTATTAATATTCTGCATTTGCTATCATTTTTACATGTTCAGGGATAGTTCACCCAAAAATGAAAATTGCACCATGATTTACTCACCCTCAAGCCATCCAAGGTGTATATAACTTCCTTCTTTCAGATGAATACAATCAGAGTTATATTAAGATATATCCTGGCTCTTCCAAGCTTTATAATAGCAGTGAATGGGAGTTGAGATGTTGAAGTCCAATAAAGTGCATCCATCCATCATAAAAAATACTCCACATGGCTCCGGAGGGCTAATAAAGAACTTCTGAAGCAAACTGATGCATTTGTCTAAGTAAAATCCATATTTACAACTTAAAAATAGTAATCTCTAGCTTCTGCTAATTGTTGTACCAAGTTCACAAGAGAGTGGCGTTCCAGCAGATAATGTAAGTGACAAAAGCAAAAGCGCAGTGGAAAGTAGAAAACAAGGATTTGTAAAGAAAAATATCGGAGGATTTCGATATAAGCCAAGATGAGACTGGTTTTCCTTTGCTGGAAATAAAACTTGGTTCTCGCAAGACTAGCATAGTCTCACCAGAGCTTACGCTTTGCCTACGTCCTACGTCATCCGCTGGAACGCCACTCTCTCGTGAATGCGCATACAAAGTTAGCTCAAGCTAGAGATTCACGGTTTATAAAGTTTTAAATATAGATATTTTTCTTGCACAAATGCATTGATTCACTTCAGAAAGTCTTTATTAATGTCCTGGAGCTGTGTGGAGTACTTTTTATGATGGATGGATGCACTTTGTTGGATCTTAAAATCTCAACACCCATTCACTTCCATTATAAAGCTTGGAAGAGCCAGAGCATTTTTAAATTTAACTCCGATTATATTCGTCTGAAAGAAAAAAGTCATAGAGTGGGTAAATCATGGGGTAATTTTAATTTTTGGGTGAGCTATCGCTTTAAAATTAAAGAGCCAACTGATTAAACTTAATTTTATATTGAAGATCTTTACGTTTTTACTTTATTTATAATTTAATAATTTTGAATAGTTTTGATTTTGATTAACAAAAACAAGTCAGACACACAAAATCTAAATTTACTTTATACACATTCCTGTCTTACTGTAATAATATTGAATTAAAATGTAATAAATTGCTTCACTTAAAAATCAACATCTCCCATCCAACAATTTGTCATATAGAGACCACTTTTCATGATGCAATCAATTTCTAATGGATAAAATCTTCTTTTTTGTTTAGGGAATAGTTCACCCAAAAATAAAATTTGCTCAAAACAGGCGATTAAAAACATTACAATTACATCTACAAGTAATCCACATGAAAAGTTCATCCCATGTTTTCCTCACATCCACTGGCATATGTGTTTAGTTGTACTTTTTTGGACTGTTTTCATTTGTAAACTGTGCTTGATCTGTCAAGTCATGTGGATTACTTGTGAATAATTGTGACGTTTTCATCAGCTGTTGTTGACCTGAGGGTGAGTACATTTTAATTTTGTGTGAACAAAGTGACATATATTACATTATGGGAGTTAAAAATTAATTATGAATTTCGTAAGAAAGATAAAGGGATAGCTCACATAAAAATGTCCCAAGAATGTCATTAATTACTCATCCTCATGTCACATGT
This sequence comes from Cirrhinus mrigala, assembly GCA_036247105.1. NCBI lineage: Eukaryota > Metazoa > Chordata > Actinopteri > Cypriniformes > Cyprinidae > Cirrhinus > Cirrhinus mrigala. The sequence goes on from CM070010.1 coordinate 32,917,962, forward strand.
GTTGTGGTACGCTTGTGAACGTGTAGCGAAAAATGACACAGAAGAAATTATTGAGTAATTAAGTCGTAATTTTAGTTTTCTTTGCGTAAAAAAAAAAAGTATCCTTGTAGCTTCACAACATTACGGTTGAACCACTGATGTCACATGGACTATTTACAACGACGTCCTTGCTACCTTTCTGATAAATGATGTGATAGTTGCATTGCTGTCTATGCAGGGTCAAAAAGCTCTCAGATTTAATCAAAAATAACTTAATTTGTGTTCTGAAGATAAACAAAGCCTTACGGGTTTGGAACGACATGAGGGTGAGTAATTAATGACAGAATTTACTTTTTGGGTGACCTTTCCCTTTAACTAACCATTTACCTTAGCAAAAGACTCTAAACAAACTCAATCATAAACATAAATACATCAGATCAGGACAGCTGTGAGTGGGAGTGATGGCAAGCGCTATCTGAACGACAGCTTCAGCAGTTTGTTGACAGACAGTGTGAGTGTTTGTGTTGGCGCAGGAGTCGCCCCAGAGCGGCCGGGATCGAAAGACCAAAACAAAAGACAATTGACTCAGATGTACACGGAGAACTGCAGCAGACTAAGATACGAGAAGGTGATGCGGCACTTGTTTTTATGTCGGTTTTCTGCGCTCAGACTCAGACAGAGAAGCGCAGATGGCCACAGCGCATGTGAAATGTACAGCTTTTATAACACATTCTCAGTATACTTATGAACATTCCCACACTAAGCAATGGAAGAAAACATACAGAGGGAGAAAAACAGGGTGAGATGAAGATATCACAGTGACATCGCAATAATTTTTTTGGGGAGAATGTAGTTTTAGTGTGAGGAATATTCAGTTTACAGGCTATTGAATAGTCATGACTACAATAATTTTGCTGGCAATATTAAATAAAAACATATTTATGAGTATTTAAATGATTTAACACACTTTTTATTTGGCCAGTAGCCAGTGGTCTGATTCCGGGAGCGAGTCATCACTCAAAAATGTTCAAAAAGTCCACATGGTGTTTTTTTAAAAAAGAGGTTGGATAAATATTGCTTTTTATGTATAGATTTTTTTTTTTTTAACATAAATAAATGAATAAATAACCAAAAAAGTATTTAGTACTTTAGTACTTTTTTTTAAGATATTAAAGTGTATGTACTATAATAAGGGCAAATATAGATATGGGAAAATATGTTTATCAATTTTGCTTCAAATAAATTAAAATGATTGCTGTGTTCATTTGGTGAAAAACTACAAAAATTATTTAATATAAAACTTTATATTATAATAAAAAAATTTAAATATACACTGCCATTCAAAAGTCTGGGATCAGTAAGATTTTTAATGTTTTTTAAAGAAGACTTTTCTGCTCATCAAGGCTGTGTTTATTTGATTAAAAATACAGAAAGAAAACAGTAATATTATGAAATAATATTTCAATTTAAAACAGTGTTTTTCTGTTTTAATAAACTTTAAAATAGAATTTATTCCTGTGAATTAAAGCTGAATTTTCAGCATTCTTACTCCAGTCTTCAGTGTCAAATGATTCTTCAGAAATCATTCTAATATGTTGATTTATTATCAATGTTGGAAACAGTTGTGTTGCGTAATGTTTTTTTTGAAACCTGTGATACATTTTTCAGAATTCTTTGATGGGAAAAAAAAAAACATAAAAAAAAAAAAGCATTTCTTTAAAACAGAAATCTTTTGGAACAACATACACTAAGGTTCAAAGTTTGGGGTTGGTAAATTTAATTTTCTTTCTTTGCAAGAAATTAATACTTTTTCCAGCAAGGATGTGTTAAATTGCTAAAAAGTGATAGTAAAGACTTGTGAGACAAGATTATTGTTAGAATAAATCAGCATAGTATAATGATTTCTGAAGGATCGTGTGACACTGAAGACTGTAATGATGCTCAAAATTCAGCTTTTCATTACAGAAATAAATTATATTTTAAAGTATATTAAAATGGAAAACTATTATTTTAAATTGGAATAATATTTCATAATATTATTAATCATTTTTTGTATTTTTAATTAAATAAATGCAGCCTTGATAAGGATAAGAGACTTCTTTGAAAAACATTAAAAATCATACTGATCCCACACTTTTGAACAACAGTGTGTATACATACATGCATACATAAAATTGAGCTGTTTTAGTTCTTACATTTAAAAACACTTTTAATCTACTTGGTTGAAATGGATTCAGAACAAATACATAAATACTAACTATATTTATACAAATCAACCTTTCTTTGCCAAATCACCCTGTATGTAAAAAAAAACGTTATATAAGAGTTTATTAAATATCAGTATCATTCACATCTCATCTACCATGGTAACTGTTTATTGGTAAGAAAGTGTTCCCATCTGCTGAGAAACCAGAGAAAACCCAGAAATCTTCCATTAATCAACATCTCAAATATTTGTGAGACACAAACTCTCTCTTTTGTTTTAATGACTCAGACTCTCTCAGACTGCACCACAACAATAAGCCCATATAAGGAGTCTGAGTAAAGTGGGGCACAACATCTGTAGCTCATCTGGATGGGTCATTTACTCAGTGGTCAAGTGATATTGTGCAAACATTTTCTTCTTCTAAAAGTTTCTTAACTAAAGGATTTCTAAGCTTAAATATGAAAGGACGAGTGTGGCAATGTGGGTACTCACAGGATGTAGGCAATGACCCCGATAGACCAGCAGTCCACAGCTTTACTGTACGGCTTCTGAGCGAGAACTTCTGGAGCTGAGAAACAAACATCAGACATTTTTGTGAGTATATATGTGAGTGCAGGTGTCTGAGAAAGCAGACAAGCATAGAAATCATGAAGGGCACTCAATTTACCATCTTTCTGAGACACACACACCTTCACGCACACTCGCATACTCATAATCCTGTTATTCTCCACAGGCGGTTGAGGCTCCTGAGTCCTTCTAAATTTATTCTATTATTCTCCATTTTCTGCCTCTAGACATTTTCTTCCTCCCTTCAGGAAACAAGCTTTCACTCACGACACAAAAGCTTTGGTTTTGTGGTTTAGGGCTTCAACTTATCCTAGAGTCGCCTATTGTGTGTGCGTGCCGGACTAGTCTGTTACTCATGAAAGCTGCGTTTCGAAAAGCTCCTAAAGCGAAACAGGTTTCCATTAGAAATGATAGAAACTCTGTGACCTTTGAACAGCAGCTCCTAAAAACACACAGGTAGCAGTGATGAGAAAGACACTTTTAAACTATAGCCTGCGATGCATAATTCATAAAGCACTTAAATTAAAGTGAAGCGACTCTTTGGAAAATGTGCTACATTAAAGCTGTTTACGAGGGCAAAATTGTATTTTAGATAATTGGCAAATTATACAATTTAAAAAGGAGAAGAAGATCAAGAATCTCAGTTAGGGCTGTGTTATGTATTAGATATTCACAATATATTTACTGTTATTTTGCTGGCATTGAGCAGCTTTGTGAATTTCAGTTTTTATTTGGTCATTATACATACATGTACATGAAGCATACTTAATATACTTGTCAAATAAATTATTTTAAATGATCTTCAGAGCAAATACTTAAACACTGAGCTAGGATGACAACAATAAACTTGCACATAAAGATAAAATAATATAACAACTAAATAAAACAAACGAAAAACACAGTGAAAACATGTAAATTAACAAAAATATTAACCAAATATTTAAGTATTTACATCTTGCGATTCTGACCTTTTGCTTCTGCCATGGTATAAAAAAAGTCTAAGAACTAAACTAAGAACTGCAAGGCAAAAAGTCTGAATTGTAAGATAAACTAAGAATTGCAAGGAAGATGTCTGAATTTTAACATATAAACTTAGAACTGCAAGGGAAAACAGTCTGAATTCTAAGATGTGAACTAAGATTTGCAAGGAAAAAAGTCTAAATTATAAGATGTAAACCAAGAATTGCAAGGAAAAAGTCTGAATTGTAAGATGTAAACTAAGAAGTGCAAGAAAAACTCTGAATTTTAAAATACAAACTAAGAATTGCAAGGAAAAAAGTCTGAATTTTAAGATATCAACTAAGAATTGCAAGGAAAAGGTCTGAATTTTAAAATATAAACTAAGAACTGCAAGGCAAAAAGTCTGGATTGTAAGATAAACTAAGAATTGCAAGGAAGATGTCTGTATTTTAACATAAATTAAGAACTGCAAAGCCGAAAGTCTGAATTGTAAGATAAACTAAGAATTGCAAGGAAAATGTCTGAATTTTAACATATAAACTAAGAATTGCAAGGGGAAAAAGTCTGAATTGTAAGATGTAAACTAAGAAATGCAAGGAAAAAAAGTCTGAATTCTAAGACATAAACTACAAATTGCAAGGAAAAAAAAGTCAGAATTCTAAGATGTAAACTACAAATTGCAAGGAAAAAAAAGTCAGAATTATAAGATGTAAACAGAATTGCAAGGAAAATGTCTGAATTTTAACATATAAACTAAGAATTGCAAGGGGAAAAAGTCTGAATTGTCAGATGTAAACTAAGAAATGCAAGGAAAAAAAGTCAGAATTCTAATACGTAAACTAAGAATTGCAAGGAAAAAGTCTGAATTATAAGATGTAAAGTCTGAATTGCAAGACAAACTAAGAATTGCAAGGGAGAAATCTTAATTTTAAGATATAAAACTAAGAATTGCAAAGCAAAAAGTCTGAATTGTAAGATGTAAACTAAGAATTGCAAGGAAAAAGTCAAAACTGTAAGATATAAACTAAGAATCGCAAGGCAATTGTCTGTATTTTAACATATAAACTAAGAACTGCAAGGCAAAAAGTCTGAATGGCAAGACAAACTAAAAACTGCAAGGGAAAAGTCTGAATTGTAAGATGTAAACTAAGAAATGCAAGGAAAAACTCTGAATTATAAGTTGTAAACTAAGAATTACAAGGAAGAAGTCTGAATTTTACCATATAAACTAAGAATTACAAGGAAAAAGTCTAAATTTTAAGATATAAACTAAGAATCCCAAGGCAATTGTCTGAATTTTAACATATGAACTAAGAACTGCAAGGGAAAAGTCTGAATTTTAAGATATAAACTAAGAATTGCAATGAAAAAGTCTGAATTGTAAGACATAAACTAAGAATTGCACGAAAAAAAAGTCTGAATTGTGAGACGAAAAGGTTTGCTTTTTACGCAATCTGTTTATTTTTATTTTATTATTATTTTTTTTAAATCTGTGGCTATTATTTTTCCTCCTATGCGATTGATCTGCTATTCATTGAAGAAAGTAGTTTGTAACGTTGCACTACTTTGTACATTTTGTTCAGGTTTTAGTCATGCTAATTAGAAAGTATCATGGCTACAAGTACACAAACACATACTGACGGCATTAGGTCATATGGGCTTTTTTTTACGGTTTAATTGAGTATGTGCAAACAAAACCTGCTCCAGTTCATCTCCCTATGAAAACTAAACAGTTCATTCTTGTCTAAGGACTGCAGGAATGGATGTTTTCCAAGACGGGCTATTTCGAGGCTATGATCAGTATAATCCCATCTTCACATCTGGAGTGTCTACTAAAGAGATGCGTGTGCATGAGAGAGACGGTGAAGCGAAAATAGAGAGAAAGATGAGGAGCTAAAGGATAGAAAAGGATGACAGTGGCTGATCCTTAAATTTGATTTGGAGAGCTTGGTGTGAGATTGTTACCATTTAAAGACAAAAAGAGGGCATTCCAGACACACGCACTCATACAAACATACTGAATGCATGCCTGCGCGCTGCTCTCATTCAGCTCTAGTGTTTCCATTGAGGAGAAAGCTCACGCACAGCAGCGTCTGACCCCGGTCCAGGATGCAACTGGTTGAGGAATCGTTTTATAGCCGCCACAGCCCCGTTTAAACACAGTTACCATGGAAACTTGCCCGTAAAGACTGCCTTACACACACATGCATGAAGAGGCATGTAGGAAACAGCAGTGACTTTACTCTGGTTTAGTTATGGTGTGTGTGATGGAGCCACGAGAGAAGATATCTCATCCATATAGTGACTCGTACTTGATCTTATTCATTTTATTGTTATGTTTACTTAACTGATTATTTAAATAAATGCATTTATGCATTTTGGGATCAATAAGGTTTAATTTGTTAACATTATTTATAGCATTACATAACAATGAACAGTTCTTATACAGCGTTTATCAATCTTGGTTGTCCATTTTTACAGAATTTCTTCAATGTTTCACTAAATTAACAGTTAACGTATTATGAGCAAACATTATTTTAACAATGAAAAAGAGTATATTTATAAATTGCAATTTAACCTAGATTAATAAGAGCTGTAAAAATATTGCTAGTTAATTATAATTAATGGTTTATTACCAAATAAAGCATTGTTAACAAATGTTAACAAATTCATTATTGTAAAGTATAATAATAATAATAATAATAAAAATAATAAGCATAACAGATAAAAACAAAAACTAACTAAAATAAAATAAGTTTGTGTGAAGTACTAAAATTACTAAAATTAAAATTGAAATAAAAATAAAGCTTAATGGAACTAAAAAAAAAAAAAAAAAAACTTAATGGCAAAAACTGACATAATAAAAATATAATAAAATTACTAAAACTAAAAATGAAAACTTAAGACAAAATGTCAAAAGCTAATTCAAAATATGAATTATTATTATTATTATTAACAATAATAATAATAATAATAATAATAATTATAATAATAATTATTATTATTATTATTTTGCTATCTGATATTGTTTTTTGGACATTTACCCTGGTAATACTTGGTATCTCAATATAGAAATCATGAATTCCTATGGTATGAATTAAAATACTATGGTATTACCATTTGATACCACCACTGTACCACCTACTGTTATTTTAGTATTTAGTATGTTTTAGTATTATAATATATTATTTATTCATATTTTGAATTTGCTTTGACTTTTTATTTTCAATTTTCATTTTTAGTTTTAATCATTATAATTTTATGTGTTGTCTGCGTGATCTGTTAAGCTTTATTTTATTTACATTTTTTTTTTTGAAAATGTAGTACTTTACTTAAACTATTTCAGTTATTTGCCAAGACAGTATTTCTAATTTTCTTGTATGTTTTTAATAAAATATGAATATTTAATATACATATTAAATATAATGAATATTTAAATATAATATTTATATTTAATTTTATTTCAAATTTTTCAAATTCAATAGTATAAATATTGAATTCAAATTAAATATTTATATTTTATTTTAGCTTCAATTTCAGTTAACAAAAGCTATTTTTAATAGCAAACTTCCTGACCACATAATATGAAAGTTACTTTTCTAATTCAGTATTTTCTAAGCAGAATGTTCAAAGATGTTTATATCCAGCCTGTGTGTGTTTATTGCACAAGCAGCATCACATACAGCCATGTTGGCTCAGAGTTTTGCAGTCGCTCTAATCGCAGGGGGGAAAACAGGCGACTCTGGCGCAGTTCTGTCAGTCTGTGATAAGAATGCGCTTCAAGTGCAGATACAGGCCGCACACAAATGAACCGACACATGCATCCCATGCCATCACCTTCCAATAGCTCGAATATACACACATTTGTATATACGGTACATGATCTGAATTTCTCTTTCACACAATCTTACCCACGTATCCCGGCGTTCCACAGGCTGTGGACATGACATCACCTGTCCCCTCCATCTTAGACAGACCAAAATCACTGATCATGATCTTTGAGCCGTCTTGAGGGTTGAAATAGAGCAGATTCTCCGGCTGAAGAGAGAAAACGCACTCATATTGAAATCAAACCTATCAAACCAGTGCAAAACTGTGGATGTGGGTGTGTTTCAATCACCTTTAGATCTCTGTGTACGATGCCCATACTGTGGAGGTAGTTTACAGCATCGAGTACTTGTCTGATAAGCGTACTGGCGTCTTTCTCTGTGTAGAAACCTTTCTCCACAATCCGGTCGAACAACTCTCCTCCAGACACACTGGAACGAGAGAGAAAATGGGAGAGACCACAATATAAATTTAAATATTTAGTTACATATTAAAATATGAGCAGTAAAGGACAACTACAAGACTGTAATTTATATGAACTGCCCTGTAGGGGGTGCTGCTTGTCGACTCTGATAAGACAAACCCACCACAGTGCAGAGCTGATCTGAGTACAGGAGGGAACAAAATGACTATCTCGTCCCTGTAAGTGCAGAGACCAAGCTGTCACACAATGGTGCTTCGGCAAAGAACTCAGTGACGTTTGGCCTCTTGATCTCCTACGCCTGCATTAGCCAGTCATTCTTATGTAAATTCAAACTCTACTACATGCAATTAGGCAAATTTAAGCTCTGAGCTGGAGAGTGTGCAGACATGTGCATTAGTGCAGTTCCAGATTTTCAGAGCACATTAATGCGGACTGAAAATTGGAGACTGGACTTGGTGTGGTGAGCAGGGGTTGTTTTCAAACTACTAAGACTATAGCGCCTCCTTCTGGATGGAGATCCACTCGCTTTTGTTTATAGTCTGGTGAGTTTTGCAAAAAATTGATGCACTGCTGATGCATATACACATACAAAATATGCATTAAATAACTCTTAAGAGTTTCATGCCACCTAATGATACATTTATGCCAAAAATCATTGGGATATTAAGTAAAAATCATGTTGCATGAAGATATTTTGTACATTTCCTACTGTAATATTAAAACATAATTTTTGATTAGTAATATGCATTGCTACGAACTTCATTTGGACAACTTTAAGGGCGATTTTCTCAATATTTTGATTTATTTTTTTTGCACTCTCAGATTCCAGTTTTCAAATAGCTGCATCTCAGCCAAATATTGATCTATTCTAACATATCATACATCAGTGGAAAGCTTATTTATTCAGCTTCAGCTTATTCAGATATCTATAAATCTCAATTTCAAAAAATTGACCCTGGTTTTGTGGTCCAGGGTCACATTTATCTTTTGTTTTGATCTATATGTAGGACACAGCTGAAGCAAAACTAACATTTACGTATAAAATTGACCCATGAAAACCAGTTTCTGTTGAAAATCAAGTTCTACCCATTAGAAATGGCTCCTTAAGGAAGCAAATGCACATTTGCACCTTTTCAAGTGTATACTGGACGAAGCAACAGTTTTGGAGACTATTTTGATTACATTTTGCCTACAAGTTCTTTATTGGAATTGATGGTTCCACAAAGAATTTGAACCTTTCCATTGGACAAAAGGTTCTTTATAATGGAAACAGACTATTAAATTGTTCTTTACACTAAAAAGAAAAAGTTTTTTAAAGGATTAGCTTGCTTCTAGAATAAAAATTCCTGATAATTTACTCAACCCATGTCATCCAAGACATTCATGTCTTTCTTTCTTTAATCGAATTTTAATCTGTTTTTGAGGAAAACATTCCAGGATTTTTCTCTATATAGTGGACTTTAATTGTGGCCAACGGGTTAAAGGTCCAAATTGCAGTTTCAATGCAGCTTCAAAGGGCTCTACGCGATCCCAGCCGAGGAATAAGTGTCTTATCTAGCAAATTTTCTAAAAAAAAAATTTAATTTATATACTTTTTTGCTACAAATGCTTGTCTTGTACTAGCTCAGCATCACATATTACGTTGCAAAACGTTTAAAGAAAGTCAAACGCCCTTTACAAAAAGGTAAAACAATGATGTTGGACAATTTTTAAGTTGGAGAAGAAAATGAGACGGAGTTTTTCACCCACCCCTACCTTTTTGTACCAGAGTACACAGACTGCACATGACTTTTCCAACGTGATTACGTAATGCCTAAAGTCGCACATGCACATCGCAGAGCAGGTGCAAGACGAGCATTAGTGGTTAAAAAGTTTATACATTTAATTTTTTTTAGAAAGTGGCTGATCTTAGACCCTTATTCCTCAGCTGGGATCGTGCACTTTGAAGTTGCACTGAAAATGCAATTTAGAACTCATTGGCTCCCATTAAAGTCCACTATATGGAGAAAAATCCTGGAAAGTTTTCCTCAAAAATCTTAATTTCTTTTCAGCTGAAGAAAGAAAGACATGAACATCTTAGATGACATCGGGGTGAGTAAATGATCGGGAAATTTTTATTCTGGAAGTGAACTAATCCTTTAAGAACTGTTCACTTAAAGTTCTATGACATCATTGCGAAAAGGTTCCGTTTTGGAATCTTCATTTTTTAGAACGTATGTAGGCTTATTATAGGCCCACTCTAACCATTTACAGTATATATTCCTCCAATGCACTTCGCTTGTTTCATTTCCAAGCCTTATTGTCTCCTGCCAGTGTAAGTTATGATTACATAGACCTTTGCAGGGAAGGAAACCTTAGAGACCTTTTGGACTTTAATTGAACAGTCCTGCTCTATGTCCTCGCGATGCACCATCTCTGTTGTAGTCAATGGATTTACAGCACTCTCTGCTGCAGTGTGCAGACGCCCTTAGTTCGTCCCCTTTCTCTGTCCTCATCTAGTCCTCGTTTCTCTCGTTCCACTGCTGTAAATCGTGTCATACTGTGCAATAGTGCCCGAGGGTCTAACATGCATGAAGAAAACAGTCCATATCTGATTGAATCACACTTGTGCACACACTTATACGAAGAGTGAATTACGAAAAGAGTTGAAAATGAGTTTCTAAACTGCATCTGTGAGATCATACAGAAAGCAGATTGGTACTGTTTAAATATTCATCTCAACACCATATGCCAAAATGTTCTTCATGTTTCTCTCAGTAACACACACACACACACACTCGGTGCAACCTATTAACAGGGAAAAGAGGGGCAGGCTCCTGGCCAACTATCAAATTAACACTGTGGAATTCAAATTCTAATGTGGTTTCCAGGGGCGAAATGAGGACGGAAAATAAATGTTTGTTTCCTCTAATCCGCCTAACTTCTCCCTCTCGTCTCCGCATCATCAGCATTTAAAGTTGAAATGAAATCAGAATTGCCCCCGTTTATGCTGTTGCCTTTGTAATCTCTCATGAAAATGTAATAACGTGCTCTGTCCCAGAACCGAATTTCCTTTTCGGCTGACGTCAGCGAGCCCTCCCCTCCATCCACCTGTCATAGAAACCACTTTAAACAATCATGTCAATTGCTGATGGATAAAGTAGTCCATGCGCACACTTTTACAGATCTACAAATATGGACATGATTATTCGAGTTTTTGAATACATAACCTACAGGGAAGCAATATCATAAATGACCTTTATGTAAATGATTATTCCAGGTTCAATACAAGTTAAGTTAATCTACAGCATAATTAAAAAAAAAAAAAAAAAAAAAGTGACCCTGGACCACAAAACCAGTCGTGAGTAGCACAGGTATTGGTAGCAATAGCCAAAAATACATTGTATGGGTCAAAATTATTTTTCTTTTATGCCAAAAATCATTAGGATATTAATTAACGATCATGTTCCGTTAAGATATTTTGAACATTTTCTACCGTAAATATATAAAAACTTAATATTTTTGATATTTAGTAATATGCATTGCTAAGAACTTAATTTGGACAACTTTATAGGTGATTTTCTTAATATTTAGATTTTTTTGCACCCTCAGATTCCACATTTTCAAATAGTTGTCTCTCAGCCAAATATTGTCATATTCTAACAAACTAGTTAGGTATATAGTTTGATATGACAATATTTGGCCGAGATACAACTATTTGAAAATCTGAAATCTGAGGTGCAAAAAAATCTGTTTCCAAAAATTGATCCTTATGACTGGTTTTGTGGTGCAGGGTCCAGGGTGATTTATCCTGCTTTTACTTATAAAATAAAATGAAATAATATAAAATAAAATAATAATAATAAAAAATATATATAAATAAAATATATAAAATTGTCATAAAATATATAAAATAAAATATAAAAAAATAATAAAAATTAAATAAAATACAAATATAAAATAAAATAAAATATATAAAATAAAATAAAATAAAAATAAAATACTCAGTATTTTAATAGTACAGCAACAAGGTGTAACCAGTATGCATGTTAACATGGTTTTAGCATGAAAAACATCACTTATTAACCATTTCTGTGTCCAGTTATATCCAATTTTACTGTTCCCCATGACAATGTAACACCTAAAATGACTGTAAAAATTTTACAGCTCAAATAATACACAGGTTTTAACAGAATAATTTATCACTTTGAAATACACTAATGTTCAAAAAAGTCTCTTATGTTTACTAAGGTTGCATTTATTTGATCACAAATACAGTAAAAACAGTATTATTGTGAAATATTATTATTAATATTATTAATATTAATATTATTATTAATATTATTAATATCATTTAAAATTACTGTTTAAAAAATAATATTTAATTTTTGTGTTGCAAAGCTGAATTATCAGGATCATTACTTCAGTCTTCAGTGTCACATGATCCTTCAGAAATCAGTCTAATATGCTGATTTGCTGCTCAAAAAAATTTCTGATTATCGTCAATGTTGAAAACTGTTGTGCTGCTTTTGTTGCTTTTGAGCAATTGTTGTGCAAACTGATACTTTTTCAGGATTTTTGATTAAATTGAACAGCATTTATTTGAAATGGGGATCATTTGTAACATTATACATGTCTTTACTGACACTTTGATGCATCCTTGCTGAATTAAAGTATTTATTAAAAAAAGAAGTCACATTATAAAACAAAAATTGCCAATGCCATTTTTCTACCTAACACATACACTGCTCTGATGCAGTAAATTATCTTTTTATATTTATTTAATAGCAAGAGAATTTTTTTTTTTCATTAAATGCAGATACTCACATTACATGCTGCCCTTATGTTAAGGTGTGTGTGTGATTGCAGTGCTGGACAGACATGCACATTCTGCTACCCATCACCGATGTTACGCAACGTTTCTACGTCAGCATACAGCAGCGCTCAGCCAACTCACCAGACTGCCACCCTCTCTCTTCCTCTCTGTCCAGATCTACATTCTTCATCTTCCAGTTCACCGTGATCTGGGTCACGGCCCACCGTGCCATCCTTTTTTTCTTATCACTTTACAGATTAATTTTTGCGCATTCATGTGTCAGAACATTAAGCTCGCCGAAACAGAGCTGAAGTGAAAGACGGTACAGAAGTCACTTTAATACTTGAGCAAGAGGTCAGACTGTCAACTGCTGTTGAATCAAAGTAAAAACACAAAATACGGCGTTTTTAAGCATAGAAAGGTCTGAGGATTATATAAAGATGAGCATCAGAGCTGTTTTGAGGTTGTCTTATGCTTACATTCATGCACTTTCATTTCGTTTCCTTTTTTGTTTCTGTACTTTTAAGACTTCAGTATGTAAATGACCTCTGTTATGACAGGCTAACCTCTTCGCATGTGAAATGAGTTGGAGACACCCCCGCTAGGTTGCTGAATACTGATAAAGAGATGACAGTGTGGGCGATGATATGTTAAAGTCATAGTTCACTTCTGAAAAGACTGAAAATCATGGACCACCATCAAGCAACAATAAAGACATTGAGGATCTTTCAAAAGATTTCTATTTCAAATAAATGAAATATGTACTCATCAAAGAATCCTGGAAAAAACAGTATCATGGTTTTCACTAAAATTGGTTGGCACAATTGGTTAAAAGTCTTGCCAACCGCAAACGTTTGTACATGCACAAGCAAATAACTGGGTATTTGTTTGTTAAAATGTCCACAGAATCAACAGAAGCATAATGCATTGTGGGTAATTGTGTATGCACTGAACATACTCACAGCTGCATTATAAGGTAGAGGTGATTGGAGCTTTCATAGATGTCCTCCAACGCCACTATGTTCTCATGCTTAATTCTGCAAAACAAAATGCATAAAGGTCATTTAAATGCACAATTTGACAACAAATGTATTATCAGATATGTGTTCACATCAGAGACATATGACAACATGTTTATCTTTTCATCTAATTGGAAACATGACATAAACATTATGTATTTTTATGAATTTTTATTTATATTCATATGACGCAAAACAGTTAATTGCAAAAAAAAAAAAATAAATAATAATAATCATAATAATTATTATAAAACAGGCTCAGCTGTTACAGAAAGTTAAAAAAAATCATTAATACATTGCAAAAATAAATAAATAAAATTAACAATATAACAATATGTTCAAACATGGCATAAAATGCAAGTATGTAAAACAGTAAAGTCTGATAAATTGTATGAAATAAAATAAATAAAAATCTATTTTTTACTTGTGTGTGTGTGTATCTATATATGCATAATTATTATTATTGTTAGAAAACAGGCTTAGCTTAGGGAAAGTTAAAAATCATTGATAAATTGCAAATAAACAAATAACATTTAAAATGACAATATGTTTATCTATCCATCAAAAATGGAAACATTCTAAAAATGTAAGTATGTATTTTTATGAATATTTATTTGTATTCAAATGGTGTAAAACAGTAAAAAGTCATTGGTAATTTGCAAAAAAAAAGACAAAATAAAAGAAAATATATACATTTTTTATATAATCGTTATTATTATTATTATTATTATTATTATTATAAAACAGGCTTAGCTGTAAGAGAAAGTTAAAAATCACTGACAAATTGCAAAAATACATATATACATTAAAATATATATATATATATATATATATATATATATATATATATATATATATACATATATAAATAATTAAATTTTTTGAAGGCAGGCTCAGCTGTAAGGGAGACAATTTTGTATTGAATTATTAAATCTTCCAAATTGCAATTTTAAAAACGTGTTTAGGATTTATTTTTGTGCGTGCGTTTGGTGCAATCTGTTTCGCTTTGCCTCTGGGTTTGTTTAGGAAGTTAATTTAAGAGAGTGGAACATTCTGGATCTTCTCATAAGCATATGAATACTTCTGTGGCGCACATTTCCATAAGCACATAAAATGTACAATAAACACTGCCATGTTTTATGCTTTGAAGTTGCATGCGCCAGCATGCATGCTTTTAGCACTGAAATTAACATTCAATACGCACGCATATATACATATTTGTACATGCATTTCAGTATAGGGTGAATAACATTTTAATTTAATTTACATTTGTATGTATATACAGTATACTGTCATGTAGCAAAACAAAAGCATTTAGATGCACAGCTAGTCTAATTGTTGTCATCTAATGGATCCTGCTTTAAAAGTGGCTTTTTCATCTCTGTCATATCAACTGGCAATATTTTTTTGTTTTGCTTTTCTTCTGCTCTCCTTCCCCCCTCTCCGTCCCTGCAGTTAACATCGCTCTCTCCTCTCGTCATGGTAACACAGTCACGGCGGCTGTGTGTATACACATTAGCGTTGCATTTTAAGTGAATTCTGATCAGCGGGTCCAACTGGCACATGATAACAGGCCGGGCAATGACGCAAGTGAACGGACAATAACAAGAGGCACGCGCGCACACACGCTCATAATGGACATCGACGAGTGCAGATAATACATTTGTTTTCATCCCCCTCCCTCAGTTTCCTATAATTAACTCTCTTTGTGCATCCATACGTTCAGAAAAGGCTGATCCTCAGGTAAGGGGCAATCATCTCAGAAACTGCCCAGATAAAACAGAAAAAGAAACACAGAATAAAAGACTGCAGTAAAACGCCTCCAAGCAGCCAGCAGGCATTCGTTTTTGTCAGGAATGGTCCTTGTGTTGTAGTTTAATACATAAAGGAGTTACTGAGGTATGGAGAAATCTGAGAGCGAGTGATTCATTGAAAGGCAGGTTCGTATCGATTCACGATTCAATGAACTGGGAGTCACCTCTGATGCAGCATATTAAAACATTAGCTTTGGAAACAAACGCAAAAACAAAGAAATGCCCTGTTTTTCTCCTTAAACAAAACCCCTAGGTCGATTTGCCCTTTGACGTATTGATTTTTCAAAACTGATTATGGAAAACCCGTCTGCTGGAGGATTACAAAGCCATTCACAAGCTTAATAACCATCTTTCATGCGTTCGCTGCTGCTTCTTCCCTCTGTCTGTTTCTCTCTCTCTCTTTCTCCTTTAGCAGTGAGTGGGCAGAAGCTGTAGCACGACTCATTCGCTGCCTCTGAAACCATCTTCTCTTTTGATTCAAGAGGAAGAAGCACTAAGGAATAGGGGTGAAAGTGGAACGAAGAATAAAAAATGCTCTCTGTTCCATTATTTCACTAAGAAACACTGCTGAGTGCCAATATAAAGAAATCATTTAACAATAAAAAAAGGCAGAATCACTAGCTATTTACCACTGAAAGCCGAGTCTTGCTTGCTTTTGTGCCAGGTGCTTTTAAGTAATAGCCGATTCACTTCACAAGTGTTCACATTATCTGATGTGAGTAAGACTCATTCTCATTAAAGAAAATACACAAGTGATATCTATTTTTAAAGGGACGGTTCACTCAAAAATTTAATTTCTGTCATTTACTCACACAAAAACATATTTTGAGGAATGTTGGTAACTGTAACAGGCAGCCATTGACTTCCATAGTATTTTTTTTTTTCATACCAATGGTTACCATCAGCTGTTAGCTCATACAGGTTTGGATGACAGACGGTAGTGACAATGATGGCATATTTTCATTTTTGGATGAACTATTCCTTTAATATCTCAATTGCTTCTCTAAGACGGAAATGAGATTAACAGGAGATGCTTCTCAGAATAATTTTATTTTTTGAGGAAAAATGCCCCAGACAATACCTAAATAACAAAATCTGCTAACAAACATCAACCGGGGACCTCAAAATGTACACCTGTACTATTCCAATCTTTTAAGTTTATTTTTAAAAACTCTACTTGCTTCTTGGTTCTTAACAACAACAAATGTAACACAAATCATAAGGGTCAATTTTTTGAAATTGAGATTTATACATCATCTGAAAGCTCATAAATAAGCTTTCCATTGTTAGGATAGGACAATATTTGGCCGAGATACAACTATTTGAAAATCTGGAATTTGAGAGTGCAAAAAAATCTAAATATTAAGAAAATCACCTTTAAAGTTGTCCAAATGAAGTTCTTAGCAATGCATATTATTAACAAAAATTCAATTTTGATATATTTACAGTACGAAAATTTACAAATCTTCATGCAACATGATCTTTGCTTAATATCCTAATGATTTTGACATAAAAATCAATCATTTTGACCCATACAGTGTATTTTTGGCTATTGCTACAAATATACCAGTGCTACCTACAACTGTTTTTGTGGTCCAGGGTCACATATATACTTTTAAAAAGTGCACTTTGTAATAATGTCAAATTCAAAGTTTTAAGTACATTTAAAATCATTATGTTTTAATAATCTTTGATCATGCTTTGAAGTGCACTTATTTTAATGTGTTGACTAACGACTACACATGTAAAGTACTTGACTATGATTTTAACTGCGTTATTCCATATTACATTTAAAGTTAATATATTTTAAATGCTCTAAATTGCGACTTCATCGTTACATATTTATAGTTTCAAAAGAAAGAACGGTAACACTTTACTTAAAACCGTTATATATAATGCACTATAAAAGTAGTTTTAATGCATTAATTTTGCCTTGTAATGCACCTTATAATGCACTGTAAAATCTCATGAATAACTGTAACCACATAATACATATAACACTTTTCAATTCATTGTCATACTATGCATTTTACATTTGAACATAGTTATTTACGACAAGATAAAACATTACAATGCATATTACAAATAATTATAATACATTATAATTTATTATACATAAAGGCATTAAGTAAAGTGTTACTGAAAAACATTAAAGTATATGTGACCCTGGAGCACAAAACCAAAAAAATAAGGGTCAATGTTGTGAAATTGAGATTTATACATCATCTGAAAGCTGATAAATAAGCTTTCCATTGTTAGGATAAGACAATATTTGGCTGAGATACAACTATTTGAAAATTTGGAATCTGTGGGTGCAAAAAAATCTAAATATTGAGAAAATCACCTTTAAAGTTGTCCAAATTAAGTTCTTAGCAATGCATATTACTAATCAAAAATTAATTAATCAAAAAAAATATTTACGGTAGGAAATTTACTAAATATCTTCATGCAACATGATCTTAATATCCTAATGATTTTCGGCATAAAAGAAAAATCGATAATTTTGACCCAAACAATGTATTTTTTGGCTATTGCTACAAATATACCCATGCTACTTAAGACTGGTTTTGTGGTCCAGGGTTACATATTTTAGTTAGTTTAGCTGTACAGTATAAACATATTTCAAAGACAGTATAATTATGAATTTGCACATGAAGATGTACTTAAGCACTACTCAAGTGGGTCAAAACACACTCTAAAGTTCAGCTAATTGCAAGTAATGTAAATTTAAATTAACATGCAATTAAGTGTTTGAAAACATTGCATTCAGTCTGTAATTAAATATATTATAAAGTATAGTATTTAAATCCTCTTATTAAAAGTATGTACTTCTAAAGTGTATCTCTGTAGTGTATGTTTCTGTTTTAGGAGCAACATCTGAGAGAAAGCCGATATTTAAACAAAACAAGCGATAAAAGCGATCTCTTCCATGTAAATTTTAGTTTTTGTCCTGACCAATGACAAGTGATGCTGTGCCGGCTAGCCACGCCTACCTTGAAATCCCATTGGCCCATAATCCTAATATTGCTTAATTGACTGTGACTGTTGCCTTAAACAGCGTTTTGGGTTTCAGTGCAGACGGAAACATTTATGACTGAAAACTTCACATCATGCCTGATTAGAACTCAGTTATGTCTCATGAGCTATGAAAGAGCAGCCTTTGAGCACTGAAATTTTCCCTCTGGGTTAGTGAGCCCCATGTCTAGATAAATTGAATTGACTTAAGTATTTAAACATAACATTAGTCAGTCAGGCAGCGTGGCTCTGAGGCAAGCTGGGAGTGTACGTTAGCAATTCTCTGCGGGTTTTGTGAAGATTAAACTCTAACCTATGAGGGCATCTCATTATCTCATTTGTAGATGCGAAGGAAATGTCTTCCACTCGTTCTGACATACATATGCAGGCGAGACAAACAGACAATGAAGCAACGAACACACTCTTGTTCGTTCGTTCGTGCATGCGCTTGCTCGATCTAATTACAGGCCTATGGCATCACCCAGGAGATGGCAGACAAGCTGTCAATCATTTGGTTGCTATGATATGAGATGAGGGAGACCGAGACTTGAAGGACAAAACCGTGCGTCCGATCTCCAGGGTATGATCGCTGTGACAACAGAAGCCCATGTCAGAATCAGAGGCAGCCTTTTCTGATGAGTCTCAGGGGAAACACCCGTCACACACCATATGTCACGCACACCGAATACACCTGCTTTCATTTGCACCGGCAGTGGGAGAATACCTGAGAAATGTGTTAAGCTTGTTGCTTGCATGTGAGAGATTGGATTGCTGTGCTTTCTTTGAGCTAGAGTGGGTACATTAACAATTGTGAAGTGATAAAATGAAGAAATAAGGAGAATATTAATGCTCGGACATACTCTACCATACCATTCATAATATATTTGTGTTATGTACTGTAAGTGTGCCATGCACTAATTTAGCTTATATATAAATATTCATTTGGAATGCATTAAAACAAACATGTCAAGATAAATGCAATTGACTTAAACATTAAAAATGGTAAAATTATTTATTTATATATATATAATTTTTAATCTTTAAGAAATCCTTAAGAAACATTTCTTATTATTTTCAACATTTAAAACTCTTGTGCTGCTTGATATTTTTCTGGAAAACATGATACATTTTTTTTCAGGATTATTTGATGCATAAAAACATTATAAATGTCTTTACTGTCACTTTTGATCAATTTTATGCATCCTTCCTAAATAAAAGTATTAATTTGTAAATTATTATTTAATTAAATTATTATATAATTAAAAAAAATGGCTGACCCCAAAATATTAAATGGTAGTGTTTGATTGGACTAAAATTGGTTGAAATTATTATTATTATTATTATTTACATTAAATTAGATTTATTACAAATATAATATCAAGATATTAATTGATTTAATGCATCCTTGCTAAATAAAAGTATTAATTTGTTAAAAAAAAAAAAAATAGCAGACCCCAAACTGTTAAATGGCAGTCTGTGATTGGACTAAAATTTGTTGAAATTACAGATTTTGTTTATATGTAAAATTAGATTTATTTCTAAATATGATATCAAAATATTGATCAATTTAATGCATCCATGCTAAATAAAAGTATTAATTTGTTAAAAAAAAAAATGGCTGACGCCAAACTGTTAAATGGCAGTGTGTAATTGGACTAAAATGTGTTGAAATTACAGATTTTTAAAAAAAAATATATAAAATTAGATTTATTTCTAAATATGATATCAAAATATTGATCGATTTAATGTATCCTTGCTGAATAAAATTTCTTTACAATTTTTTTTTACAGATGCCAAACCTATGAAAGGCAGTGTGATTGCACTAAAATTGGTTAAAATTACAGAATTTTTCACATAAAATTGGATTTATTCCAAAAATATCTACTCTTTCTTATGTTTAATGCTGCACATACTATCTTTTAAAACTAATAGGAAGCAAACCGTATCTACTGTGTATTCAGTATGCGGTAAGCATATTATTTCCATTATTATTTCCATATCCAAGCACTTATTTTCAATTCTAAACACAGTCGAAGCCTCTGTCCACACTCACGGACACGGTTCGCATGCGTGCCGCTTCACGGAGAGAGAACATCTGCGGGAGCTTCCCTGCTGTAATTGGACGAGGGCACCGGAGTTACCACGGTAACTGGAGGTCAAACCTCAGGCAAACAAGCTCCTATCAACTGGCAAAGTGAGGGAATGAGTGTGGAAGAGTGGGGTGATGCTGTTGCCATGGGTACAGGTGTGGTATGGGAGAGAGGTGCGGGAAATGGAACTCACTTGCGGAGAACGGCAATCTCATTCTCGATGCTGCTCTCCTTCCCCTTCAGCGCTTTTTTAGGGATGCACTTCACAGCGAACATCTTTCCCGTAGACCTCTCCTCTGCCAGGACTACCTCTGAGAACGCACCCCTTTAAAAGAGAGAGAGAAACGAGAAGTTATGGCTTCATTTATAATTGAAGACCTGGGAAATATAGACTGTGTGAGTTGGATGCTACAGGTTGTAGTAGAACAGAAGCAATTGATACCGTCAAAAATTAAATATTAGGGTTTCAAAATTCAAATTCTGCTGTAAAGGAGCACTAAAAAGACAATAGTGTCATTATTTCATAAGTCAGTTCAGTGTTAGTTCAGTTCAATAACTGTGTAAAGTTCATCAATTATGAAACAAGTTCAATTTGGCTATAAGCACCTCTCCAGAAGGCAATAATGTCATTATTCTGTCTGAGTCAGTTCAGTGTTGGTTTAATTCAGTATGATTATGTAAGTTATAAAATTCATCAATTATGAAAAAAATTTGATTTAGCTACAAGCGACTCTTCAAAAGGCAATCATTTCACTATTCAGCTCAAATCAGTACACTGTTGATTCAATTCAGTTCAATTCAGTGTCGATTCATAGATAACATTAACACCACTATAACTTAGTTAACAATGAACAAAATTACTGAATTAACAATGAACAAACTTACTGAATGTTGCGAAATTCGCTAATTATGAAAAGATTTGATTCAGTTAAAAACATCTGCACAGAAGACGTCTTTGTCGTTATTCAGTGAGTCAATTCAGTGTTGATTCAGTTCAGTTCTATTCAGTGTCAATTTGTTCATACCGTATGACAAATTTTGCAACATCGATTTACTGAACTGAATTGAATCAACATTGAACTGGCTCACTGAATGTTGTGAAATTCATCAATTATGAAACAACAGATTCAGCTTAAGTTAGATCAATGTTGGTTCAAATTATTGTTAAAGTTGTAAAAATCATCAATTATATAAGTAATTTCAGTTCAGTGTTGATTCACTTCAGTTCAGTTCAGTGTCAATTTGTTCATACTTGAATTTTGCAACATCAGCTTCTTGAAGTGAACTGAATCAACATTGAACTGACTTAGTTTTGAAATTATGAAACAAATTTGATTAGGTCAGTTTAATGTTGGCTCAATTCATTGTCAAAGTTGCAAAATTCATCAATTATATAATGAATTTGATTCAGCTTTAAGCAACTCTACAGTAGACAGTAGTGGCATTATTCAGCTTGAGTCAATTCAATGTTGATTCAGTTTAGTTCAAATCAGTGGAGATGTTGCAAAATTCATCAGATATTAAGTAATTTAATTCAGCTATAACCGACTCTACAGAAGACAACAGTGTTGTTATTTAGCAAGCCACTTTACTGTTGATTCATTTCAGTTCAATTCAGTGTGGATTCGTTCATAATTGACATTTTTCAACATAAACATGTTATATCTGAATTGAATCAAAATCGAACGGACTCACTGAATGTTGCTAAAATTTGTCAATTATGAAATAAATTTGATTCTGTTATAAACATCTGTACAGAAGACATCATTCTCATTATTCAGTGAGTCAATTCAATGTTGACTAAGTTCAATTAAGTGTCAATTTGTTCATAAGTGACAAATTTTGCAACATCGACATGTTATTGAACTGAACTGAATCAACACTGAACTGACTCACTGAATGTTGCGAAATTTGTCAATTATGAAACAAATCAGATTGAGCTTAAGTCAGTTCAATGTCGGTTCGATTGATTGCCAAAAATATGAAATTCATAAATTATGAAATGAATTCAATTCAGCTATAAGCAACTCTACAGATGACAATAGTATCGTAATTTAGTAAGACACTTTATTGTTGATTCATTTCAGTTCTATTCAGTGTCAATTTGTTCATAGGTGACGAATTTTGCAACATCGACATGTTATTGAACTGAACTGAATCAACATTGAACTGACTCACTGAATGTTGCGAAATTTGTCAATTATGAAACAAATTAGATTGAGCTTAAGTCAGTTCAATGTCGGTTCGATTGATTGCCAAAAATACGAAATTCATAAATTATGAAATGAGCTTGTAAATAGAGCTTGTTTAGCTTAAATTAGCTCTCACGCATGACATTCAGGGGGAAAAAAAAATATTCTGGATTCATGGCCACAATTTAACTAAATTAAAATGAGGGATTGAATTAGTTCATCATGGCTGTGATTCAAAAAACCAAACCTGTTTGAATGGGCCTGAGCGTTATATTAAAAAACGTAGGTTAACAAGGTGGTCGGCTCTTTTAACATACTGTAAAGCTGCGAATGAGTGGTATTGACCGCTGCGATTTCTCCCGTTCATTAATTTACAAGTGGTTCATCTTCTCCCCTCATACTGTCACTGATAGAGCTTGCATTGCTAACACACCTGGAGCTTGAATCCTGTGCTTACTGAGATCAGTATGAGGTTACCGACCTTTACTTTTTCCTTTAAACTAAAACATGTCCCTCAGATCTCAGAGTTCAGCTCAATTAAGTAATGATTGGCAGTGTGTGTGTGTAGAGGGGTGGCCTGAGATTTGACAAACAAATTAGATCGAGCTTAAGTCAGTTCAATGTCGGTTCGATTGATTGCCAAAAATACGAAATTCATAAATTATGAAATGAATTCAATTCAGCTATAAGCAACTCTACAGATGACAATAGTATCGTTATTTAGTAAGACACTTTATTGTTGATTCATTTCAGTTCTATTCAGTGTCAATTTGTTCATAGGTGATGAATTTTGCAACATCGACATGTTATTGAACTGAACTGAATCAACATTGAACTGACTCACTGAATGTTGCAACATTTGTAAATTATGAAATAAATTAGATTCAGCTTAAGTCAGTTCAGAAATTATATAATGAATTTGATTCAGCTTTAAGCAACAGAAGACAGTACTGTCGTTATTCAGCTTGAGTCAATTCAGTGTTGATTCAGTTCAGTTGCAAAATCCATCAATTATGAAACAATATAAATAATAAAGCAGCTCTACAGAATACAATAGTGTAGATATTCAGCTCAAGTCAGTTCAATGTTGATTAAATTCAGTTCAATGTTGCACAATTTGTCAGTTATGAAACAAATTCTATTTGGTTATAAAGCAGCACTACAGAAGGCTATCGTGTTGTATTCAGCTCATTTCAAATCAGTTCATGTTTTGTTCTCATCCGATGGTGTCACTGCAGTCAAAACAATACAATTACTGAATATTAAGTGTCTTTTAAACCCCAACTAAGCAAGCCAAGGGCGATGCTGGCAAGAATCCCAAACTCTATCAGGTGTGGAGACAAAATAGAGGGGAAAAAAAAAACCTTGGGAGAAACCATGCTTAGCGGGAAGGCCGATTCTCCTCTGGCCTATGTGAATGAATACGGTGATTTATAATTCCAGGCTGCATAGTGAAACTGTGTTTGTTGCTTTAAGTCTAACATTTAACATTTCCAAGTATATGTGCATGAGTGTGCATTTGTTCATACATCATGTATATGTCAATACTGTCACATACTGTCATTAGTAGGAGATGAATTAAGGCTACTGCACACACTCAATAACACGAATGAATGTGGCACACAGGCCAGTCAGTCTCTTTAGCACTGAGTGTGATTAAGTAGTTTACAGGCATCAGCATCTACACACGGGTGCTAAAAGCCTTCTGTTGTCCTCTGCTCTCATACACTATTCAATAGTGACTCTGCAAACACACATATTTACAAACTAGATTTGCATTTCCCAAAGGAAACCCCAGTGCAAGGCATCAGCAGAGTGGTGTAGAAGTTTTCTGTAAGTTCGGTTAAGTTATTGCCAGTGCCCTTGAGAAAGAAAACTAACCTCAGATTACTCCAGGAGGCCTGGAACAAGTACTGGATAATGACCGTTCGCATAATTATTGTATACTTTTTATTGTATACTTCATTTTTTGAAATTCACTACTACTTATTAATGTTGAAATGAGTAGTTTTTTTTTCTGTGTTGTGACATACATCTGAGTTAAATGGATTATTAAAGAAAAATTTGTAGGGCATTCCTTAAAATGTTAAAAATATACTGCAAAAATGATTTTTTAAAGTTGTAAATAAAACAATCACTATAGTGCATTTAGTCTTTCTACATCAAATTTTTCATGAAATTTTAACTTCAAATGCATTTTTTTGTCATTATAAAATTTATTAGCAATTTCTGTGTATTTTTAGTATATATATGGATCGTGCACAATAAGTTCAATATTTTGCATTTAGAAAATAAGCAGTAGAGGTTAACCGATTTTCATCCTTGTTGATTATCGGCACCGATATTAAGCATTTTTATGGTTATCGGTCATTTTCAAAACAGATTTGCAGATTAAAATAATTTAAAAGCATTTAAAGAAAGTTTTTGTCAGAGCCCTTGTTGTTATTAATTTTGGCATTCATTTTTACACCAGTTATCGGTTTAAAATATCGGTTATCGGTCTACTTGATCTGTAATAATTGGTATTTGGCATTGGCCTCCAAAAACACCTATTTTAGCTATTTACTAGATAATGAACATAGAATTAAAGTCTATATTAGAATGAGGAAACGTCTTGAAACTGTTTGTCAAGAATTTGCTTCAGTAGTATTTTAATTAATCGATAAAATCTGACAACAATGAGCTTGTAAATAGAGCTTGTTTAGCTCAAATTAGTTCTCACGCATGACATTCAGGGGGAAAAAAAAATATTCTGGATTCATGGCCACAATTTAACTAAATTAAAATGAGGGATTGAATTAGTTCATCACGGCCGTGATTCAAAAAACCAAACCTGTTTGAATGGGCCTGAGCGTTATATTAAAAAAACGTAGGTTAACAAGGTGGTCGGCTCTTTTAACATAGTGTAAAGCTGGGAATGAGTGGTATTGACCGCTGCGATTTCTCCCGTTCATTAATTTACAAGTGGTTCATCTTCTCCCCTCATACTGTCACTGATAGAGCTTGCATTGCTAACACACCTGGAGCTTGAATCCTGTGCTTACTGAGATCAGTATGAGGTTACCGACCTTTACTTTTTCATTTAAACTAAAACATGTCCCTCAGATCTCAGAGTTCAGCTGAATTAAGTAATGATCGGCAGTGTGTGTGTGTGTGTGTGTGTGTAGAGGGGTGGCCTGAGATTTGAGAACACCCATTTGCTGATGAGGTCCCTGAGAAAATCTCCATCTCATCTGCCATCTGCCAGCACACATAAAAGCTTTTAAAAACACTGAGCAAAGAATTAGGGAATATTTGCTTAGGCGATCTCACACTGTTGCTATGCTGCTGCTGCTGCTGTATACACCAAACACACTCTTCAGCATGACTGGACATGTGGCCACAGAGGCTTCCTGTTACCAAGTCACATACACGTCATATTTTATTTTGCTCTTTGTGTGCACGGAAAGCCTGTCTTTCTGTTTCTGATGTCTTCTATCAACAATACACAGTTGATCAAGAACATATCTATACATATTTTATCACAAAATTAAAAGAAAAAAATAAGAAAACATTTTATTATTGGATATTATAAAATATGTTTTATACTAATATATTGGTTACAAAGTTTTTCAAGAACTATATTATATTTGAATTTATAGAATTACAAATTCTAATTCTATAAATACTACAAAAGTAGAATAGGAATAGTAATATTATAAATTTTCTTTCTCTCTTTCTCTCTCTCACTATAAAATTGATTTTTAAAATTGTAAAACAAAACATTTTCATATTTCATTTCATGTTTAATTTATTTCTTTATTTCTTTGTGAAATGTATTAGCATTTGTTTATATATTTATGTAAAAGTTCCATTTAAAACAATACAGTATTTGAATAACAATTAAATTATATTAAAGATTTAGAATTCTATATTCAATAGAATTAATAGAATTACAAATTCTAATTCTATAAAATATTATAACATTATAAATGATCTTTCTCTCTCTAAAATTAATTTTCAAAATAGTAAAACAAAATGGTATCATGTTTAATTTCTTTATTTGCTGTTTCTTTGTTATTGTTTGTGAAATTTATTAGCTATATATTTTTATTATATATATATATATATATATTTATTTATATATTTGTATATTAATAATATTTATATATTAATGTGGCAAAGGATACTATTAATATATATTTATATTAATATTTTATATTTTCCATTTTAATATTATTAAAAAAACATTTTTATTTCAGTGTTAGTTATTTTAGTACATAAAGTTAAACTAAATGCAGTTTGGGGCATTACATTTTTTTTTTTTTTTAAGAAGTAACAATTTTTTGGTTTTGTAAGTATATTTTAAATATATATATACACACACATTATTTTTAAAATTAAAGATTTAGAATTTATAGAATTCTAAATTCAAATTCTGTAAAATATTACAAAAGTAGAATAGTAATAGTATTATAAATTCTCTCTCTCTCTTTCTCTTTCTCTATATATATTATATAATATTTCGAAATTGTAAAAAGAAATTAATTTTAATTTAATTTAATTTAATTTATTTATTTGCTGTTTCTTTGTTATTGTTTGTGAAATTTACTAAAAATTTCTGAGTGAAAATAGTTTGTACACCATTTTTACAGTATAAATGCATACACATAATGTTGGTCTTTAATTAATGGCTTAATTAAAATGAACAAATTAGTCATTGTCCTTTTTATTAATTTATATCATTGTGCTTGGACAAGATAATTCTTTTTAGTTACATTTAATATAAATGAAATTAATGTCACAATGTAAAACATCATAGTTTGGCTTGTTTTTCTCTAATAAAATATAATTTCTTATTTTTGTCTTTTGATTTTGAGATGAAATATGACCCAGACGTGTTTTTGTGAGATTCACTTGCTTAGCGTTTGCTTTTTCGCTTCTACTAGATGTGTTTGAAGAAAGAATATTCTCAGATAGGATTAAATCTACAGAAATGAGTACAGAAATAGTCTTTGCAACTGCCATCCACAACACACACACGCACACACACACTGCCAAATTAATCCCTGATTAGTCTGTCATATTTCCTCAGATCTATTCAATGCAACATGAACATGAATCATAAGACAAATTCAGGCTGGCCCGCTAACAAGCATGCAACACCGCAGCCAAAATCAACTTCTCTAAGCTCCCCAGCAACCGTCACCTCCGTTCTGCCTTTCACACAGCAAGGAAAGAGGTGGAACAAAGTAAAAGAGCGCAAATGATGAGGACAACATACTGTGATTGTACTGTTAGCAAAAAAGGCATGAATAAATGGCTGTAGCTTTGCCATCACAATGCAAAGGTGTTTTGGGTGGTTGCTATAGGGTGTTGGCTGTTCCAGATGGTTGATAGGCAGCCAAAGAGCATCCACCTCTACGACTTTGATTTTAGGTCTCTAGATATCGTCAGTTCAGGCCTAGTTAGATTCTTAAAGGTGGGGATCCTGATAAACCAATTTAGCAGTTAATTGGCCAATATTGTGAGAATAATTGCATTGACCAGTAACTGTGCCTGATTAACAGAATATGATAATGAA
Organism: Cirrhinus mrigala; assembly: GCA_036247105.1. Taxonomy (NCBI): domain Eukaryota; kingdom Metazoa; phylum Chordata; class Actinopteri; order Cypriniformes; family Cyprinidae; genus Cirrhinus; species Cirrhinus mrigala. Next base: position 32,946,414 of record CM070010.1, read on the forward strand.
TAATTCACACCTTTCAGTGAATTATTTAGTATTTATATTTATACATTTCTGTATTTTAAATTGAGTAATATTGTGTAGATGTTTTCAGTGTCATATAAATCACAGTATTTTTTAATGTAAAACAGTATTTAAAATACTACTTCAAAATACTAATATCAAGTATAAACATATCTCAGCTGTACTAAAATGTGTATTTAAATTGAGTGATATTGAGTACATTTTTTTTGGTGTGTTAAAAATCACTATTTTTACTGTAAAACAGTATTCAAAATACTAATTTAAAATAAAAATAACTATAAACATATCTCAGCAATACTAACATTCATGTACTTAAATGTAGTAATTTAGGGTAAATTATTTGGTATTATTATTTCTTACAAATCACACTATTTTTACTGTAAAACAGTATTCAAAATACTAATTCAAAATACTAATAACATAACATATCTCAGAAATACTAAATGTATTTAAATGTATTTAAATTTGGGTCAATTTTATTTGGTGTCATATAAATCATACTAAATAAAATACACATAAAATTGCTAAATTTAAATGTATAAATTTTAGTATCGTTGAGATTAGTTATTAGTATTTAGATTTAGTATTTTGATATTTTATTATATTATTATTTTTGTTTTTAATGTCTATATAGTTTTTATTCATTTTAACTGCATATTTTAATAAAAAAATAAAACATTTAAATTCAGCAGTTTTGAGTATATCTTATATGCTGTCATATAAGATTATATATTGTAAAACTGTTATTTTAGTATCTTTGAGATGCTATTGTAGCTTTTATTAATAGTCTGAATAATTTTTTTATTTTTATCTTTTCCATTTTAATATTATAAAAAAATATTAGTTTATTTTTTAAAGTGTCTATATAGTTTTTATTTTGATATTTATTGTATATCATTATATTTTTTTACTTTTGTTTTTAACACATATATAGTTTTTATTCATTTCATTTTAATTTTAGTTTAGTTCAGTACATAAAGTTAAACTACATGAAAATGAGTAAATCAATTTATAGCTTTTATAATAATAACCTCACTGCATATTTGAATAAAAATGTAATAAAATTCATTTAAATTCAGCAGTTTGATGCTGTCATAAAATGTATTTTTTTTGTAAAACTGTTATTTTAGTATCTTTGAGATGTTATTATAGCTTTTATTAATATTTTGAATTAGGTTTTATTTTTATATTTTCCATTTTAATATTATTTAAGTTTTAGTATTTTTTATTTGTTTATTTTTTAAAGTGTATATATAGTTTTTATACATTTTTATTTCAGTGTTAGTTATTTTGGTACATACAATTAAACTAAATGCAGTTTGAGGCATTACATTTTTGTTTTTTTAAGAAGTAACAATTTTTTGGTTTTGTAAGTATTTTTGTCTGTACTTTTTTATTTATGTTTTTACTGTTAGTTTCAGTTAACTATATATTTATAATATCTATATATCTACTGTATATTTATCAATATCTATCAATCTATCTATCTATCTATATAGATAGATAGATAGATAGATAGATAGACAGATATAGACACTGATATATAGATATATATGTACACCCTGCTGTAAAACTACATTATATCACCCAACTTGTTCACTAAATATTGGCGTCAACCAGCAATTCTGAGTTTATTCAAATTCCTAACACAATTGTAACAGCGTGAACCACCATAAATGAAACAGTCATGAAAATGACACATCTCAAATTTAATGAAAATGAAAAATGGAAATCGAGATGGAGACAGGAAGCCAGGAAGGAAGGGAGGGGTGAGACGACAGGGAGCACGGCACGTAGCGGGAGAGCAAATCGTGATGAATGAATGGTGAAAAGAAAATGTGAATGAAGCCGCCAACACACATCGCCACTGCAGCCTAACGGGCAGCAACACACACTCACCCACACATCTACACACACACACTCCATAAATGACATTAATTTCAGGCCACAGGTGAGAGAGTGACACAAGGTAGATTTATATGATATGTGAGAGCCTCTACCCGTCAGATGTAATCAAGCATGAGTGTTTTTTAGTGCCTGCGCGCATGGCAGGCGTGTTGCGACAGGCTCGCCGAATCGTAATCAAACTAGATACGGCCAAACCAGCAAGACCTCGAGCAAACACACACACACATATATATATAAAACACCGGGCATATCATTTCTGTATCCACAAGAGCAGCTGCAGATTGAAACCCCAGCTGCGCTCGTGATGCAACGTCTATGCGAGAGAGAGGGCAGCAAACAAGCGAGAAGAAAAATGAGTTTGTGTGTTTGTAAATGTGCTTCAATTTGTGCTTCTAAAACGAGGGCAGCGGCCCGGCTTGTGCCGAACGACTGGAAATTTGTCAGCGAGGCTCCGCTGCCTCTGCGATTTGTGCGGAAATAATGCTACGGAGTTTCCCGGTGCTATTTGCGTATGCATGTGTGAGTTAGGCCACTGCTGAGGAAACTGTATGTCAATATGCATCGACAAGTGCTCATACGGGAGGGAACGGAGCCGCGGTGATTGCCAGTCAATGACTCATGAGCGCGCAAACGTTGCACATCCTCGCTGGAAGGGTTTCTGTGCCGCTGCGTTCTCCTCTAGGGAACAGTTGACAAATTATACACATAACATCCACTTATTACTGCCTAAACTAGAGAGAGGAATAGACAGACAATGAGAGCTGGTTTAAAGAGGACAGGATTGAGTTACGATTAACACGGCCTCAATGAATGTTAATAACACTATGGATCAGGGAAAAAAATAATGAAATCATGTTAAAACATCAAGCTTAAGTGAAAAGCTCAGCTGAGAGATGTATCATTGAAAAAGGGAACCATCTGTGTGGGCTTTCATTCAAATGATACTGAGCAAAGTACCAAATGGTCGAAAGTCCTACAATGAATCTACACTACCACTTAAAAGTTTGGGGTCGGTACGTTTTTTTAGAAATTAGAAATAAAAGTATGGCTTTGCGATACAAAAGTATGATATTACTTTCAGTTCAATCATTACACTGGACATGACATCAAACGCAGACGGAATCACGGAATCCTGTCATAAAAACGGAATTTACTGTATAATGCGGAATGTCACGGAATTTTGGGTGGATACATCAAAAGTAGGTCAGTACACTTAAATCAGAACGCAATATGGACTAGTGTCTGTAAATATTAAGCTGCAAAAATAGCATTTAAATATGAATCCTTAATGTTCTGTGTGTCTCTGTGTGAATGAATGGCGCAGACGTGCGGTTTTCGTTTTTTACGCATACTAAAGTGCGCTTGATGCTCACTGTTTGCAGTCTCTGCCACCTCAATGTATGAGTACATGAACACAAACAATCTCTAGAACTGCTCTGAGCATTTTACAGTTTCTTTTGAGTAAAACTATCATCATATCATATACAAACAGAAACCTGAATGTCTTCACAGCAACCCGTCAAAATAAAAGCTTGGTTTAACTTGAAGAAACGGTGACAGAAATATTACTTAATGTAATTACAGTACTACTACTAGCAATAAACATTATTTTTAAAGGAATGTTTACCAGAAAGAATATTTACCAGTTTTATTTTTTAGGCTAAAAAAGGTAAATACACAACATAGTATTTCTGGGAAAAAAAAAAAGAAAAAAAAAAGATTTTTTTTAATACAATCAGTTAATTAGAGATGCTTTTGATTATTAATATTTGATGAAACCATTAAAATGGAATCCAGAAAATGAATGGAAAACAGAATTTGGTGGGAAAATAAATAAATCAATAAAACTAAATTTGAGAAAAATAATTAAATATTTAATGTGGCCTTTTGTTAATCATTTAATAAATTGCTGTTTAATATTGTAATTTTCATGATTTTACATAATTAGACATGCTTTCTGATGAATAAAATTTAATTTAACCAATAAGACAGTGTCTAGAAAAATAAAAACGGAATCCAGAAAAATTAAAAATGGAAAAAACTGAATTTGAAAAAAAATAAATAAAATGGAATTTGAGAAACAATAAAATAAAAATAAAATAAAATAAAAAAAATGGAAAAAACGGAATTTGTAAAAGAATAAAACTTTTTTTCTAGCAATAAAAGTCTTTACTATCACTTTTTATCAATTTAACAATTTTGCAAAATAAAGGTATTAATTTCTTTTCAAACAAAGAAGGAAAGAAAAGATGTACTGACCCCAAATTTTGAACAGTAGTGTATATTGTTACAAAATATTTCTATTTTAAATAAATGCTGTTCTTTTTAACATTTTATTCATCAAAGAATCCTGAAAATAGTATCACAGGTTAAAAAAAACATATCACAACTCCAAAAGCAACACAACTGTTTCCAACATTTGATAATCATATTAGCATGATTTCTGAAGAATCATGTGACACTGAAGACTGGAGTAATGATGCTGAAAATGCAGTATTGCACTGCAGAAATAAATTATATTTTAAAGTATATTCAAATAGAAAACCACTATTTTAAATTGCAATAATATTTCACAATATTACTATTTTTTCTGTATTTTTATTTAAATAAATGCAGCCTTGATGAGCAGAAAAGTCTTCTTTAAAAACATTAAAAACCTTGCTGATCCCAAACTTTTGAACAGCAGTGTAAGTATGCTATTCTAAACACAGCTGACTTCATAAAAACACAATAAACCAAACATAATGTCCTAAAAATGCTTCCTCAAAGTTTCCATAGTGAGAATGTGCTAAAAAGTGCCATTTTAAGTAGTATAATCATTATATGCAGTAAAATCTTGATTTAAGATACAGGTGAATAATGACTTCCTCTCTGCTGCGCAATATTTCCATTTCAGCACGTTCCCAGTCACTCATTAACCTGATGTCAATAAATGTTTCAGCGAATGGTGAATTTGGTTATTCAAGCATCCTAGGCGCTTCCCTTTGTCTGACCCTTCAGTCCAAATCCGTTTTGTTACAGCACTCTAAAGAAGAGTACATGGAGAGACTGATGATGTAATCAACTAGCAACTACTCAAGTGAACATAAAAAGCCTTCGAAATGAGGAACCGAGGGCATAAAAACAGTCCTCATTCTCCAAGGACTACATTATTTTGCAAATTCAAAAACTGCTTTGCAAATCACCATTGGAGACACAATGGCTCGTTTCAATTATTTTCTGCGTTAAGTATTCGTAAGCGTTTTTCCGCAACGAATCGCCATTCCGTTTGATGTTGAAGGAATCACTCCCACTGCCAAAGGAAATTAAAGCGAAAGCAGAAATCCAGTGCAATTGATTGCCTAAGCCTCAATCTCTTGTTTAGAGCTGTCCGATTTCCCATTAAAACAGAGGTGCAAACACACACAACTTTGAATTAAGCAGAGGTTGTTTGTGCACAGCATCCTAAATGTGTTTTAATGCCACTTCTATAAAATCACCAGCTGCATATTGCCCTGGCAATACTCCTGAACGTGATTACAGCATGTGTCTCTCTCTCTTTCCCCAAGTGTGTGTATGCGTGGGTGTGTGTCAAACTATAAGCCCAAGGGTTGGATTGGACATGGTTCCAAAGTCTCACACAATCAGACAGATAGATAATGCTCCGCTTCTCACGTTAAAAATAAGTTACATCCGTACTAGATTAGGTGCACTTTCTGAGATAATCTCAACAGAGCTCAAAACCACTTCCTCTTTTCTATCTGACCCCCACTCAGATTAACAGATCAGCAGCTGAAGCTGACAGAAACAATTTACTTGAAGTTTTTCTCATTAAGTAGACAGAAGTGAAGAGGAAATGGAAAAGCCAATGTGGAGTATACACAACGGATGTGCAATATATTTGTAAGCACCAATAATATGTTTTAAGTGATTGCTATTAGCCCAATTTTAATATTTGAAGCAGATACTGTGTGGATTAGACTATATTGGCTACTATTTTTAAAAACAGACTGTAAAATATACACATAATTCAGTGATAAATAGGGCTGTCAAATGATTAATCGCGATTAACTGTGTCTGAAATAAAAGTTTGTGTTTACATAATATATGTTTGTGTACTGTGCATATTTATTATGTATATATAAATACACACACATGCGTGTATATATTAAAAAAATATATATTTATATAGACAATATATAATATAAACTATATATAAATATACATATACTTATAAACAAATATTTTTAAAACATATGCATGTAAAAAAAGGTCACGTCCTCTTGAAATACACATTTAATTCAAAAAGTGTCAGAAAGTGTCTTTTTCTATCATATAACAAAAGTAATAAACTGTTATTTATCTTTCCCATCAACAATTTTAGAACAGACTTTCTTTAAAAAAATTCTAGGATAGAGATTTAGAACTGAATTTTTGCACACTGTGCAGTATACTACTGGCTACTATTTTTAAAAATACACTGTAAAATATACATATAATTCAATGATAAAATAGAGCTGTTAAATGATTAATTGTGATTAATCGTGATGAATCGCATCTTAAATAAAACTTTGTGTTTACATAGTGTGTGTGTGTGTACTGTGCATATTTATTATGTTTATATAAATACACACACATGCATATATATTTAAGAAAAATGTTATATTTATCTAAAAAATATATAATATAAATTAAATATAAATATAAACATACATTTACACAAATACTTTTAACATATTTACATGTATAAAAAAATAAACATTTTAAATTGTCATGTCCTCTCACATGTCTTTTTCTATCATCATAACAAAAGTAATAATCTCTCATTTATCTTTTTCATCAACAATCTTAGAATGTAAATTTTACATAAAAATCTAAAACTTTTATAGTTTAGGTTTATTTTCCTAGTGAAAATGATGGAAACATTTCCTTTTTGTTATCTTGATTTTAACTGACAAATGTAAAACGCAAAAATGTAAGATGCAAAAGATAAATTACAATTTATTCAGATGGCAAAATCCTTGTAAATATTTTTGTTTTTATATATATTTTTACAATAGACTAAACAATTTATAAGTCTACTCATCAAATTGAACAAATTGGCATCAAAACAATTATTAATTTGTTCACATCAATTGCATGTTTTATGGAGAATATACTCTGCAGTATGTCCTTATAATATATTTAAACATTTATGTACGGAATAGTATTATTCTTTTCTATATATAGCTTAGTACTGTATAGTATACATTTCAGCCTCTATGTATTACTACAAGTATACAATTACAGTCTGGGTCAAAATATGTAGTAAATAAACTCAAAATATGTAGACAAATATACCCAGAGAAGATCTAATTTAAAACCACAGCTGTAAATGCGGGAAAACATTTTGTTTTGAGGATACAGAAACTACATCTTGAGACCTTGACAATTCATCAACCAAAACCTGAAACTAACATGAACACATTAGGACAAATGTGTATGTAGTGTAGTACTCTAAAGTATACATTTCAGCCTCTGTGTGTGTTACTACAAGTATGCAATGATAGTCTGGGTCAAAATACGTAATAAAACCTATTACACGTAGTGTGGTGGCGAATTCTCACACTGGATGCCAAACAGACAAATGAACCTAGGAAGATCTCATTTAAAACAGCACAACCTGCAGGAAAACAATGTGTTTTGAGGGTACAGAAGCTACATCTTGAGACCTGAGACCATTTAAGTCATCTAACCTAACAATTCATCAAACAAAACCTGAAACTAACATAACCACAATAGGACAAACAAAACCCATAAATCGTGTAGTATTCTGTATATTTCAGCCACTGTATGTTTTACTGCAAAATTGCATTTACATATGTATTCGCTATACTACTATATACTAAAAATACATATTAATAGAAAGTATCAGCATCTGAGTCTGCAGTGACAAGGTGATGAAGGGGTTAATTTTCCTAATTAGGGTCCAGACAGAAGATCATGCGGATTAGCGAATGGATTACTCCACACTCGATTTCCCCCAGGAATGCATGTACTTCCTGTATAGAAGATGAGACATTGTAGCTGCGCCTGAGATCACACGATCATATGACAGGTAGTAAATATTGAATATATTGTTTAATCAGAGCCATTCTGCGCAAAAGGTTGTGCTGACGCAGGAGCTGTGAAGATTTAGAGGCAATGATCATGTGAATGTGTACAAGCGCACATGCACACACACGCTAGAAGATTAGATGAACGTTTACATCAGCCCAAAGACACACATGCACACCCATCATAAATTCAATAGTGCTGTTGCCACGGCAGCAATTACAGTCTAGGTTGAAATATGTAGTAAAAACTATTACACACAATGTGTGCTGCTGAATTCTCACACTAGATGCCAAATAAACCCAGGGAAGATCTAATTTAAAACAACATATCCTGCAGGAAAACGCTGTGTTTCAAGGGTGCAGAAGCTATGTCTTAGCTTGAGACCGTTTAAAGAAACAGTTCACTCAAAAATAAAAATTAGCTGTAAATGTGCTCACCTTCAGGATATTGAAGATGTAGATGAGTTTGTTTTTTCACATGAACAGATTTGGAGAAATTTAGCATTGCATCACTTGCTCATCAGTGGATGCTCTGTGGTGAATGGGTGCCGTCAGAATGAGAGTCCACATAGCTTATAAAAAGATCACAATAATCCACAAGTAACCCATAAGACTCCAGTACATCAATTAACGTTTTGCAGCAAAAAAGCTGCATGTTTGTAAGAAACCATCAAGTGTTTCCAAAATATAATCCATAATCCATTATAATACTTCCTCTAGTAAAAAAGTCCATTGTCTGTTGTCCTCTCACATGAAAATCCATCGACAACATTTTTTAGAACTACATTGGACTGTTTTCACTTGTAAACTGTGCATACTTCTCTCCTGATTCAGACCAGATGGTTATTTCACTGAAGAAAGCTATATTATAGATAGAGGACTTATAGTATTTTAGCTGGTCTGACATTAAAAAGACATTAAAAATCTTTTTATGATGAATTTGTTTCTTATAAACATGCAGCTTTAATGCAGCTACATTAATTGATGGACTGGAGTGGTGTGGATTACTTGTGGATGTTTTAATCAGCTGTTTGGACTCTCATTCTGACGGCACCCATTCACTACAGAGGATTGATAAGTGATGTAATGCTGAATTTCTTCAAAAAACAAACTCCTCTACATCTTGGATGGCCTGAGGGTGAGGAACTTTTCAGCAAAGTTTCATTTGTGAACTATTCCTTTAAATTGTCTAACCCAACAATTCATCAACCAAACCCCGAAACTAACACACACACACGTACACACAAAGGCACACAGAACCCATAATTTATTAACTTCCGACAATTAATCGTTGCAATTGGTTTCTCGGCCTGCAGCGATCAATAGTCTGCACTGCAAAAATAAATGATCTGTCGGAAGTGTCAACAGCTTTGGAGTATGTGTGCAACAATTCAACCACTGATCCGTTCACATTTAGACACTCGTGAGCATGTATCTCTAGTTGACATTAATTAGTTTTTCTGAAACCTACAGAAAACATGTTTTTGGAATGTTTGGAAAACATTTCAAATATTCAAAAAACATTTGGAATGTTCGGATCAGATCAAAGCACCCGGCACGCTTGTTGCTAGGAAACCTTGCAGCGGTAGCAGCGAGATGCTTTATTGATCTAACTGTCCGAAATAATGTATCACCCTTCCTTTAGTAATGGCAGAGGATTTGACATCCATCTGTTCATAGCTAAAGAGAACGGGCCATACAGTGTTTAATGACAAAGCCTTTCTGCATACTGTATTTCATGCTCCCCGAGAAACTTTAGCATATCATTTCTTGATTTAATCACAGTGAGTGCAGAGAAATATGAGACTGGAGCTCTGATCCAAAACCTAGTGCGCTGACATGCTGGTTACTGCTTACATAAGAAGCTGCCTTCTTAGGCAGCATCCTAAAACTGCGGTAAGCATCTGAAGGATTTATTACTACTCAATCAAACCATTAAGATTGACTTTTGCTGGTGTATCCTAATTTGTCAAGTTGATTTAGACAGATTAAACACTATTCTGACTTCAGTAAAACCAGTTTTATGGTTGTTACCACATCAAACAACACCACACAAAATAACTTTATTCGAACATTACGAGTGACACAATCACAACTGATTCAAAAAGTCTGACGTTAGCATGTCACTAAGATAAATATGCAATACACAAAATTTATAATGCATAGTGTAAACAAATGTTAAAAAACATCAGTCAGTTTTGCAATTGGATTGGACTGTTTGGGTTTAATTATTTTGGAAATAAATATACTTTTTAAAAGTTTAAGGTCGGTAAGTTTTTTAAATGTTTTTGAAAGTCACTTATGCTCACCAAATACAGTAAAATGTTAATATAGTAAAATATTATTACAATTTAAAAAATGTATAAATATATTATGCTGTTTTAGTGATCAAGAAATATTTCTTATAATTATTATCAATTTTGAAAACAGCAGCTGCTTAATATTTTTGTGGAAACCATGATACATTTTTCCAGAATTCTTTGATGAATAAAAAGTTAAAACAAAAACAAAGTTACATTTTATTAAAAATTAATTATTTAAAACAAATCTTTAATGACATTATGCATATGGCTGCATTAATAATTAGAATAAAACTGAAATAGCAATGTGATGTTATTTAAATACGCAGATGTCTTCATCACTGTTCTTTTACAAAGTAAATGTTTAATGGTTTGACATTTGAAAAAGAATGAGAGACATAAATATTAGTATCGTAATTTTACAATTGTAATGTAGACACATTTTTTATTCTTTTCATAACTCAAGTCTTTTATTAAAAGTGAAATATTACAATAATAATATTGTTTATTCATCTTTTTATTATATTTTGGTTTTCATTAGTAATTCTTATATTTTTATTTAATAATAATAATGATAACAATAACAGTAATAATAATAATAATAATTATTATTATTATTATTATTGTCATATTGATATATAATCAAACAATTTTGGCCAAATTGTGCAGTTCAACAAACAAGCACAGCAAACCTAGATTTTTTAACTGTATTTTGAATTTTAAAAAATCTATGATTTTTATCACTTTTTTTTTCCTCAGATTTTTTATTCCAAATTTTGCAGCAATAATTATGAATGTCTTTACTGTCACTTTTGGAAAAAGTGTGCAAAAATAAATAAATAAATAAATATTAAGTATAAATATATTTATAGCAACATTTCTCTTAAATTGTCAACCATCTTGTTTAATATACAGGAGTTTTATTTCAAAATTTGCAGCAATAATTTTGAATGTCTTTACTATCACTTTTGAATAAGAGTATGCATTTCCCTCCAATAAATAAATAAATAAATACATATATTTATAGCAACATTTCTCTCAAATTGTCAACCATCTTGTTTAATATACAGTCAAGTGAAGCAAGATTTTGGACCAGTGAGATTTCACTGTGGCCAGAGTTACCAAGTTCAACACTGATGATATAAATGTTAAACAGTCCAAAAAAATGCTCTATCACTTGTTGATTGTTGCTGGTAACAATAGTTTTTATCTCTTCATCACATCATGGCCAAAACAAGGTATTTTACCTTTTAAAGTAGCACCTATGATGCCTTAAAAGTGCTATCTAGGTAGGCAGCTCTCTAGGTTACAGAAATGAGTTTGCATGTGCACATGCATATCGATCAGCCCCACGCTTCAAATAAGTTTTCATTGTTGCGCACACTAACAGTGAAAAAGTTTATAATGGTGTGTGATTCATACTGACACTCATCTACGGCCGTTGGCACAAATACAAGCGAGTGGGTGCAATTGACGAGGTGTGATAAGAGATGTGTGTGTGTTTATGTGTCTACGTCTCCCTAAGGTCGTGACTCATATGACGACCAGTGGGTTGCAGAAGCCTGTAATTTCAGTATAAAGCCCTGAGTCATAGAGCAGCATACACACACACACACACACACACACACACACACACACAGAGCTAGATGAAAGTTTGGAGGGTTGTTCTAGAAATCACTGAAATCTCATCAAACACAATCGCACTCCATGCCCACCTGTTAATTGAAGTTTTTTTGTAATGCAAGAGTGGATCATGGGTAATTACTGAAGCCAAGGTGTCGTGCTCCCTTAACTACATCCGTTTTGGAGCATGCATTTGCAGTTACCATGGTTACCAAAGTGATGATCAGCCTATTGACAGCAAGTCTGCAGAAGAGACAGACGTGAAACAGACAGATTCGTGAGGGCCAGGAAGACAAGAGGACACTCGGGGCACATGGGGGGATGAGGGATGGAGCTAGAGCTGCACAAAATAGCACGAGAACATTCGCGGTAAAAGAACACTCGCTCTGGCATTGCTTTCGCACTCTCTCTGAGATATTATCCAGGGCAGGCCCAAAGGACCATGGGTAATTACACGTCTTATTATCTTCTCATTCTGACTGCACGCTCCCTCCAATTCATCACTGCAAAATCCCACTTTTCTCCTTCCTACTGCCTCTTGTTCATTCTCTAAAATTAAAGCCAAGCTAATTTGTATTTTAAATGACTATCTGTTCTTACTCTATGCAGTACTAATAGCACGAAAAATGGAAGATAGTGTGTACAAACTGCATTAAATGATTAGAAAAAAACAAAAAACTTACAGGGATACTTTCGAGAATAGTACTGTATCATGGTACACTGATTTTATCCGATGGTAATAACACAGTACTTGATTTGTGATTTAATATGGATTTGAAAGTGTCACTAACGTTTTCATACCATGTACCAGAAAGGTGCTAAGGAGTCTTTGAAAACTTTAATAAAGAAAAGAAAAAAAAATTTTTTTAGGGCTCACCAAGTGTTAAATTAAAATATTACTGCACAAGATAAATACAAAATAAATAAATAAATAAATAACCAAAACCTATTTTTGAAGTTTTTGAACATTAAGATTTTTAATGGTTTTTAATGTATTTGATCCAAAACTATAAATGACTGTTTTCTATTTGAATATATTTTAAAGTGTAATTTATTCCTGTGATCAAAGCTGAATTTTCAGCATCAATTCTCCGGTCTTCAGTGTCACATGATCCTTCAGAAATCATACTAATATGCTGATCTGCTGTTCATGAAATTACTTTTATTTACCAAGTATGCTTTAAATTGATCAAACGTGATGATAAATACATTTATAATGCTACAAAAGATTTTTCTTTCAGATAAATGCCGTTCTTCTGAACTTTCTATTCCTCAAAGAATTTTGCTGTTTTCAACATAATAATAATAATAAATGTTTTCTGAGCAGCAAATCAGAATATTAGAATGATTTCTGAAGGATCATGTGACTGGAGTAATGATGCTAAAAATTCAGCTTTGAAATCACAGGAATAAATTACATTTTAAAATATATTCAAATAGAAAGCAGTTATTTTAAACAGTAAAAATATTTTACAATTTTACAGTTTTTGCTGATCAAATAAATGCAGGCTTGGTGAGCAGAAGAGACTTCTTTAAAAAAACATTAAAAATCCTACTGTTCTTTTGACAGGTAGTGCAGGTATGCTTTAAAATGTAATATATAATTTATATAATAATTTATATAATTAATAACAATATATATAAAATGTTCTGTTTACAAATGGGTTCATATTTGTGGGTCCTTGCCTTAAAAAAAAAGTTTGAAAAGTGGATTGATGAAAAAATGTGCTCTTTAAATTATTAAATCTACAATTCTAATAAAATGGGCAAAAAATTCTAATTGACTTGCAATGAAGGAAGGACCCAAGCTACATCTAGACACCAAAATATTCATAATAATATAAAACAAACACCCTACCAACTACCCAAACCACTCACAACACCTTAAAAACCACCCACGTGCAGGCAAGCAGCACATTTTCTTCAGAAAATATCAAACCACGCTTGTTTACTTAGTCCCATGTCCGAAGGTTAAAAGCCCACGCCGGTGAAACCATTTCTTTTCATTTTCTTTTTAGCAGTAAAGTGAAAGATGACAGAATGTGACCCGTGTGCAGGGCCACAAACATGTGCGATGAATTAAAAGGGTCAGTTTGGGTCACCGCATCTGATGAAGCAACACTAATACACTTATCTGCAGAAACCCAGCACCCTGTGCCCTCAAAACACACAAATCGCTCAAAGAATAACACAGCTGAGATGTCACCCTCGTCCTAAAAGCCCCTCTTATCAAACATCTGTTATCAAAACCCCCTCGCTCCAAAATAAAAATGCGAGTTTTCATTGAGCAACGTTTATTCGGTGGACTGTATGTGTGTGTGTGCACATGTTTATTTGTGTGTTTTTGCACTGTGAATGGAGTAACAGCGCACACTGGTACAAACCACAGGAAGCCTGCATATTCTCTCTGTAGCTGCACCTGCAAACAGCACGAGAGAGACAGACAGCGCATGCAAGGGCACTGTGGGGGAACACAGATGAAGCTCCATGGTAACTCTATTAAGATATGTGATCAAATCACATCACAGGCAGAGTCTGATCTGAGCGTTCCTACCGCTTTGAGCCCGAGACACATACACGCCGCCCAATCTAGCCTCCTGTTTCTGCCGCTAACGAACTAGAGAGAATACAGCTATCACAACCTCTTACCTGATTCTTTTTCTATCCCTTTTTTTTTACAAGATAAATTTGCTTTGTCTGTGTCAGGGGAGCAGACAATCCCTTAAGCACATAAAACTCGAGACACACACATTATCCTGTTCTGTTCTATTGTTCCCACTGATCTGATAATGCTGATCTGATACCTAACCAGGAAATACGAGGGAGGAGGTGATGCACATCAGGAATCACACACGCTTGCACACGCACACAGGCCTCACAAGATGAACCCAGTTGTGTCACAAACCAGTGAGCATGCAACGTACTCAGATTCACTACTGTCTGTCTGATTTAAAGTTATAGTTAGTCCAAAAAAAAAAAAAGAGTACTCACCTTTCTGTTGAACACAAAAGAAGATATTTTAGAGAATATTTGCAACCAAACAGTTGCCGGTAGCCATCGACTTCCATAGTGTTTTTTTTCCCTATTGAAGTCAGGACTGTTCAATTACCAACATTTCTTTTGTGTTTAGACAAATAGAGAAACTCCTACAGGTTTGAAACAACTTGGAGTGAGTAAATGGTATTTGGGTGAACTATCCCAGTGATCAGTTGCAAAAAAAGCACCATTAGGAACCATAAAACTGAACTATTAATAGTCTTATGAAGCCATGAACAAAATTTTTTCATTCAAACTGGATGTGAAAAGATGCATTGCACCAAATGCATGCACCAATCACTAGCTGCGTTTCCATTACCCTTTCAATTGCACAAACTGAAATTGCAAATTGAAAATATGCACAATGGAAACACGTCGATTTCGCAAAAACTCTCATATAGGGCTGTCACAAACAATTATTTTGGTAAGTGAGTAATTTGACGATTATTCTGATGATTAATCGAGTAATCGGATATTTAGAATATTTTTTTAGTAATAAAAATAGACCTAAGTGTACAATAGCCTTTGAAATGACTTAAAATACATATATAATAGCAATGAGGCAATAATAAAGTACCAAAAGCAAGTACTCATATGGTTTTATTGAAGAAAACTGTTAAAATACATGATGTATTATAAACAATAGAGCTAATGTACATTACGCAAATGCCTGCAGAGGGCACCAACGGCCTGACGATTGTTTTTACACTTTACTGCACAATCTAATCCTTGTTTAATATTGACTCAACAAAATTTAATTCAAATGTCCACTTAGTCTTTAATATTTTACCATTTCTTCATGATGGACACCGTAATTTCACTGTAATTTCTTGAATATGTGGAC
This sequence comes from Cirrhinus mrigala, assembly GCA_036247105.1. Classification (NCBI taxonomy): domain Eukaryota; kingdom Metazoa; phylum Chordata; class Actinopteri; order Cypriniformes; family Cyprinidae; genus Cirrhinus; species Cirrhinus mrigala. Next base: position 32,962,217 of record CM070010.1, read on the forward strand.
ATCAGAGTGAGGGTTTAAACTTTTATTTTGAAATTGTGATGAACAGTTAGCATATTGAGAAAAACAATGATCCATTTTCCTGTGTTTGTGTAGGTTTATAAATGATTTCCCTTACAAATCCGATGAAATAGCGCACACTGCACTCCCAGATGAGTGTCATAATAAACCCACACTCACAACAACATGCAGAGATGGAGTTTGTGACGCTCCACTCATGAAAATGATAACAGTTTGTGTGGAGCAGCATTTACCGTGAATGGAGCCGCGCTGAGACGCACATACTTAACCTACACGCATGTAAATAATTAAAGAGCATATATTAAACCTGCATCAATATATTTAATTAAATCATAGCATTTGTGAATTCTTAATAGCATTATGCTTTATTAAGATCTTTAAATGGGTGTAATATGTGGAATACGTCACTTCCGGTATTTTGCCTATGACTTCACATGGGCAAAATGCAATCAAGTATTTTTTTTAAAATCAAATACTCAAATCGAGAAATCATTGCAGCCCTACTTCCATACATATTGCAAAAAGTCTCTAACATGAGGTGGTTTTTCAGGCAATTCAAAAAACTGCAACGGAAGCAGTTTTTTCGCATTTACAGGTCACATAAAATGTACTAATGTACTATAACCTCCAAGAAGCACCTCTTTGATGGCCGCTCTCAAGTATAAGGGTCTTTCCTTGCCATTAATGCTTGGATAACCCCTTATTTACACTGCACACATCTGCAAACACCATTAGTTTTGATGTATATCATAACTAAATCCCATGTGTCTTGAATATGCAGAAGCATTAATGTCTTAAATTGTAGATACAAAGCTATAATATGTCTTCAAATATATTTTGTAATGCACTTGTTACCATATGCACTTCTTGTATGGAAAAGAGCAGCATGAGTTTTCTTTAAAATATCTCCTTTCCTTTTATGTTCCACAGATTTGGAACAAATGTTAGTAAATCATTTTGGGTGAACCGTCCCTTTAAGCTGAAACATGCAAAACATCATCCTTTTTCTTTTCCTCTGACTATCACACACGCACACACACACACACACACACATGCAACAAGGAGTCAAAGAAAGGCCAGACACGTGTTAACAGCAGCAATAAAGCATTCACAGAACATGCACAGGATTATACTGGCAAGTATTATCAAAGCTTTGTCAGTAAATTAGGAACTCATTTAAATAATCATGCATATTCAGGGTATTGTAAGCACAGGATTTGAGTGAATGAACTTTGGCTGGCTTCTGTTTCCTTTTAATAAAAATAGCCTGCTTCCACTAACAGAACATTTTTGATGTGAACATAACATTTAAAAAAAAATGTAAAATATATTTCATACAATTATATATAAACTACATAAATATGCAAGTATATAAATTCTATATAAAAATCACATTTTTTTTATTTTCTATTATATTTTTTAATATGACGGATGCAACCTTATTACATTAAGTTACAGTGACAAAAATCATTTTTAGGGTCAAATGAGGTAAAAAATAACTAACAACTGTGCAGTCAATCAATACTTAGCATACAAACACACACATGCACTGATTGACAAACACTCTTGATTTACAGAAACGACTCTACACGAGAGTTTGCTCATCAAAGGAGGGGCTGTGCTTGAACGTTCTGTTCCATAAACTACAACAAAGCGCTTTCAATTAAATAGACATGATGAGCACTCTTGTACAACAACCGCAGGCCATTATGCAAATACCTCAATTACAGATAGCGTTACGGGAAAGGGGGCTAAACTTGTACAGTAACAGCTACAAACAGGAAAAAGTCCCTCATTCACCCCCCTCCTGCAGGCTGTGCTATGAAGGAGAACACTTGCTCTGCAGATCAAAAAGAACCACAAAGTATAAATCCTGTTCACAACGATAACAATAACTACAAAGTCCATACCACAATCATAAAACGATTCCAGCTGATGAACAATAAAAACACATCCATCCGGTTTTAAAGAGTTAGAGCATTTCACTTTAAGCTGTTGCTTAAAGTCCCTAATATAGTTGTCAGAACTTGATGTTCTAATGTTGTTATTTTAATGATTCATTACTCTACTAAGCATAGTGCACGTTATTGGATACAATAATCAAATTATTATGTGATTTTTAGATTTATAATCAACATTCCACTTCACCTTTTAACTATCTTTAGATTGTTTTCACAGATCTTGTTGCAATGCACTCTGCATTGCATTTGTGTTAAGGATTCATACAATGCTGCTTTAGAATTTGACCAAAACGGGCTATCTTTTAAGGCACCATAATGTTTCTGTCTATCTTTTAGTTCAACTATGTAGGCAGCTCACTAGGTTTTGGGACAGGGTTTATGCATGTATGAGTGAAAGAGCGATGCCTGAATGTATCTCGAGTTATCCTCTTCATGTCTCATATTTCATGGCACGGCAGAGAGATAGAAGCTTTATCTGATGAACGTGAGCAATAGAGACAAAAAAGGAAATCAGTCAGCGTAATAGCCTGTCCGGGCACACGTACACCCCTTTATGAAAGAGAGAGAGTGAACCCGCCTAAGATACCCTAGAGAAATCACACAGAGAGCATGCTGGGATACCGCCGAGAGGAATCAAACGCGTTGTTGTTGGCGGCGGTTTGAGCCAAGCAACTACAAGGCAATGCCCAAGTTCTCGCTGTATTGTTCATTAATCAGTCTTAACATTGTTTAAATTTGGATTCTGGATTAAAGCAGCCATCTATAGGCAAGTATTGAACTGAGGTTTCTAATCACACAGAGAGCATGCTGGGATACTGTGAGGATGAATCAACCTTGTTGTTGTCAGCAGTTTGAGCTGAGGAGCTGCAATGCCAATGCACACATTTTCTCTATATTGTTATATATTAATAACACTTAAAGTGCATATTGCAGGTTAGCGACTCCAGTGAATCGATGTATAGAAAAATAATGTAGGAACCAGATTTTCTTTAAAATATACTTCAAAATACGCTATTAAGGCTTCTGGAGTCGTTTTTGTGAGAGAATTTTACTTCCGCATCTGAAAAACTGCCAAAACCGGCAGTGACGTAACGAGAGGGAGAGCGGTCAATGTAAACCATAGGAAAACAATGGATCGCAATGACCGTTCGGATGCGGAGAAAATTTTAAATGATTATTTACACTCGTATGACGAACCCCAGACTCAATTATGAGCCTGCTATGTGGCCAAGAGAGCAGGGATATGCCAGGATTAAACAGAACAACGGTCAGAGGAGACAAATTAAGTTGTGGTGTGAGGAGAACAGGGCAAGTGTCTGTGAGAGATCAGTGTCAGCTGACGATATCTAATCGGGAAAAAGCATAGCACTGGTCATCTATAAGTATTGATACTACTTACCAGTAACAGAAACTAATAATCGTTGATCAAGCATCAGACTCGTTAATATCCGACGCTAACGTTACGTGATATAGCGGGTTTTTATCTCCGCGCGCGAGAGAGAAACGTTTTTGTTTCATTATATGCTTATGTGGGAAATGCCCCCAAACTTGATGTGCTGTCTCTGACTCTGCACCCAGGCTTTAAAGGCTTGCAGTCTGAACTCATAACAGGTTGTACAGATAGCCTATGCACTTCAGGCAGGAGCATACACCTCTCCAGGCCAGCAGACATGAGTATGTTTAGGGTAGAGATAATTTATTACTCTGAGCTAAATACGTACAAATAAATAGTAAACTTAAGATTTGAATATCAAAATGTTTGTTTCTCAATTACAAGTTGACTATATTTAGGTCATGAATACCTATAAAGTCACATTTTTTAATGCCATTGGTATAAGACAGTTAATGTTGACAGCATACAGGCAAGTTGTCTGCTGGTATTCATCAGGAAGCCCTCACCTGCATGTGTAGTGTCAGCTATGGGACAGTTTACAAAGGAAGGATGACTTTATAAAGGTTTTGAATGGCCTCATTTTGGTGACAATCAATAAAAAATAATCACAATCACAAATTGTCTTACTGTATAAAAAATTGTTTATGAAGTTTACAATACATATATATCAAGCAGATCTGCATTTATGTTTAATTCAGTTCAGTTTAATTTATACAGCACTAAATCATATATATTATTTCATAGTACTGTTAATACCCAACTCAAAACACAACATTGCAACTGTTATTATATATATGTAGATGTACCAAACATATACCACTGAAAGAAAAATATTTTCAGCGTGGGTATCACAATAATGTGTTACATTAGAGGTGGTTAATAACAACTGGCGTCCACTGCTTCAGATCTTCACACACCCTCATGTCTTGCAATGTCTCCCAAAGCCCTATAAATACATGAAAATAAATTACAAATTAGCTGTGTAAACAATGTGACTAGACTTGATGGTTATAATATTAACAAACTGAGGTTAACTGACCAGTAATGCCTTCTCATATGGTACCGTTTTTACACGGTTCTTAAAATTATATTACTAATGCTTACATGCTAGCTACGGTGCTTTACAACAACATATACACATCTCGTTGTGTCTCATTATTTAAATAAATATGTTCACTGATTTGGTGGTAATCAAAAGTTAAAAAACAAGACTTACGGTGCACAGTTCACATTTTCGTCGAGCTGCATCTCTGACGGCTTCGGACGAACCACAGGCTGACGGCGGACCCGATGAAGGTGCTGTGTGCACCGAAGGAACCGCACCAGCTTTGAGCCTCACTTGGTTCTTGCTTCGGCATCCCATGTTGAAACTGCATCAAATCGCCGGGATGACAATCCTCCGGTGTAAAGTGAACGCGTTTTTCGAAGCAGATGCATTAGTGTAGGCCCGTCTTTTCGCCCGCACAAACCATAGCACCGTTCTTTTATTGTAAGTAAACCCGTGGACACGATGTCCTGACAGGCTGGAGTTTGTGCAGCCTCCATAAACACAATAATTTACCATGACGATGATCAATTGAAATAAAAAATAACTACCGAAAACACACTAGCTCTCGACTGCTCCTACTGAATAACAACAGAGTTTGGCGAACGACTCCCTCTCGTGACGTCATATGACGCGGTGTGAAAAAAAAAGCTGTTTTTGAGCGCTGTCAAGGAAATCGTCACTTTGTCTTCAAAATTTGTGGCCTTGCGTCTTGTAAAACATTTTCAAATCCAGCATGAACCTTTCGTATAGTATTTCCATACACGGACATATATTTATCTCGATTTTTTTTTAACCTGCAATATGCACTTTAAGATTGCTCAAATGTTGGATTCCGGAGTAAAGCAACCACCTATTGGGAAGTACCTAAACTTTGGCTTCTAATCGCACAGACAGGATGCTGGGATACTGCGAGGATGGATCAACCTTGTCACTGAGCCAAGCAGCCGCAATGCCAATGCACACATTTTCTCTATATCGTTATATATTAATCACACTTAATATTGTTCAAATTATGGATTCCGGAGTAAAGCAACCGCCTATAGGCAAGTATTAAACTTTGGCTTTAACTCATGCCGCACAGACAGAATTGGTATTATCGCTGAGACTGCAAGAGAGGAAGTGTAGGAGAGTGGTGATAGAGCACTTTATATTTGACCTCACTGCAGTCTAAAACCAACATTAAGACGAGCAGAACTCAAGGACAACAACCTGCTGCGGCTCCGGCTGCACAAATGGGACACGCACATACAAGACACTTACATTAAAAGTCACTTTATTTAGATCCCTTCTGAGGGGACAACCTGTAATGGAACTTTTTCAAAGTAGGTCTCTCATGAAACATGGCCAGAGAGAGAATGGGAGGGAGAAAGAAGTGATGTGGAAAGAGAAGCTTAATGAAAAAGAAACCTTCGAAATGACCGAGGCAAACAAAGCAAACTCTATGAAATGGACTGGGTGTTGCTAGAACATTTATCAGAAGGCAAGCAAAACAAACATTCACATATTGTACAAAATCAGTTTAAAATGAGTCTTTAGCTGACATTTGCTATTCCTAGCAGGAGATTTCATACTCAGTAACTAAAGAACTTTATAACTCTCTCTGTCATTAATTATTAACTGTCTGCTACAATTATTAGACTATTATTCATCATTTCTGTGAACATGACCCTCCAGTTAGAAATTATTCTAGAGTGTTTCCTACTGGAATACTGAGGATATTCATATGTAGTAGCTCCAAAAAGTATTTGGACATTTAATTCACATTTAAAAATTTGCAAACTTTCACCAAACTTTGTGGGCTGGTGTCCTGCAGAGTTTGATGTTTCAGAAGAAAAACTTTGTGAATTTGAAGATCAGGGTAAATTTAATGTATTTTGTCTTCTGGAATACATGCAAGTATCTTCTCTAGCTTCTGAAGGGCAGTACTAAATGAAAAAAAAAAGATATTTAGGCACATCCTCATTCCGTTCATAAGTTTTCACCCCCCGGCTCTTAATGCATCGTTTTTCCTTCTGGGGCATCAGTGAGCATTTGAACCTTCTGTAATATTTGCATATGAGTCCCTCAGTTGTCCTCAGTCTGAAAAGATGGATCTCAAAATCATACAGTCATTGTTGGGAAGTTTTCAAATACATACAAATGCTGAAAAAACTAATTTGTGGGACCTGAAGGACTTTTCTGGAGAACAGCAGGCAGTTTAACTGTTCAGGACAAAAAGGGGACTCATGAACTACTATCAATAAACAATTTAGGTAACAACACAGTATTAAGAATCAAAGTAAACTTTTGAACAGGGTAATTTTTATAAATTCAACTATTATTTTCTCTTGTGGACTATATATAAACATCTTTTATGTGAAATATCTTCAGCTGTACCTCATCTTTAAAACAAGATGCATTCACATGAGAAGCAACTTGAACAAGATATTATGCATATTTTGTCTTGTTATCCTGAAATGGCACTCACAACCTACAAAAGGAGAGTAGTTAATTTCATTGATTGAAATTTATTGGATTGTGAAAATTAGTCATTGCATACCGGGAAGGAGTCAAGTGGTTGCAGGGAATGACATACGTCAATCTCAATCAATGATACTGATTATCAGTAGGATTGTTTGCAGTTTTGGTTAATCAATGCCAGGAACTACAATATGGTTTAGGGGTGGCAGGTGCTACAATGTGTAGACCAACTGGCATTTAACACAGAGGTAATGACTGAGTTTTCAGCTATTTGGGGTCGGTCTCCCCCTGAGGCCATGCTGACATCCCTCTCGCTCAGCAGGTCAGCTTGTGTTCTGACTGAACTGGGTGATGGCCGCTGCTGTAGTTTGCATGCTCATTGTACAAGGGAACGTTTACAAAACATTGCAGAACACTATTAAACTCCAGCTGCGTTTTCTCATGGGATGGTGTGAGTGGTGGGTGACGAACACAGCGAAGAAAATGAGAACTATGGCAACCGACAACCTCAGCACCTGCCACTAAACCATCCCTGGCACTCAAGCCCACACATTAGCCACTCAGCCGTTCACTTAGCATACCACACAATTCGCATAAATCAATGAAGTTTCTGATGTTCATAAATGGTCTTGCAGCATTAATTTCGCTCAACTTTTCACTAAGCAGTCAGATGCATTACTAGACGCATCAACCAATTTGAACCGCTAATGCCACTTTAAGTAGTGAATGCACATTATTCCATTCAAAATCTATATTTGCTTTTGTATAATGTTGAACTGGGGATTTAAATGGCTTTGTAACGTCGAAGCTGCTTTGCTAGAGATGACATTGCTGCAAAGTTACTGTGATGTTAAAGAGGAGGCCTGTCACATGTTTTGCCCTGTTCTCCGGGTTTCCACGTGGATCAGACCGCGCTCACAGCGGGGTTCCCGTGCTGGAGAGAGTCTCCGCTGGGCTAGAGTCTTATCAAAGAGCAAGGAGAACTAGAATCAGATATGACAGAACAAAAAAGAGGGAAAAGTGATGGCAGCTGAGAAAGCTAGAAACACATTATTTAACCTTTTTAGTATTTCAAAGAGCTGATTGTAATTTTTAGCATTTTATAAAATAGTATAGAATTTTTATATTTTGTCTGCCTAAATTTAAAACACAACAATAAAAACTAAAATGCTAAAAGTGTGCTTAGGCGTAATAAATGCACATTATGAAAAATCAATATCTAACATTTTCTCATTTTTTTTCAGTCAAACAATCAAAACTGATATAGAATTATAGTTTTTATTGATGTTTTAAATGTTTTTTTGGTTAAAGTTTTAGTAATTTTGTTGTTGTTTTGTCATTTTTATTAGGTTTTTTTTTTTTTTTTTAAATAAGTCTATATAGTTTTTAATTAATTTTCATTTCAGTTTTAATTTTAGTTATTTTAATACTTCAGGGTAAACTAAATGTGACCCTGAACCACAAAACCAGTCATAAGAATCAATTTTTTTTAAAAAATTGCCTTTAAAGTTGCCCAAATGAAGTTCTTAGCAATGCATATTACTAATCAAAAATTAATATTTGATATATTTACGGTAGGAAATTTTTAAAAAATTAGAAAAATATCTTCACGGAACATGATCTTTACTTAATATCCTAATGATTTTTGGCATAAAAGATAATTCGATAATTTTGACCCATACTGTTATATTGTTGGCTATTGCTAAAAAATATACCCTCTTAAGACTGGTTTTGTGGTCCAGGGTCACAAATGAGAATGAAATTTTGTTTATAAATAAAATAAGTTGCAGGTGGACAATGATTAGAGCTCACTATTTTCACAAATACTGTCCTGTTTTTGCGCAATAGACTATTAAAGCAAACTATGAGTGGTCTGTGAGGCTGAGACTACTCTAATCCTTCTTTTCTACTGCAATCTCTTATAAGGATGCATTCAGAATCAGCACAGGGCTTAGTTAAAGGCCAAGCAGATAATGAACAGGCTGTTCCAAAACAGTCTTTTTTTATTTAGCCTAGTTCACTTGCAGTGCCCTTTCTAATATACTTCACACTAAGCTTCACCACTATCCTCCACGCAGACAGTCTGTTCCCCCGCAAGCGCTTCCAAATGATGACTTTATCCCATAGCTCCAATCGCGTTGTAGGCCAGTCCTGGCTTAGCAGAGATAGCGATCGAGGAAACAACTTGTCGCTTGTGAAAGAACTTAAGGTTGACATTGATTCAGATTAATGTGGCTAGCGTAATAGACTTAAATTGCTGCACTATTTGTCAGCAGGACTCACGGTGAATGCCAAAGCCCTGAGCCGCTAGGCTAAATAAAGAGCTATATTCAGACTGGACGGAAAAGCTGGTAACTATTTTTAAACTCACTATTATTTGGTTAATCCTAAAATAATGGCCAGCGCTTGTGTGCGAGCGTTGTTTACAAGTGTGTTACAACATGGAGTATGCGACGAGTGGAAGATTGTAGATAATCGCTGCAGTGAACGCTAAAAGCTAATGTAGGGAAAGAATCTTTATTCTCTCCCTCTATTTTTGGCATCAAGTATTTTGAAAGAGATGCATCGAAATAGGAGGGGCCTCACAGTACAAGAATTCATTCACAAACATGGAAGCAATATGCACTATGTGCTATACACACATATGCACACCTTACATGGCCGCCCACATGCAAATAACACAAAAATACACATTTCACACTTCAATAAATAAAGTGCTGAATGCAGTCATGTATCATAATTTAGCACATTGCACTTTTACACAAAATATTCTCATTTTGAAATCTGGAAATCATTTGGAAATCTATTTGATTTAGTTAAACAATCTTCTTTATTAAAATGAAAGCAACTATTTAAAAAACAGTATGTGAAACGGTGTGCCGTATGTAACAAATGTTATAAACACACTATAATGTTACCTCATGTTGCACATTTAATTCAGCAAGTATATTCCAGTTATTTGAATTTTATGTAACAATGGGGATATTCTGTGCATACAAATAAAAAAATGTATTCTGCACACTTCAGAAATAGTATGAGTAGTATAGTAGTGGTTAAAATTAGGATATAGGCTAATTCCCACTTTGCATAATGATAAACTTTATGATAATAAAGTAGCATGCATATATTTGTAGCAATAGCCAACAACACATTGTATAGGTAAAAATGATCTATTTTACTGCCAAAAATCATTGGGATCATTGAGATATTAAGTAAAAGTCATGTTCCATGAAGACATTTTGTAAATGTCCTACCAAAATAATATCAAAACTTAATTTTTGATTAGTAATATGCATTGCTAAGAACTTTAAAGGTGATTTTCTCAATATTTAGATTTTTTTTGCACCCTCAGATTCCAGATTTTCAAATATTGTCCTATCCTAACCAACCATACATCAATGGAAAGCTTATTTATCCACTGCTATAATATTTAAATTGCAGTCAAATTAGACAGCCTTGATGCCTCTTATGTGTTTTACTTGTTGATGCTGTCGTCTTGCAGTTGAACCCATTCGGGACAAATAGTCCCAAAGAGGAAAACAATTTAACAGTATTTTTGGTTGGTGATGGTGCACTAGTGTAACATTCATTTAGCCTGCAATTACAGCTTTGCTCTCTTAATTAGACTGAAGACAATAATTGCACTAGTGAAAACTATGTGTGTCTTTGTGGGTTTAAAAACTTTTGGAAACCACTCTAAATGCATTATGTTTCTAAAACAAAATGCTCAGTCAAACAAGAACACTTTAAACAGACAAAAACGATAGCATAAATCAAAGTACCGCAATACTTCTCAATTTCAAAAACGAGCATCCCCACCAAAGGCCACACATTTGATCTAAAGTTACTAAGCCATGCTGAAATACAGGTCTTCATGAAGACATCAAGTGAAGCCCTTGCTGAGATGTAACACAAACCCACTAATCACAGGCATATTATACCTGCTGCACAACAAGCAGGGCATAATTAATGACTCACATATGTTTAAAGGGGCTGCAAAGTGTCAATAAAAACATTGCCAGGGAAAGGCTTTCCTGCGTAATGGACTTGAAAGGTGTGTCAGTGAGTCTAATCCTACTTGAAATGAGTGGTGTGAAATGCTGTGCGCGTAGGCAGGTTCTGCTTTCATTGTGGGCACAAAATTTCAGAGCGGGGACGTCCCAAAAATGAATACGGGGGTGTTCATATAAAGGTCATTCGAGATGCGAAATAATCTCTAAATGCCTGTTATCATCAGTATTTCAGTTTCAGGAGATAATGTTAACTGTTAAGAGATAACCACTGTTTGGTTACCAGCATTCTTCAAAAAAATCTTCTGTGTTCAACAGAAGAATGCAGTGTTTACTTTCTGGTGTTTAATTTGTTGTAGATGGTTGTAAGAGTGCATATTTGTGACCCTGGTCCACAAAACCAGTTGTAAGTAGCATGGGTATATTCGTAGCAATAGCCAACTATACATTGTATGGGTCAAAATTATCGATTTCTCTTTTATGCCAAAAATCATCAGGATATTAAGAAAAGATCATGTTTCATGAAGAAATTTTGGAAATTTCCTATTGTAAATATACTAAAACTTAATTTTTGATTAGTAATATACATTGCATTGCATTTTGAAGGCAATTTTCTCAATATTTTGATTTTTTGCACCCTCAGAATCCAGATTTTCAAATAGATGCATCTCAGCCAAATATTGTTCTTTCCTAAGAAACCAGACATCAATAGAAAGCTTATTTATTCAGCCTTCAGATGACGTATAAATCTCAATTTAAAAAACTGACCCTTATGACGGGTTTTGTGGTCCTGGGTCACATTTTATCTCCCTCAGCTTTTTGAATGAGCAGTCGCCGATAGTAAAAAATAAGAGTCCCATATACCGCGACTTGTATCAGCTGTATACCAAGTGACCAACATTAGATATGGAGCTGCATTGAGATCCCCATGATACAGTGATACAGTGCCTTGAAAATGATTTTTTTTTTAAGAAAAGTTTATTAAAAGCTAGATTCTAAAATCATATTGACATATCTTTAATATTTCTTGAATTTTAGGCATGCAAACTTTAGAAAAACAGGTATTTATTGCACTTAGACAGGTTTGTTCAATGCAGTTGTTTGATAGAAAGAAATGAAATACATTGCTAGTTTCAACATTAGATGTTTTTCGGACATTCTTCTTTAAAAGAAAAGAAGTATCAGCTGAATGCAAAGTGACCCACATTTGGTTTTTGACCAATGGAAGTGTGTATAATCTAACATTTTACTAATGGAGCCATAATGAGTTACCAATATCTCTGGAACTGAACCACATAGGGCCTTAAGGAAAGCCAATAGGAAAGCTTATTAGGACCCAATATCTATAAGATATCTTTAATACTTATTGAGTTACAGGCATGCAAACTTTGGAGAAAAAATAGGAAAATCCAGTGTAGTTTTTGTACACTAAATTAAATTTGATACATTTTCATTGTGTCTCACTGTCACTATTCCTCAATTCAATTCAAGTACTCAATTAAAAAAAATCCTTGATTGCATTTTGCATTTTGTGTCAGGTAACCAGCAAAATACCAGAATTTTCTCATTCCATGGACGAGAATCCATGAAACTCATTATCAGACCATTTTCCAAGGCTGCATTAAATAGTGAACCCATTTAAAATCATAATAAAACATAATACTATTGTGAATTCACAAACAATTATATTAATTAAATATATGTGATGTAGGTTTAATATATGTGCTTTAATTATTGACATCTTTCTCAATATGCTAACTGTTCATCGCGATTTCATAATAAAAGCTCAAAACCTCACTTATACGTTTACACGTTTTGATACCCACATATTCAAGAAATTACGGTGCTGTAAAGAAATGGCCATTTCTGTCATAAAGAATTTTAAGTTTTACGTTATCCGATTACTTGATTAATCATTCGAATAATCAACCGATTACTCGATTACCAAAATAATCATTAGTGACAGCCCTAATTGCGTCCCTAAAGTTTTGTAATGTGCTCCTGTGTTACTTGGGGAAAAAGTAAGCATCAAGCCCTGGATCCTCAAAGTGACATAATTTGTAGCACAGTTGCATTATAATGCAACTAAAGCTCATCAAACACAAAAAGACAAGTTGAAGTCTATAAAAACACATAAGACTGTTTGTGGGTGGCGTGTTGTTGTGCCCGTGTTGTCAGCAGCAGATGGGATTTGGGCATAATCTCATTCAGAATCTGCCTGCTCTTGTTAAGTGAACAAGCTTTGCTGATAAACATTGGTGACACGAGTACAGACGGTCGTCCCCTTGGCTGAAAGCGATGGCAGGAACCAGACCGTACACTCGGATGAACAGAAGAGCGAGCGTGCGAGCGAGCCAAAGACGGCAGAGCTTGAGGAGAGACGGAAGGGAGAGGATAATCTCCAGACGGGTTTCCTCCACCGTGAATCCCGTTTGCTTTGATCAGTGCAGATTAATCCGGCACCAATGACCTCAAAGCCAAACAACTTACAGAGTTACTGTGAAACTTCCTGCAAACCGGACTGTCAACGTGTATTGGATAAGATGACTTTCATGAAGATCTTACAAGATCCCTTCATGTAGTTTCTCTGTTAATACCTGACGGATACTCGTGCTGCACGTGTTAACGGCACATAACAGATGGTTGTGTGAGCTGCACACATGGGGGGATCTATTAGAGCGGTCACAAGATGTTTGCATCAGAGGAAACTTGCAAAACTGTGCGTGGTTTTGTTCTCTAAAACAGATTGTGCCACAGGGGCCTGTTTAAGAGAGAAGGAACTTTTAAAAGGATTTATCGCAAAGCTGTCAACCTTTTCAGACCCGAAATCAACAACAACATTTTTTGAACAGGTCAAATTCACCAAAATGTAGCATGTATTTAAGACCAAAAAAATTAAACACTTCACCTTTAAGCAATATGTCATATTTTCTGTCAGGGTAAGCGTAACTTTCCCCTTTCTGAACGCAGGCAGCATTGAAGCTAAAGATTATACATCGGACAGCTGACTCAGGATCTCAAGCTTACCACATCACTGAACAGCCGTTGGCAACACTTTTACGGACATGAAGACACACTCTCTTGCAATAACAAAACCTTTTTCTTTCTCTGTATCCAGTATATGTATTGCAACATCTTGAAATAAAGTATGAATCACTGTTCAAAATTTGGGGTCAATAAGATTTTTTAAAAAATACCTTACATTATTAGTTTTATTTAGCAAGGATGTATTAAATGACTGTAATACTTTTACATTGTCACAAAAAATATTTAAAAAAATATGCTGTTATTTTGAACTTTCTATTCATCAAAGTATCCTAAAGAAACACACTTTACAAAAAAAAAAAAAAATTAAGCAGCAACAACATATTTTATTGAGAAGCCTGTGACACTGAAGACTGGATTAATGATGCTGAAAATTCAGTTTTTCCATCAGAGGAATAAATTACATCAAATAGAAAACTGTTATTTTAAACTGGAATAATATGTCACCATCTTACTGTATTTTTGTTCAAATAAATGCAGCCTTGATGAGCATAAGAGACTTTTTCCAAAAACATTAAAATATCTGATCAAGCCCAAGCTTTTCAACGGTAGTAAATTTACTTTACATAAAGAAAAACAAATCAATAACTAAAAACAAAAACAAATTTGCATTTTGAGTTTGAGTTCTTAATTGTTTTGCAAACAGTATCTTAAAATCAGTAAACAGCATTTTAAGGATGTTCATATGAGGAAAAAGACAAATCATGAGCATTTTGAATTATTTAACTGATAATAGGCAGCTTATGAAGTTAGAATGTCCGAATATGTTTCCTAAATTGCAGTTTAAACCATGCATTATACATGCATTTACTCGCCAAAGCAATTATTTCTTGCATTTGACCCTTGACTTAATAATGTGAAATATTAGCAACCAATATATAACAACAACCATGACAAACCAAGGAAAACCCAGTGGTGCATTTAAATTGTTTGTTTCATTGGCTAATATGACATTAGTTTTTGGGGTAACACTTTACAATAATGTTCATTAATTAACACGAACTAAGAATGAACAATACTTCTACAGCATTTATTGTTAATTTTAGTATTAGTTAATGCACTCTGAACTAACATGAACAAACAATGAACGACTGTATTTTTATGAACTAACATTAACAAACAGTGTACTAAATGTATTGTTCATTGTTTGTTCATGTTAGTTAATACATTAACTAACATGAACAAATGACACCTTATTGTAAAATGTTACCGTTTTTGGTTATTAAATAAAATTTAAGTAGACAAACAATAATATAGTATACCTTTAAGAGACTTTTCACACAAAAACTCAGGCTTTCCTCATCTGCTCATCTGCAACCGAGCACAATGAGTATCTGTGACAAGGATTTTATAATAGAATCTCATTTTGAACTCTGGCTCGCCCTGCAAAAGTCACTTTAATAGAGTACAGTGAGAGAGGGAGATAGACAGAGAGAGGGAGAGAGAGAGATTCTTAAATAGAGGACAAAGCCAGGAGCACAGGCCTGAAAATGGAGCAGGCAATTAAGGGCTTCATGGCCTCAATGTTTCCTCTCTCTTTTTTTTAATCTCTCCCCTGCCTTTCCTTTCTCTCTTCTCGAGTCACCTCACCTGGTGCACGACATGTGTGTGTTTAGCTTGTGGCTGAGATAGTTTTCTAACAGTAGCATGCTGTACCTCGTGCGCACACACACCTGTTGAGTGATCACATGACCTCCTGTGGTCTCTGGACGCTTTACATACTGAATAATTCAGTTCAGGGAACAACACTGGAGGTGTTCACACACACAGATGAAACACTACACTGAATTCTCATGTCCCTGAGCTACTAGGCAGAGTGGACAAGTCTATTTCTGCATATTCATAGTGTGAATGTGATATTATTGTTATTATTAATGGTCCTTCTTAAGCCAAGAGTTACTATTACAAATTCTTAACTTCCAAATATTCCAAGTAAACTTAAGTGCATAATTTGTCAAAGACAAGAATGACTTATAACTAGAACAAAACGAATGCTGTTAAACTTATTAATGGCGATTTATCGCATCCAAAATAAGTTCTTGTTTACATAATATATGTGTGTGTATTGTGTATATTTATGTATATATAAATACACACACATGCATGTATATATTTTAGAAAAATATGTTGTTTACAGTATACAATAGTCAACATTTGAAGTGGATCAAAAAAGTTCATCAAAGTTGTCCTAAGACAAGAACAGGTTTTTTTTTTTTGGTTTTAGGACAAATTTGATGAAAGGTTTTGATCCACTTCAAATGTTGACTACTGTATATTAATATAAATATATACATGTAAATACATGTAAATATTTTCTAAATATATACTGTATGTGTTTGTGTATTTATATATACACATAATAAATATAGTAAGCACAGTATGCACACATATTATGTAAACAAAAATGTTTTTTTGGATGTGATTAATCGCGTCTAATCGTTTGACAGCACTAATAAAAACTAAAACAGTACTTAAAAACACAGCAAAACAGCACAAATGATTTGCACACTTTTTAAATTGTTTAATAAATTAAAAAAAAAAACTGTTTAAAAAATATTTTTTAATAATACAATTTTTTATGTATGTATATATATATATATATATATATATAGAGAGAGAGAGAGAGAGAGAGAGAGAGAGAGAGAGAGAGAGAGTTCATATTAAAAATCTAGTATAAAATCTATTTTATAAATTCACAAATATTGAGAGTTTCCAGTATATGCACTTAAAAGTTTTGCGTCAGTAACATTTTTAAAATGTTTTTGACAGTCTCTAAATGTTTTTAAAGACTCTCATGTTCACCAAGGCTTCATGTATTTGACAAAAAATACAGTAAAAATTGTAATATTATGAAATGTTATTACAATTTAACTTTTATTTTTTGATTACAATGTTTTAGAATGTTAAGTTTTAAAATGTATTTTATTCCTGCGTAGGCAAATCTATATTTTCAGCAGCCATTTATTTGAAAGGAGTTAACATATTAGGTTAATATTTAAAAAATTCTTAATATTACAATAATTATTAAAAATAATCTTAAAATATCATACTAACTTAAATAATATTAAAATAATATTAAAATTTGGTGCTAATTTCATTGTTCCATCACAAAATGCGGACAATGTATAATAAAGATTTAACAGCACACAAGCCACATCCAACTCACAGTTAGAGTTAGTGTTTTTGGTTTTTTACATCTGATAAAGAGGTTACACAAGGTTTAAAAGTAATCTGCGAGATGAGGAAATGATCTAGCATTTGCATGCACAAACACCCAGCGCAAAAGCTAGAAAAAGCAAGTGAAGTCAGTCCTGCGTGGTCATTCAAGGCCAAACAAGCTGGAACTGAATGATTCATGTGACTCCAAATGTGAGATGGTCGGGAGGGGATGTGAAATAGCTGGGGTCGTTTCGTTTCTGAAAACACACGGTTTTAGAAAGCTGCCCCTGCAGAGCCAAACTGTTGAATTTGACACATCCGTCAAGAATATGGGCAGAAATACCCTCCGCTCTGCCGGAAACGCCAACACAGCTGTCGTTCTTCAGGAAAAGCCCTGGATAGAGTGTGCGAACAGGGTTATAAGTATGCTGCGGCTTCTCCTTGCCATTTTAGACCGAATCAATAATCAGTATTTCCAAAGGAAATAATAACACTCAACTGTGAATACAGTAAAGATCAGGCATGCTGTGTACTGGTTCATAATGGCCAGTTGGATGTCTGTGGGTGGATAAATAAAATCTGCGTGTGCCACAAGCGTGGGAGGAAAGGACCGTACGGTGCCAGCAGCGTTTTTTATAAGGGGGAAAATGAAGATCGGTGAGACCCTCTTAATGGTGTGCTTGAACGGGCCAGTCGGAGTTGCCATGACTCCTGTCTCTTGGGTTGCTATGACGGCAGCGTCTTCACATCGAGCTCAGATCCACCTAATCGTAGGTTTAATAGATGTGTCCTCACAGACATGAAGCTCTTCCATTACCAAACAATCCTTCAACTGAACAAGTTTATTTACATCAGTGTAATCTTGTGACACCTTGTTCTTCCTACTGTAATTACACTAAAGTCCTGCTGCAGTCACTAATTGTATTGCTTGAAACATATCTTTGATAATCAAAACGACATATTCAGCTGTTTTGATGTCTTAAAATTGCTTCAATATAACTCTACACACTTAGCTCATTTAGTATGCATGGATAAGCCCCGCCTCCACTCAATTTCACCAGCTCGGACTACCTGATCCACTTTCACTCAGTTAACTTAAAGGGACAGTTCACCCAAAAATTCCAGGCCATCCAAGATATACGTGACTTTTTTTCTTTAGTAGAACAGTAAAGAAAACTCAGACATAGTCCTTGGTGATTTATACAATGCAAGTCAATGGGCACCGTCACTCTAAGAGTCAAAAAAAAAAAAAGCAAATCAGGCAACACAGAATTAATACCTCTGGTTCCCAATGATATATTAAGGTCTTATGAAGTGAAACAATCTGTCTGTGCAAGAAACTGAACATTACTTATAACATTATTACGTCTAATGCCATTGTGGGGGGGGGATCTTAAAGACTCCAAACTTAAAATAGATATTTTCTAAATTAATTCTAGAATTTGTATAGTTTTTATTTCTATATTTTATTTAAAAAATGTATTTTATAAATATAAATTCTGTATTCCAAATGAGCTAATATATCAAATTAAAAAAATAATATTAAAATATTATATTGATTTAATATTAAATCAATATTAAAATATTAAAACTCTTATTGTTTGTTGTTCATTTTACTGTGCCATCACAAAATGGGGAAAATGTATAATAATGATTTAACAGAACGCAGTGACACTAATGTTAGTTAATAAAAATACAGTTGTTCATTGTTTGTTCATGTTCACACAGTGCATTAAATAATATTAACAAACACAACTTGTGATTTGAATAATGCATTAGTAAATGCTGAAATTAATATTAACTAAGATTAATAAATGCTGTAGAAGTATTGTTCATTCTTAGTTCATATTAACTAAAGTAGTTAACTAAAATTAACTAATGAACTTTATTCTAAAGTGTTACTGTAAATTATATATATATATATATATATATATATATATATATATATATATATATATATATAATACTTTACAGTTCAATATTGGTAGAGTGATTCTTTATTGATTTGTTTAATTTTATAATTAATTAAACAATAATAATGCATGAAAATAATAATAAAAATTGTAATTTGTTCTGCACATGCAAAATGATGCACATACAGTTTCATGGCTGGTTAAAAATATTTATGAATTTATTTAAATGAAAATATTTATATATTTCCTCAAGTCAGCAGCCATTGCCAGCTATGAGACTAACCGTTAGACTAACTGGGACTTACATACTGTTGCTATTTTGTTGATTAGATTGCTTCTATTGTCTTTTTTGTTAGTCGCTTTGAATAAAAGCGTCTGCTAAATGCTTAAATATAAATGTAATGTTAATGTGTGGCAAAATTTCAGTTTTAGGCCCTGTGTGTAAAGTATCAACATGATCATTAAGTAAACCTCTCAGACGTGCATTATGAAATTTGGACACAATCTATTCAAGGACTGTCTTCCTCCAGTGCAATAATCCGACCGGTTAATCCGACTCTCCCCTGGTTAGCACACAGAGATTAAATTACAGCAGTCAATGCGATCGGGCGACCCGCCGCCCCGCTGCAGCACATATAAACACTATGCAGGTCTGTGAGGATGCACAACAAAAACATTGCATTGGTGCACCTTGCACTATACTGTGTGTTACAGCAGATGACACATAGGTTCATCTTTATAGAAGGCATTTGATATAACTAACAACCTGAAAGTAAATCACTAGTGTGTGGTGAATTAAAATATGCATGCATGGTAATGCAAGTGGCTGCAGACAGCGAAGCAGTTCCACCGTTTACCATCAAACACACGTGCATGACCACAACTGCTGCAAAAGCGCTGCGTGTGGGGTAACGGAAACTGCCGTGTCCCTTCATGCATTAAACAAAAACGTTGTTTACGTTTTTTCAATTTAAACATGAAATAACTCCACCAAAACACCAAAATACTGTTTTTGCTGTGCATTCTGACTCTACACTTTAAGAAAAAGAGTGAATAATAATGAAACCACCATCAGAACATTATTGCTCCTCTTTTGTTTAGCTACAACAAAACATTTATGCTTGGCAGGACGACCTGTTGGAAAATCAGGTTTAAGCTGGAAGATGGTAGCTGGTTTCTAGCCAATCAGAAACCAGTTTGACCACCATAAACTGGCATTTGTTGCCAGTCCAAGATGGTCAACCTGCTAGTGATCATATTGGAGTGTTTTAAGATGGATTCCCAGCAGGGTTGTTCTTATTGTTTATAACTGATTGTTTACTAGTTCTTTGTTTACCAACAAAACGAGGAAACTAATTCAGGTTGAAAACAAAAAAACATCTCCTTTACACATAATTTACTATGGTAATTATACATTGTAAAATGTTTATAATTATCATAACATCTGTTTCAATTTAACTTCTCATAACATTTTTTGTCGTATACTCAAATGCATTGGCTTCAAAACATTTTTCTGCATATATAATTCAATTCAAAGTGGTCAAAAGTGTTTTGTTTACTTTGATTTTGCTAATTAAAACTGTACTGTTATTGTATTTTTTAGCCACCACTGCCATAAAAAACAAACAAATAAATAAAAAGAGACAGAAATATACCAACGCTGTTTAAAAGTAATCACAAATTGTGATTTTACAGCAGTCCCTGCTGTAACCAATATCATAAACCAGTCTAAGATGATTTAGGCTATTTGTTTTACTCGTTTTTAATTGGCCAAATTGGTGTTCAACCGCCAAAACGTCCCCAAAACCTCTGTAAAACCAGAAAACCAGACTGTCCTGGAAGACCATTTAAGATGCGGTAACAATAACAGCAGTAACTAAGGTGAAACTATGGTTACTATGGTGAATTCTGGTCCGTGTTTTTGGTTCCAGCCGCGAGTCAAAGCCAAAAAAAAAAAAGTTACTCACGTCCCAAGCACCTCCTTGAATTCAAACATCTCCTTGATATCATCGACCTGCTTCTTCCACGAGCAATCCCCGCCGGCCTCTCCGTTCTCCCGAGCCATGGCGGAGAAAAAAACGGGGAGGACCGTAGATGGAGAAGTGAGCGCTGGAGATCCCCGGAGATTTTCCCCGCTTTCCCACGCTGCACTTCCTGCTCTCTGCTTGTCTTTCTTTCCTCGCCTTCCCCCGGTTGTACCGTTACCGAATAACCCTAGTGAGGAGGATCTCCCGCGTGCGCTCGTCTACCTCAAGCAGCTTAAACGGTTTGACGTAAATAGTTCGGAGAGGCGCGTGCGTGTGTGTGTCACCTTTGCGGAATCTTAACGGCACCGGTGCGGGTTTAATTCCGCCCCGCGCGGCTGCTGAACGTTGATCCCGCGCGGACTGATGCGCTGCATCCGTTGTTATGGCAATGAGGAGAGAGAGTGAGTGAATGAGGGGAAGGAGGAAGATGCTCTGCTCCTCACCGCGCGACCTGACAAAGAGCAAATGCATGAGAAATATGGCAAGCCGTTTTAACATGCAACTAACCCGCGTATGTTGTTGGTTTTTTTTTACTAGCACTTATTATTTTTAATGAACACATTTCAAGTTTGCTACCAGTCACTTAGTTGCGATAAGTAAATATTTACTTGTTACAGGTAATAAATTCCAAAAAGTATTCAATTGCTACTGGTACCTATTCCAGTTTTACTGATTCTTTGGATACTAATAGATTAACCATTAACTGACCATTTCTTCGTTATCGGTTATATGTTCTGGTTTTTGCCAGTTTCATGTGGGTTTCCATCCATAGTTGCAAATTTAACTTATGCTCAAAATTGGTATATCGCATAAAACATTTGTGAATAAGCACCATTTCCATCCAACGAGTCAAAGAGAACAAAATTGCCACTTCCTGATAAACTGGCACTAAATATCACTAAGAAAAGTACGAGAAGCCACTAAATAATAATAATAATTTTCATCTATAATAAATTACTTGCACCTCAGAGAGAACAGACAAAACACAATAATTGGCAAAAATAAATGCCATCTGTTTGGGAACGCAGTCTTGTAAGTCAGTTCTGCGAGGCAATTACACAGAAATATTTTAATGATAGATTTTTTTGCAAACTAAGGGATTTTTCCCCTATTTTGTGTTTTCATCACTCGTTCCTGATGTGATATTTCAAAATGCGCATTAAAACATTTTGATGGGTGACGGAAACATCAAAAAAACATTTTGAAACAGGGTGATGGAAACATAGCTATTGAATTGGGACTAGTACCCTTTTTACCTCCCTAGTAACTCTTTATCTTTACTTGTTACATGTAATGGCTAGTCAGAATGGCTACTTTACATTTCTTTTTTTGCATTACTTTTTAGAATTCAGATTCAACATTAAGCAAGCATTTGCACTTATATTTCAGATAATGTATGTATCATACATAAGGATTTACCATACAACTAAGAATAGTGTTCATCAGAAGTATTACTACTTAAATTTAAATAAAAAAATCTTACCATTAAGATTAAAAATGTTACTAGTAATAAGTGTATAACACATAGGTACTAGTGTCTATTAGCAGTGTGATGATAAATCGCTTAAATTTTCTTAATGCATCGCAATTCTCTCTGGAATCAATTCTGAGCTTAGTTTTTAACAGCCGATGGTGCTCTAGGGTAGTTTTTAACCACACACTTAAATCCTCACAAAAAAAAGAGCGCTTGTGCATTCGGCTGAGTAACGTTATTAGTCAAATTACTACACCTCAGCTTTTATACTTTTATAATGCAAGATTAATGTAAATGCAGCCCACTGCAAACACTCTTGTAATTCGCTAATTAATACTTAATATGATAAGTATCACCAAATGTTGAAATACATACTAGTTAGAGGTGAATAACTAAAATGTGAACCACAAATCCTCATAATTCAGTGGCAAAAATGACCATTTTGCTACTATTAATAATGCAATAAGTGTGATAATAGCTAGTAGCAAAGGATTAAGTACTAGTATATAATTAAATGTGACTAAATTTTGGGAAAAGTGCATTGTGGCAAAAGATATAAAATAACATGGACTTGAAAACTTAAATAGAGACTAGTCACTATTGAAATAAGTACTAGTACCTAAGGAATAATTAATGAAACTGAAAAAATATGGTAACACTTTATTTAAGGTGTCCTTGTTACAGGTTACATGTACTTACTATTATAATAACGATTAATTATGCATAATTACATGCAAGTAACCACAAGCCAAACCTTAAGTACATGTAGTTAATTAGAATTACTTAGTACTTAATTGTATAGTTACACTGTAACAAGGACACCTTAAAACAAAGTGTAAACAAAAATAGTATTGGATTATTGTAGATATTGCTTTCTAGTAATTAAAAGTACATTCTAGTAATAAAGTCATAAGCAATAAATGTTAAAATGGCTTGCCATATGAAAGAGTAGAAGAGAGGAGGAGGAGAGACCGTGTGGCTGTGTGGATTGTTCGCATTGCACCAAAAGCATGCTCAGGTCCAACTGAAAAAGACATGCATCTGTTCAGATCAATTATTTTAATAAAGTCTAAACTCTCAGGGTACCCTGTAGGAAATGAAACAGTGGTCATTTCAATATAGAGGCATTACGGGACATGGAAAATAAGATTTTAATCATTGTTAATAGTTACTGCATTTTAAAGCAACAAAGTCAGTTGCTTAGGAAACACAGTTTAGTTCAAAATCAAGGCAAAACAACACTTTGGCTACATCTGGTGGCACATATTAGCAGGCTAATGATGTATTCGTGCACAAACTAGCTTTAGAGTTTCAAACGTGCTTGTGTTTATCAGTAAAGTGCACTTAAAATGAATGCATTGCTATTAACCAACACATCAAGACTCAATTCAAAAGAACACAATTGTATAGTCATAACTACAACATTTACCTTAAGGTCAGCGTACTGTCAGGTGAGGATAAAGATGGTTTACAATTAGGCCCATTTACCTACTGTTCCTTAAATGTCTACATCCCCCATAATACATCAACATTTGACAGTTAAAAATCATGTTTGAGAGCAGGTTTTAATAATAGGACCGAACCTGAACACGTGTCTGATGTGGATGTCAGATTGGCTGCAGGCCGTTCACATATATCAATACAGTCAGCAGCGAGGACAAAATGAGTGTGTGTGTGCGCATCAGTCAGCTCTGCTGTAGTCTACCGCTCATGAGTATTCCAGCTGCAAACCACTGCAGTTTCTCAGCTCTGGAAAATCTGTCCCTCCCTTTGCATTCTGTCTCTCTCTTGTCCTCCTTCTATCTTTACCAGTTCTGAGTCAGCAAATCTAAGCAGTTTGATCTGACAGTCAGTCACCACTAGCCCCCTCCTCGCCTGTTTTTTTTGTTTTTTTTTTTTACCTCCCTCTAAGAAGATATTTCTCCTCTGATTCCCGAGTCCACTTGTGCATTTGTGTTGTCAGTAATTAGGAAATGTTCCCACATCATGCAACCCAGCAACCACGGACAAAAAAAAGTGCTAATGAAGACACCTTGATGTGCATGGCTCCCTGGTAGTTGTTCATTTGTTGCTAGTTAAATTAAAATGAACATCTTGTTTGTCCTATTACATACATTTGAGTGCAAACACACCGAAGTAAGAGAACTTCTCGTGAGAAAGAATATTCTTGCAAAAATATTTAATTGGTTAATATATATATTAAGTTCATGTTTGTCCATAATTAATGTACTAATGTTAATTTCTAGAAATAGCAGTGTTTAAAATGCATTAGTATGTATAAATTAATCAACAGCTATATCTATTGTATTAACTAACATTAATGTACAGAACCTTATTGTAAAACGTTAAGTATTGTGCATAATGTATATCAAGACTGTAATTAACAGGGTTCCCAAATCTTTTGACCAATTAATTGCCGTGTATTTTTATTTTTAATTTTCAGTCATTTATGATTACAAGATAAGTTTTTTTTTTTAAATTAAAAATGATCAATTTTTTTTAAGTTGAAATGCATAGTATATGCACTATACACATTTATATGCTGTTTAAAGATTTTATTAAATTCCATTTGTTTTGAAGGCATACAATTTAAAAAGTTTAAATATTGTCAAATTACAGCTTTTTCCTGTACACAAAGTTATTTAGTATCTGGCGCCCCCACGTGGATGCTGAAAAATCTTTTAGATTGGTTTCATAATGTAGATGCTACATTTTAAGATGGTATAATTTACACAGAAACAATTTTTTAATATTAAATCTTTATTACTTCATAACAGTTTTAAATCTATTGCACTGTGAATTTATGTGAGCGAGCACTACTGCAGATAGAAAGCGTAAAAACATCTTTTCTGCAAAACAGAAGCGTTTATATTAGCTGAGCATTTGACAGGGACTTTATTGGTAAGCACACATCCCAATATATACAGCAAAGAGACCTTCCTACAAGGTTTGGTACCTCAATTTAATCTCAGTCCTGAAGAAGCAAATCAAGATCTTCCAATTCACTTGCAAAAATACACGCAGGCCTATTCAAGCAGGATTGGAAGTAAACTGCAGGAAGCAGTAACAATTAAGATCCTTCGCCTTCTTCATCAGACGACTCCTCCTCATCCTGCTGACCCTTCTTCTGCAATTACAGAGAAAGGAAAGAAATACAAGTGTACAATCAGACATACTGGCCACTCTCAGTCAAAATTTGATTTTTAATTTGTAATATTTATAGGAATGGTTCACCCAAAAATGTAGCATTACATCACTTGTTCACCAGTGGATCCTCTGCAGTGAATGGGTGCCGTCAGAACGGGTGTCCAAACAGCTGATAGTTGTGGAGCTGGAGTCATGAGGATTACTGTGATGTTTTTATCAGCTGTTTGGATTTGCATTCCGACGGCACCCGTTCAGTGCAAAGGATCCGTTGGTGAGGAAGTGATGTAATGCTAAATTTCTCCAAATCTGTTCTGATGTAGAAAGACTCTATTCCTTTAAGTGATTCACTTATGTGTGAATGTATTCATAGTTTGCACTCTAAAACAGGACTGAAAACTGCATTCTGCTGCATGAATGTGGCAAGTGTGATAGTTTCATCTCTTTTTCCACAGAGGTTCTTGCCTCTGTTTTTATCCCCATCTCACTCACCAGCTTAAGAAAATCAATGAGCTTATAGGCATCTTCGCCTGTGGTCAGGTCTAGGAAGTCTCGTGGGATTCTGTAGGACAGACATGGGCTGGGCTGCACCGTGACTTCACTGGTGGTGTAACGGAACGCAGGTCCTTCCTAATAAAATAAATTATGCATGGCATTTATATAGAACTATGTTTGAAAATACTTGTAGTGCAATACATTCGAACAGGGTTTGATGACAGTCAAAGTAGGAACTACCTGCAGTGTTGAGTCTTCTTGCATTTGATTGGCTGTGAGGTTTTTGCCAGATGTTAGCTCCTCCCATGTGAAAAGCAAAGAGTCTGTGACTTCACCAAACGGGTTGAAGTCAATCAACCACACACGTCCCTTGGGAAAAACAAACTTTTTTTATAAGCACGTGCAATTATTTTCATACTTCAACTCTGTTTACAACAACTGGCTTGCACTGTACTTACATTTAGAAATCATCTATTTTTGAGATTTTTTCACTGGATTGCTAAATGCTGATGATTACTAAACAACCTTGTATTGCTATATAGTAAATGACTTTTAAACATGAAATTTGCATTGGTAAAAACTTACTGAACAGTCTCTGTAAACATCCAGCACGACTGAAAAATACAGAATACTGTTAATGCACATATGTACCTTAAAGACAAGACATATTTTCTCCTCCTTCCTTAATTATACACTTACAGTCCTCATCTGGGAACTGGTACTGAATGTGATCGCTGAAGAAATCCAGTATAGAGGAGGAGATGCTGGCCTCATGTTTGGCGATGTGATGGTAATGTTGTGTGTAATCTCTCTGACTGATTGCTAAAAAACAAATTTGATCTTAGTATGTAGATTATCACATTCAAATGATATTTTATTTCTGTGGCATTACATACATTATATGTATATTCAAATAAAAGCATTACATTTCAGACAGAATATTCACATATCAAGTTAACTAATGCACAATTTTCATACCAATTACTTTGTTCTCTTTCACAAAGCAGCGAAATTCCGCTCCTGGAAGGAGCTCGCTCCATTTTCTCAACACCAACTGCAAAAAATGAGTCCCAAAAAGAAACAATTTATTATTTAATAATATTATTTGAGAGATGGATTATTCACTGGGTTTCAATATAATATAACATAATATAATATAAAAGTTTGGAGTCATTAAGATGTTTTTAACTTAATTGGAAAAATAAGTCTCTTATGCTAACCAAGGCTGCATTTATTTGACTGAAATACAGAAATATTGTGAAATATTATTGCACTTAAAAATTTTAATACATTTCAAATTTTAATATGCTGATTTGATCCTTAAGAAACATTTCTTATTATTATCAATTTTGACAGTTCTGCTTAATATATTTGTTGAAACTGTGATACATTTTTTTCAGGAATTTTTTTTTTTTTTTTTTTTTGATGAAAAGAAAGTTCAAAAGAACAATTTATTTGGAATAAAAATATTTTGTAACAGTGTAAAGCTCTCATGCTTGCTAAATGAAAGTAATGATATCTTTAAAATAATTTATATAATATAATATAATATAATATAGGAGTGTGCTATGAAACCAAAGTATCTGCATAGTGCATACTGAAAAAGGTTGTATTTGGCCTTATTTTACTGTTTTCTGTACCTCATAGTTTATAGTTGGGTCTGGAGAATCATCACTACAGTGAAGGAATCTGCCAAAAGAGTACAAAATTATTACTTCAACCAACCTTCTTTTTTGACTTTTTTCACATGTGAGAAGACACTTACGGCTGTGTGAGGTCATGCGTGATGAAATCTGAACTTTTGAAAAGGAGGAAGATGTCGCTTAGACTCTGACACTGTAAGGAACTGTTCAGGGCAATCCAATTAGCGTCCTGTGAGAAAGACCAAAAGATGAAGGATCCTCTAAGTATTATATATTATTGTGCATGAAATGTGATTGTAAGTAAAATCTTCTCACCCTTGGGGCGCTCCAGTTCAGCTTTGGGAAAACACACCCACCTAGAACGTTTATTGCCTCTTGCACCTTTATGTTGAACTCTGGGAATTCTGGGGCCTGGAAAAGATTCATACAATTTAGTTTCTGCACAAGTGTATGACGTGACAGCTTTGACTGGCTGAGAGGAATAGGACACACCGTAACAGCTGTTGTGGTTTCATCGTCAGTCCACTGGAAACCAAAAGCATGAGATCAGAAAACTGGCTGAGCTGTTTAAGATATATCTCAGTGTACTTTACACAACCACACCCATACCTGAATGTCCTCCTCATCCAAGTCACTGTTGTTGATCTGTGTTTGCGAATTGTTGTTCTCACTATAAAGAGAGACAATCAGATATTTATACCACTTATTATTTATTATAATTTAATGTTATAACTTATTCAATACCAAACTTTTACCCAAATCCTACCTGCCAGAAACCACAAGTGTCCCGTCATCTAATAAATAATCGATTACATTTTGAGGTATAGGTAGAATCAAGCTGAGAGAAGAGAAAATAAGTAAATACTTAATTGTAACAGCACTAACATAACTATATTAACAGCACAGATATAAGGTTTTAATCGTATAGTATACGATATTCCTATTTATTATGTACTATAACGAAGCTTAAAATCTATGAGTTTATATAGAAAGAAAAATATATATGGTACAGTGATGGAATCATAATGGCAAAGCTAACGCACGGTTTTGTGAACTGAGTGTTTCCGCTCATAGCATATTATCAAACTGTGCAAATAACTCTCTTACCTCTTAATTGTGTGTTTCTTGAATAAAGGATACCAAATCGAAAACTGACAGTTTACTACCTGCTCTTTCTTCATGCTGCCTAAAACTTACAGTTGCAATCTGCGCAACCTCAAAAACACACCGGCATAGCGATAGTACTAATAACAAACGTTCCGGTTTATAATCGCGCTTTGTTTGTATTTTAATACTTCAGAGAGAGTTTGTATTCAATTCTATTTGGTTTTTCTTGAATATTAGTGACTAGATTGACAATATAACGTATACAGCGATAACTCGATCCACTACACAAGAGTAGGAACTGTTTTAGCGGCGCACAGGTAGGCAGACGCTTACTGAGCATGTGACTACTTGGAAAAAGTCGAACCAAACTGGACAGATCACTGTGATTCATTTGACGTACTCTAGGAGTGGTCTGGTACGTACTACACTGATTGAAACGACTTAGAAAGATCTACCGTTACGTTTGTATGTATTAGCTGAAATAGATTGTGGTCATCATGACAGCATCACGCGCCCTGTAACTTAATTTCTGTTGTACGTGCAGAATTACAGTAGCTGTTCCAGTGCTTAACCATCACAGATCGCCTGCACATCATGAGCTCCCCGAAGAAAGCGACTACTGAACCTCATGTCATCAAAGAGGAAGTAAGAATCTGTCTTAAAGTGATAGTTCACTCTTGAATGAAAATACTGTCATCCGTTGCTTACCCTAATGTTGTTCCAAACCTGTATGAGCTTCTACAGTGCACGTTTCCATTAACTGAATAATGCCTGAAACTGTCATTTTGCTTAGCATTACTTGTTTCACTGAGGAAAAAAAAAGCAACAACCTGAAGGTTCATTTTTGTGCAATCTGTCCTCTTAAAATAAAGTAATTCTTAAGTGTTGTGCTTAAAGTACTCTGTAAACATATTCCTCATTTGTGTCCTTGTTAGCTGATTGCAAGTGGAAAATGGGTGAAGCTTGAGAAGACCACATATGTGGATCCCTCTGGAAGCACCAGGTATTGATCTGTGATTGTATGTGAATGATGTGTGACCTTTAGACCTCTGGACTAAGTGGACATAATGATACTCCACTGATTAGAATGATCTTGTTTATTGTTGCGTTTCATTAATCAATCAAATCAACCCAATTTTCACCTAAATAGATAAATTGGTAGGTGCATGTGCAGGATATGATCTGTATGCATATTTTTGTGCATCTTTGTCTCCTCAGAACGTGGGAAACAGCAAAGAGAACAACTCGAGTCACCAACAGTGCAGCCGATGGTGTGTGTACAGTCTTATTTGAACAATTGTGTATGCATTAAGGTTCTATAATTTTAATATGTTTTCAATTCATCTTAAGGTGTAGCAATCATTGCCCTTCTGAAGAGGACTCTGCATAAAGACTGTGTCGTAATGGTGAAGCAGTTTCGACCACCCATGGGATGCAATACACTGGAGTTTCCCGCAGGTCTGATGAGGCCAGGCTCATATGAATGTCATTTAGCTTTGAATAGCATATAATAGCATGACCCTGCGTCTTGACAAAAAAATTGCAATAATATTAACTAATTTTATGATGCTGGGTTTAAAAATATTAATACGAAGGTAACATTTAACTTACAATCTGCAAAGGAAAAGTGGAAATCAGGATTAGGCATAAAATAATGTCTTCAAAATCATTCTTACATGTAAAAATCAGCTAAAATTTTACGAAATAGTTGTAATTGGGAAATTATGGAAGTTTTTTGGTGATTTAAGGGATTATATGAGACTTCTTCATCTTACAAATGGTTGTCATAAGCAAAAATGCTACAAAATGCATCATATCTTGTAAGAACGTGTGACATGCTAGAGGAAAAGGGACACTATTTTTTGAATCAGCACTTAAAATGAGTAGAAAACAAGTATTGTATTGCATTCAGCAAGTATGATGCAGGGTAGTGTAGTTATTGATCATTCTCTGTGCATGAATATTTCAGGTCTGATAGATGACAATGAGACTGTTGAAACTGCTGCTTTGAGAGAACTAAAGGAGGAAACGGGTTACAAAGGAGAAGTAATGGGTGTTACTCCAGGTACAGCTGCTTTAATATGTGTGGATACCTGACAAAATGTATATAAACTTGCACACTTTAATATCTTATCCCATCTTCTGTCACGTTTTCTCTCTTTTAGTCACATGTTTAGACCCAGGCTTGTCTAACTGCACCACACAGATGGCGATGGTGCATATCAATGGAGATGACATTGAAAATATAAACCCTACCCAACAGCTGGGTGAGTGAATGAGAATCAGGAAGGACTTTACTATTATTTAAGTCCATATTGTGTTAATTAATTAATTATAGTTAATTAATTAATGCATTAATGCTAAACTTTCTTTTTCTTTTGTCTCCATCGTGCATGTCTAGGTGATGGAGGTACGTATTTGGTTTCAAAACAAAATACAAATCACCATTGTACTTTATTTACTGAAAGTATATTTTTGTTTGTCTCTTAGAATTTGTAGAGGTTATTCTTCTACCCCTGGATGAATTTCAGCAAAAAATTGATGGTGGGTGATCTTTTTGCTGAATTTTATTTTCAATTTATTTGTATTCAATATGAATGAATAATAATTTTGCTTTGATGTAATAAGCTGTCATTGTTCCTCTTTTTTATTTTTTTAGAGCTGCTGCAGAAAGAGAAAATATCGGTGGACTCCAAGGTGTATATTTATGCTATGGGAATGTCGCAGGCCTACTTTAAACCCAGAGAGTTGCCTGTTCTGAAGCAGTGAGACGCACAGATCTCTCACCTGGAATACACTAAAGACAGACAAAGTTTGTCTTCTGTTAGACATTGTTGTGATCTCATCAGAATGATGAAATCAACCAATACTTGACCATAGCCTTAGTGTTTTACCACGGTTGCCCGAACATTCCTAATAAACTAACAGTAGTTGATTAACAGGTATTCAGTGTTTGCACTGTTTTACAATTCATTATTAAATATATGAATATACAGAAATTGACCAGACTAAAAGTGTAGGTCTATTCTGAGAATGTCTGTTGACCTGTAATAGCAAAAGAAAACCACAAAACAAAATAATACAATTATTTATAGGTCACACAGTAAGACTATAGGAAAGATACTTTGGATTATGATCAGATCTTGGCATAAATCTGACTCAAAAACTGACTCAAAAGGGTATTTTTGATGTACTGTATCTATACGGTCAGTAGCAATGAGCAATTGTGCAACGAGCTGGTAATTCTAAAACATTACAGTTTGTGCTGGAAGATGTATATGCAATGCTGTGTACCTGAATAACTATTAATTTTTTTTTCTAATAAATTTGACTGTTAAAATTTTGCATTTGTTTGTGGTTCTATGTTTCTGTTTTGTTACAGTTCCTATAGATGTATATATGTGCACATATTGATTTTTTTATTAAGTTTATTGGTTGAATGATCTTACAACATGGCGCTGAGGGCTTGTATATTTAGAATTTACATTTACTTTAAAGAATTAAGAAATTAATTCACTATAGATAATCAAATTATACACGTACACTACCAGTCAAAAGTTTTTAAACAGTTTTTTTTTTTTTTTTAAGATTTTTGATGTTTTCTAAAGACGTCTTGTCTGCTCACCAGGCATTTATTTAACCCAAAATACAGAAAAAGAATTTAATATTATTATTTATAATATTTAAAACAGTTGAGTGCATTTTTTCAGGATTCTTTGATGAATAGAAAGATCCAAAGATCAACATTTATCTGAAATAAAAAGCTTTTGTAACATTATACACTATACCATTAAAAAGCTTGGAGTCAGTATCATTTTATTTTATAGAAATTAATACTTTTATTTAACAGGGATGCTTCAAATTGAACAAAAATGTACGATGCTACAAAAGATTTCCATTTCAGATAAATGCTGTTCTTCTGAATGCTCTATTCTTCAGAGAAACCTTAAAAAAATCTACTCTGTTTTCCACATAATAATAATCATAAATGTTTTTGGAGCAGCAAATCAGAATATTAGAATGATTTCTGAAGAATCATGCAAGTGGAGTAATTATGCTAAAAATTCAGCTTTGAAATCACAGGAATAAATTACGTTTTAAAATATATCAAATTAGAAAGCCATTATTTTAAATAGTAAAAATATTTCACAATATTACTGCTTTTGCTGTACTTCGGATCAAATAAATGCAGGCTGAGCAGAAGAGACTTTAAAAACTTAAAAAAAAATTAAAAATCTTTTGACTGGCAGTATACAAACAATTAACAGTTAATAATAACTAATCTATTAGTATTTTAGTCTAATTTATACAATTATTATAGCTTATGGTAATATAAATAATTTGTAAATTAATTGTTTTAAGATGAAATTTCACTTTTATAAGTGAAGAATCCTATAGAATACAGTCAATACCAACCAATATTTTCGGCTGGAACACATTAAGCGTGGATTAAATATATTTACAATATTTAAAACAGTTAAGTACATTTTTTTCAGGATTCTTTAATGAACAGAAAGATCCAAAGATCAACATTTATCTGAAATAAAAAGCTTTTGTAACATTATACACCATACCATTAAAAAGCTTGGTGTCAGTATAATTTTATTTTATAGAAATTAATACTTTTATTTAACATTTCAGATAAATGCTGTTCTTCTGAATGCTCTATTCTTCAGAGAAACCTTAAAAAAATCTACTCTGTTTTCCACATAATAATAATCATAAATGTTTTTTGAGCAGCAAATCAGAATATTAGAATGATTTCTGAAGAATCATGCAAGTGGAGTAATTATGCTAAAAATTCAGCTTTGAAATCACAGAAATAAATTACATTTTAAAATATATTAAAATAGAAAGCAGTTATTTTAAATAGTAAAAATATTTCACAATATTACTGCATTTGTGGATCAAATAAATGCAGGCTTGGTGAGCAGAAGAGACTTTAAAAACTTAAAAATCTTTTGACTGGTAGTATATAAACAATTAACAGTTATTAATAACTAATCTATTAATATTTTTGTCGAATTTATACAATTATTATAGCTTACTGTAATATAAATAATTTGTGATTCATTGTTTTAAGATGAAATTTCACTTTTATAAGTGAAATTTCTTGAATCCTGTAGACAATACATGACTGTACCAACCAATATTTTCGGCTGGAACACATTAAGCGTGGATTAAAAGTTTGAAAATGTAAATATAACCACGATATAATCTCGTTACGCTACAATTTTAAACAAAAGCTTTACGTAATTGTTATTTATTTATTGTTTGTTTGTACAACTGAGATGCTGTAATACAAATTAATTAAGCTTTTTTTTATAATGTTAGTATTTTGTTATGGACAGGCACGAGGCGCTCCCGGGAAAGTGACCTAGTTCCGGGGTCCTGAATATTAAACACTTTTCGCGCCAACATTGAAACAGCGGCTGCTACGTCTGATCCAGCACTGGGATATTTAATCGGGTTCATTTAAAAACAAATCGAGAAAAAGCGTTCGAGATCAAAATGACAGGTAAGCTCAGCAATATATTAGTACAAATGCTAAGTTAGTTCATTACTCTGTAGCATAAACCAGTGATCTAACCAAAGTTAGATGAGAAATGCAAGTCCCTGCAGTTCCCGGTAAAGCAATACGTGTAAATCTCTGGTTTCTAGTAAAATATCTGATAAAAATGTTTGATTTTGCCTTGTCATTTAATGTTACATAATCATTATATCCTAATAAGTTGAATATATTGCTAAATTTGTCTAACTTAGTCGTGATTTCTTTATCAAGAAGTTCTTTTGTTTGCTGTTCTTGCTCATTTGCTATATAATTTTGACTAGTGTATGTTTGTCTGATATTATTTTTCATATGTTGTTTATGTATATGCTATGTGTTTATAGCTGTACCGTGTAATTCAATTAAATGTGTCTGTGTTCTTGTGTCTGACATCAGAGGAGGAGAATCTGGACATGTTGCTGTCTTTATTTGCGGAGAGTGAGAGCCAGGAACAGGAAGCTCCTGCTGCTGGAGAGGGCAGTGACAATCTGGACGACCTCTTTGATGAGGATGATGACGGCGATCCCTATATTGAGCCGGAGGAGGAAGAGGAAGAAGATGTGGCACCTGGAAAATCCAGCTCAGCTGAGGGGGAAGGTGGCTTGAATAAGTCACAGGAAGATCTGGAGGGTAAAGCTTTAGGCATGATTATATATGCGCAGTAGAGGGTGACACAGGAGTGGATTTTCAAACCTCTCCCGTCCCACTCCCACAAAAAAAATCCCATCCCATCCCGATCCGACGAAAAAACTGGGAGAAAATCCAGTCCCGTCCCAATCCCAGAAGAATGACTCCCATTTCGTCTCACTCCCATATTATGTTTTTTTGGCCGGAATCTGCCATTTACAGTAAAGAATACAGTACAGATCACAGTATGCCCATAACTTTTTTTTACATTAGTTGAATAAAAATGCAAAATGTAGGGTTTTTTTTTTTATTGAACTCAAAGCCAACTTAAACAAATGCACAGTGTGCACTGCACACATGTTAAATTTCATGTAAATAATCCATGCAAACACACGTTTCCTATTTGAATTGGTCCATTTGAAAGTAGACATTTCACTCTATAGATATATTTTTCATGTCTCTAAAGCAAGTATACACGGAGTTTCGAAGTGACGCGCTCAAGTTCACAGAGACAGACGGCAGAAAGCGCGTCCTTTTTGCTTTAATTAGTTTACAAAAGCGCAACGTTTCCTTGTTTTTCTGAGTGCACACAAATAAACGTTGAGTCATTACAGATTCGAAAGATGCCTATCACTCTTATCTGTATGACCAAAAATGACGGTATTTTAAGAGCAAGTGACCGCACCGGTGCCTCTGTCATGCAGTACCGCGCTACTATTCGGCTTCCACACTCGCACTGACACTTCAATAGCGCACATTTTTCTAGGTTAACATTAAATTGAGCGGCCATGTAAACTTGCTACTACATACGTCTTTCAAATGAAAAGCCATATGGTCGATGAATGATAGGTGAGCATTTGGATGTCCTGCTGTATTACCAGTCGTTAACGATCTGTCCGTGCTTAACGAGCCACACCAAAGCATACAGAATGAGAGCATAAAGAGACAGGTCAACTAGAATTAAGTTCAAAATTACAATATATCGTTTATAGTTTATTTATATAAAAGGTATATTTGTGTATAAAGTTGGGTTTCATAGCGTTACGATTCCCGGTCCCGCCCACTCCCGCTGACATTTTTTCCTATCCCGTCCCAATCCCGTGATTATTAGTGATTTTATTTCCCATCCCGCGGGATTCCCGGAAAAATATCAGCCTCTAATGCGCAGGTTATGCATGTTTTGTTGTGTGCTGATCATGAGTGTATTTGTCTTCTAGCCGAGCTGAAATTAATGCAGCAGAAGATGCAGAAACTACAGCAGCAGCTGGAAGCCTCACAGAAGACTGCACAGCCTGAAAACAAACCCTCTGTTAAGAAACAGAGTAAATCCTTAACATCACCTCAGGGGGTTTCAAAAACTTCTCCACCAAAACGACGGGACAGCGATGGCTCTCCTCCATCAGATGTCACGGCAAAGCTGAAAAACAAGCAGAGGATGGCTCACCAACCTAAAACAGGTGAATGTTGCAGTAATTCTTTTTGCTTTCAAAAAATAAAAATCATAAACTTTTAGTAAAACTATGTCTTTTGTAAACAAGCCACCTCAGAAAGGCAGACTCCTATTGGCCAGAGTGTGAACAACTGCCCATCTCAGCCAATAAGAGACAGCGCAAAAGTAAACAGCACTTTAAAGTCACCGCCCACTCTCAAGACTCCTCCCACTGTTGCTCAAGCGACGCCCCGTCCATCTGTCAGTCAAGAGGTTGCCGTGGAGAAATTTTCAGGTCTCAGACTCAGGTCAGTATACTGTAACTGGCTTGTTCTAATGATTCTAATATTGCTTTAATTGGATTATTTTGCATGGAAGTAAACCATTAATGCTCCTAATTTAATGAGGATAAGACAGCCTGATTTGGTGCTCAAGAAGCATTTATTATCAACGTTGAAAACGGTTTAATAGCTTTGTTGAAAACCATAAAACACTGCATTTTTCAAAAAAAAAAAATAAATAAATTGCAGTCTTTTCTCTGCAGGAAACCACGCCTGTCTTCCATAGACATTGAGCAAAAAATGGCCAGCCGCAGACTGATCAAACTCTCTCAGTTGCCTGATCGACTGGCTAGGGACAATTTAGAGGACAGTGACTGGGTCACTTTCGCAGTGGTGATAAATAAAATCACCCCACAGAGCAAAAACAATGTAAGGGACCATCATTTCTGAGATCTGGTATTCTATAGATGGATTACGTATTGTATGTTTGTTTACATGCTTGTATTTAATTTTTTTTTGTAGGGAAAAACTTTTAGCATCTGGAAGCTGAATGACCTTCATAATCTGGAAGTGAATGTGTCTCTCTTCCTGTTCGGGTCTGTTCACACAGATCTGTGGAAGACTGACACTGGGACAGTGATTGGCATCCTCAATCCCAACCCAATGAAGAACAAGGATGGTTCCAATGAGGTTTGTGTTTTAAAACCTCTCAATATCATACTTGATCCTTAAAAACAATAGGAATTAAAAATTAATTATTGCATCCTTAATAATTGATTGACTGGGACTAAAATAATATTTAATTTAATGTTGCGTTGTTAATGTAAATTATTATTAATTTTTGCTCTTATTGTGAATGATTCTGCTGTGCATCTTATTCTACAGAAAAAGGTTTTCCTGAATTATTAAAATGATACCTTTACTTTTCGACATCATGTCATCAAGTCTTATTTAATTTATTAATTTTAATTTTTGATCATTAAATAAAATATAAATCTTTCCAAAATAAAGTTTACATGCTTAAATTAAAATTAAGCAAAGCTAAATATTTAAAATGGAAAAAAGCGCATGACAAAATGATAAAAATGTAAGAGCAAAAGGTAATTTTAAATATTAATAAACACTTTTATAAAATATAATTAATACTAAAGTAATACAGTAGCGGTCTTAATGCATTGTTTTTTTTTCCGGAGCTTCAGTGACCATTTAAACCTTCTGTAATAGTTGCATATGAGTCCCTCAGTTGTCCTCAGTGTGGAAAGATAGATCTCAAAATCATACAGTCATTGTTGGAAAGGGTTCAAATACACAAAATTGCTGGGAAACCAAAGAATTTGTGGGACCTGAAGGATTTTTCTTCAGCAGGCAGTTTAACTGTTCAGGACAAACAAGGGACTCATGAATAACTATTGCTAAACAAACAAAAAAAAAAAAAAAACACAGCTGTGGGTCATTCAGGTAAAAAACACAGTCAAGTGTATGTAAACTTTTGAACGGGGTCATTTTTATAAATTCAACTATTTTGTCTTGTGGACTATATGTAAACATCTTTTATGTGAAATATCTTATTCAGGGCAGTATTAAATAAAAAAATAACATTCATTTTGTATGATCCCTCTTATTTTGGTAAAATAATGAACATTTTGATGATTCTGAAAAGGGGGCTGTAAACTTTTGGCCTCAACTGTATACATTCTAAAAAAATGATTATACATAACGCCTTTTAAAATCCAAATTATAGTAAAACAAGTTAAGAACAACGTTTCATGTTCATGTTAATGACAGTAATGTGGTATGTTCATTTTCTCCAGCTCTGCCTGACAGTGGACCACCCACAGAAGGTCCTTATAATAGGAGAAGCCATGGACTTTGGCACATGCAAGGCTAAAAAGAAGAACGGAGATTCTTGCACTCAGCTAGTCAACTTGGTGTGTCTCTAAACATGTCTAAACATCATGCTTTACTATAGTAATTCATAATCAACAAATTCATTACTTCTGTTTGCTTTAACAGTATGAATGCCAGTACTGCCAGTACCACGTTAAAGCCCAGTATAAAAAAATGAGCTCAAAGAGGGCGGAGCTTCAGTCCAGCTTCACAGGCTCCGCCCCTGGCAAAGGAAGGGGGCGGGGCAGCTTGAGGGAGCGCCTGTGCCAATCTGATTTCCACTACGGCGGCATGTCCTCGCTCGCCTGTGCGCCCTCGATGTGAGTTCACTGCCTCTTTTTATGACTGTCACCTCCCTTTAAATCCACCCAAACCCTAAAAGTATTGCATGAATCTTTTATTTTGACAGGTCTGCCCCACAGCCAAAGAAACAACCCACTATACAGTCTGTTTTGGCATCTATCCCAACTAAGAAACTTGGTAATCTTGTTGTTTAGTATGCTTTTTTTTTTTTTTTTTCTTTAAATGGCTGTTCATGTTTTCTAGACAAGTCTTGTAGTTCTAAATTCAGGTGAGGTGTCGGGCTGTTCAGACGACTTCAAAGGGCTGATGTGTATGCCGACGCCTGGAGCGCTTAATATTAAGAAACATTTAGGACAAGCCAAGAATACAGGTATTTTTAAAGAGATAATTACTCCAGCAATTAACTTCTGTCACTGTTAACACACCCTTATGTTGTTCCAAATGTGTAAGATAACTTCAAATCTCATTTACGCTTGTGCATATTCAAACCATAGGCCGTCACGCCAGATTTGACATTAAACACTGTTGGTTTTCATGGGTTTTATGCAATTTGAGATGATCTGGTTGCCTTTCCATTAAATATGAATGTTCTCTGATGCTGCAGTACTGTTTTGTGCCAGCAGATGTCTGTCGAATGCCACCTTACAATTGTCATGCAAAGAAATAAACCAAAAGCAAGCACATTTATGTCACTGGAATGTAAGCAGGGTTTCTGTGACTCTTAAAATGATACAAATTAAGGTCTAAAAAGGTACTAAACCAGAGCAGAAAGTCTCATATTTATAAAGTCATGGGATTAAAGACATTTCCACTGGAAAACAAGACTTTTTTTTTTTTTTCGTTGCATTAATTCTACCTTTCATAAAACCTACAGAAATCCTGTGAATGCCCTCAGTGCATTCTAATAACCATGCAAATCTAATCTCCAACTTTCCTTTATTTAATTTAGCTGTTGCAGGATCTTCAGTGCAGTCTATATCTGCATCTGACCTGCTCAAGCAGCAGAAAGAACAGCACCAGGAGAGAATGTTGGCTCGAAAGAAGCGGGCGGAAGAGATTCAGAAGAGGTGAGAGGCATTTGTTCTAGTTTATGTTGCTTTACAACTTGCATTTGTTTTGCATTACATTTGGAAGCTGATACATTGTTTAGTGTTTCCATATTGAATTTATGGGGTGATTGTTGGCTCCAACTTCTATAAACTTGCAAATTCTTTGTGTTTATGATTAAGACCCTTAATGTTTCCCTATAGTATATGTAGTATAAATATTAACTCTTCTCTAACCAGGGTGCTTCAGAATAGTGCTCCCTCCCGGCCGAATGTAAGCAGGGGTCC
This sequence comes from Cirrhinus mrigala, assembly GCA_036247105.1. Lineage (NCBI taxonomy): Eukaryota > Metazoa > Chordata > Actinopteri > Cypriniformes > Cyprinidae > Cirrhinus > Cirrhinus mrigala. The sequence continues at coordinate 33,002,523 of CM070010.1, forward strand.
CTTGCTCTCCCCGAAAGCAGCTTCAGAGGTTCCAAAAGGGTCCCCCGGCATCACGTCCCGTCTCTCAGGCCCTCCTGTGCCCACACTAGGCCGTGGCTTTTCAGAAGGAGAGGACATTCTCCTTGATCTGTCTCCACCTTCATCAAAGGGCCTCTCAGCCGCAAAGGTACTGTTTTGGAAAAGTGCTCCATCATTAAAGAATATTTTCAATTCCAGAACATTTTTGTTGCGGTGTATCTCTTTTGTTTCTAATTTGAATTTGATGTAAATTTAAAAATGTTGCAAATAAAAAGTAAAAACTTAGTCTCCTCTAGGTCCCTAGATTTGTTTTCTGGAAGAAAAAAAAAAAGACTTCAGATTTGTTTATAATATCTTTTGTGTGGTTTTTGCTTAGTTGGCAGCCATGAGGAAACTCCAAGCCAAAGGCTCCATTATCATTAAAGATGACCCGAATGCTATAAAACGCAAGCGAGCCAGCAGCGATGACATCGCAGATCGAGTAGAGCGTAATCTCTCCACATCTAAAGGTACAGATATGTCAGTTTTATTACTAACTGTTTACTTGTTTGTTTTTCTCAATGGCACTTATTCTTGTAAATCTCCATTGGCAGTATCAGATGAAAACTCAACTGCTGAGGAGGAGCCAGCTCAGAAAAAGAGGCGGGAACAGCTAGAGTACATCCAATCGGAGGAGTTTCAGCGCATCCTCAACGCCAAGTCCTCAAACTCATGGATGATGGGAGAGGTGTGTATCTTGGCTGAACTTCACTTTGCATGTGTTTTGATATGAATGTCAGTGCTTTGATATATGATGATGTCACAGTGGGTGGGCGGAGCCTACGGTGAGATCTGGCCAGATTGCTTTGTTTGCTTTGGATTCTGTTGTGTTTCTTTTGCCACATGCGATATGAAATGATGGAAGTCATGTCCCATTGGAGCTTGCATGCGTGTTTGACCAAATTTCATGCATGTAGATTGAGGAACGGGCCATGCAGGAGTATTTTGAGCCGCTGGTGCAAAAAGAAAAGATGGAGGAGAAGATGAAGAGCATCAGGGAGATGAAGTGTCGGGCCGTCACCTGCAAAACCGTAAGTAAATAAATTTGCCACCAAAGAGTCTGAAAAAGCACTGGGTGCGTTTTGAAATTCAAGTGATCCACTTGAAAATCCTTGTGGAGTGGAAACAGTGTTTCATTCAGGTCCTTACGAAAAACAGAGTGATTTCTCCTGCGTCATTAGTAGCAAAGTAGTATTTATTCACAGCAAGTCATAATGACAAACATAGTTTGTGACATAATACCTCAATAAATGATGTTCAAGAGGAAGGCAAACCTCTCTAAGATGCTAATTAGACAATTACGTGGTTTCGGACTGATTAAACCTGTAAATCACGGCCTGTTTATGCGGTTTAGTTCATGAGCCCCTCTCGCCCGCAGTGTAAATACACCCACTTTAAACCAGCCGACCGCTGTGTGGAGGAAAAACACGACTATCACTGGCACGACGCCGTCAAGCGCTTCTTCAAATGCCCCTGTGGGCAGAGAAAGATCTGCCTGGCACGGATGCCACATGGAGCCTGCAGGTAAGGGGATAAGGCAGTACCTTTATTATACATGTTACATTTATATAAGTCGTTTGACAACATGCTGATATTTTAATACTTAACTGTCAGTTTAATATTTGCATGTTGTAATTGCATAAATTTTACTTTCCATTTTAGCCATTGTGGCCTTTTTAAGTGGGAGAGAGATGGCATGTTAAAGGTATGGTTTCAATTTTTTACTGTTCTTATTGTTTTACTTTTTTTTTTTTTGTTTGTTTGTTTGTTTTTTTTCCTGGATTCTGATTGCTTGACACAAGTTACAACTGATTTCAATAAATATTCTATATCTGCAATCTATATTTTAGTGTTATTTTAATATTTATATAGCAATATTAAATGTCAGCAATCCAGTTTTGACCCCTCTCATATTTTTACAGGAGAAAAAGGGACCCAAAATAGGAGGAGAGCTACTGATGCCACGCGGAGAGGAACAGTCCAAATTCCTCAACAGTTTGAAGTAGAGCCTGAGCCCAGTCTCACAGGACAGGAGGCTTGGATCATGTCTTCATAATCAGAAAGTTACATTTGAGTTGGTCTTAGTGACTTAGTGTTTGTCTGTTGTCTATATATGTTGTTTTAAGATAAGCTATCAAGCCTTTTTAAATGTACTTGTAAATATTCTTATGTACTGTTATTATTTTAATATTATTAACCATGCCAAGTGACACACCTGAATTAAAAAATACTGAGCGAACTTGCTGTGTTGTGAATGTTTCCATATTGATTTGACTGGAGTGACTGGCACACATGCAGCACTCAGTGATATTTTAAAGCTTTATTACCCCTGTGTGCTCTTCTTCAAGCAGTAGGAGTGGCAGGAAGTCGTTCTCCTGTCAGTCAGGTGCATGTGAGATTTGGGCAGCGGCACCGAAGCTCAGGAAAGTCGATAAATCTTTCCACTTGTTTCTTTCTCCCTTATTTTCCCATCTGTCTAAACTCTCAGCACAGGAATGTCACTCCGTTGCCAACAAATACTGCCTTGGAATTAATATCCCGTTTGTAGGCGCACAAACCTGGGCTTTTTTGGTATACGTATCATATTTATGAGTTTACAAGATGTTGCCATAAGTCTGGTTTTTTAAAAAAAAAAAATAATAATAATAATTTTTTTATTGGCTTTTCCCTCTTTTTAATCATTCTGGTTGTTAGGTTTTATATCAAATCCGCAATGTGGAAAATGAGATGAGCTTTAGTCACACATCAGTATAGAGCAAATGTTATTAAAAAGGGAGGTCAGATGACAGCTGAATGTAATTACTGAAGAAGGAAATAAGAGTTGCTCTTAGAAAAAAGCTTAAAAACAAACTAATGAATGTTGTGATAAAGAGACCAGTATTAGACTTAAGATAAGCAGCTAGAACAGAGGGGGAAAAGCCACATTCTAAACACACAAACCCTTTTATTATACATGTATTAAGAGCTTTAATTCTGTAAGTGCTTATATGCTTTGAATAATTATATTATATCATGAAAGTATCCATCAAATGATGCTTATCCACTTTCCAAGGCATTTTCTCAGACGTAGCGGCGGTGGTGAGGGTATCGTGGGTATTGACCATCATAGTGGAATTCTCTCCACTGCTCGTTCCTCTCTCTGGTCCTCTCGTACTGCTCTGTTGATACAAAAGACAGACAAATTTAAAATTTAGCATTACACTTTCTCACCATCGGATCCTCTGCAGTAAATGGGTGCCGTCAGAATGAGAGTCCAAACAGCTGATAAAAACATTACAATAATCCAGAATTAATCCACACCACTCTAGTCCCATCAGTTAACATCTTGTGAAATGGACAGCTGTGTGTTTGTAAGGAATAATTCCTTCATTAATACCCATTTTTAACTCAATCTGTTGCTTCTAGTTGAAAAATGGGTCCATAACATTGCTTTGTTTAATGAAAAAGCCATCTTGTCTGAATCAGGACAGAAATGCGCACAGCGTAAACAGTCCAAAACCTTTCTAAACAAATATGCTGGTGGATTTTGATCTAAGAGGACAACAAAGAATGGACTTTCTTGCTGAAGAAAGCATTATTAAAACCAGTTAAATCTGTTTAAAAGCCTTAAAGGAGCAGTTCACTTCCAGAACAAAAAATGACAATGTACTCACCTCTGTGTCATCCAAGATGTTCATGCCTTTCTTTTTTCAGTCATAAAGAAATAGTTTTTTTTTTTTTTTGAGGAAAACATTTTAGGATTTCTCTCGGTAGATTGGACTTCTATGCTGGTCATGAGTTTGAACTTCCAAAATGGAGTTTAAATGCAGCTTCAAAGGGCTCTAAACGATCCCAGCTGAGGAAGAAAGGTCTTATCTAGCAAAACGTTCAGTTATTTTCCTCAAGTGCTCTCTTGTCTAGCTCTGTGTGAACTTCGAGAGTGTATTCCGGGTCAATACAGTTAGGGTATGTCTGAAAACTCCCATCTCATTTTCTCCTCCAACTTCAAAATCGTCCTACATCACTGCAGAAGTACTGACCCAGTGTTTAGAAAGTGAACATGCAAAGATGATCAAATGCCTTTTACCAAAAAAAAAAAAAAAAAAAAAAAAAAAAAAAGCTATGTAGGACGATTTTGAAGTTGGAGGAGAAAATGAGATGGGAGTTTTTCAACATACCCTAACTGTATTGACCCGGATTACACAAGAGTTCACACAGAGCTAGACAACATGAGCATTTGAGGTTAAAAAGTATATAAATTGTATTTTATATAGAAGATAACCAATCATTTCCGTAGATAAGAGCCTTCATCCTCGGCTTGGATTGTTTAAAGCCTCTTGAAACTGCATTTAAACTGCATTTTGGAAGTTCAAACTCACAGGCACCATAGAAGTCCATATGGAGAGAAGTCCTGCAATGTTTTCCTCAAAAAACATAATTTCTTTACGACTGAAGAAAGAAAGACTTGAACATCTTGGATGACAAGGGGGGTGAGTACATTAACTGTAAATTTTTGTTCTGGAATTGAACTACTCTTTTAATGATGGATTTGTTTATACAAACTCGTAGCTTTTTGTTTCACAAGATGTTAATTGATAGTGCTGGAGTCGTGTGGATTACTTGTAGATTGTGATGATTTTTATCAGCTGTTTGGACGCTCATTCTAACGGCACCCATTCACTGCCATTGGTGAGCAAAATATGTAATGCTAAATTTCTTCAAATCTGTTTCGGTGAAAAAACAAACTCATCTGCATCTTGGATGCCCTGTGCAAGAGCAAATGTTCATTTTTGGGTAAACTATCCCTGTTCAGTCTAAAATAAATTTAGTATTGTTCCTTCCAATTATGATTTTCATCAAAAATGAATTCAAGTTTAAAAAAAAAAAAAAAAACAGTAACTGTAAAAACTACAGAATGGAATTTTGGGTTAAACTGTGGAATGTTGCTCGGAACATTATAATTTTCAAATTCAAACTGAAGCCCAAAATGACTGTTTACTTTCAAATCAGTGAAGGAATCTAATGTTTAGTGTACAGGATTATAACTTCCAATCATTGGCACAGGTTGTCTGAGAGGCTCAAATCCACTGCTGTCATCAGCCTTTTATTACTCCAGCAGTCCTGTCTGTGAACTCTATCCTGTAGAGGCTTTGAGGAGTATGTTTCTCGTATGAGGAAGCCAAGAAAATTAGATCAGATCAGTCTCACCATCACGCTCCTCCTCTAAATAGTTCTCGTGTTCGTTGTGTTGTTCCTCTAAGTGCTCTCTCCTTCGCTCGTTCGCAGCCATCTTCACTCTCTGCTCCGCTAAAAATGAGTAAAAACAGCAAGGAATTTAGTATACAAAAATTAGATACTATTTAAAAAATATTTGTAATGTTTTATCCTCTTCATTGCTGCATTTATTTGATCAAAAATGATAAAATATTATGAAATATTACAATTTAAAATTATAATTTAATATAGTTTAACATGTATTTTATTCCTGTTATGAAACACTGAATTTTAAGCATTCCGTAAAACTGCTTTGTGATTACATCAGGTAAAATTGCTTTGGGATTTCCTGAAACAATCATACAAGAGCAGTTAAGCATCTTCTGTCTTTGCAATCCTGCATATTTCCTCTTGCTCTCATCTCTAGAGACGTCCTCAAAAGCTCCAGACTGTACAGCATAAACAGGTTTAGGGGTGACACACACTCCTATAAACCAGCTGACAGCAGCTCACAGATATTAGTAAATTGGGTGCCAAAAATAATCTGGGTTTCGCTCGCTCTCTTTCTTTCTCCATCGTGAGAGAGGTTGGTTTAGCTCGTGTCTGCACATTCCACTCTCGAGCCCCAACTGCTTTAACTCCTCCAACCTGCAGTTTCTGCTGCTGCACCATCACACACACATACTGCTGACAATTTAAAATACACTTCAGTAAAACTTTTCCAGTCGTAGGTTGGCAGGGTAAAGGACAGCCTGATGGCTTTTGGACGAGTGTCAGTATGTATGTGTATGCGTCTGCGGGAGAGAGAGAGAACACTGCTCCATATCGTCCTGTTGGACCTTCTAGTCCAATGCTTTTGACTCAGTGCCTCCCACTGTCCAAGATAATATCCAAACATATTTCCTCCTGGATTTTTTTTGCTTGCTGAATAAATTCAAAAAGTTGTCATGAGGAAAAAAGTAAAAGGGTAATTGTGACTTATCTCACAATTGAGATTTTTTTTTTTCTCAAAATTGAGATATAAACCCAGAATTGTAAGGAAAAAAACATCACTGTTGTGAGGAAAAAAATAAAAAATTGTGAGAAAAGTTCACAATGACCTGTTTTAAAGTTTTATTCCATATCAGAAAAAACACAGTTGTGCTATTTAAACTCAGAATTGAGAAAAGTCAAAACTCTGTGATAAACTCAGTTCTAAATTTGTATTTTGTAATTTTGACCTTTTTCTCCCAGAATTAAGAGGAAAAAAAACATTGCAAGATAAAATAAATTTTACTTTATATATATATATATACTATAGTATGTTTTTTTTTTTTTTTTTTTAAATATCTGAAGGAATGACGTCAAAGAAGACTAACTAATTTCCTTACATCTGCATCCCATTGTGGTGTACATTAGCATCAATTTAATGTGAATACAATACTGGTTGATTACTTAACGTTGACTAAGCTCTTTAATTGTTAAACTACATATTAAGAGTTTAACTGTCCCCTCATTTTGATTAAACCTACAAAGATGATGAGAAAAGCAGAACTGAGATTGAAAACATTAGGACAGTTTTACTGCACTCACCATAGTACTCTTCATAAGTTTTTGGGGATCTGCGACCGCGCCGTTTGAAGAAGTTTGAGGCATCAGATGCTGGCATGAAAACTTGCTTAGATGCTCCTGCTAAAGCAATGGAGTTAGAGGAGAAAGAGCATGTGGGAGTTGGATTTGGAGTGTGTGTGTGTTGAACTCACCTTTAGCTTCACTGTCTTTTCCATCTTTAACAGCTGCACTTTCAACCCCGGCCAGAACTAAAAGGAGAGATAATGTACTTTTTTAGTTTTTCTGGATTTGTGAAATTTCATAGCTCGTATATATCATATGTGAAATGTGTTTCATAGAATTGAACGTTTTTAGAGTTCAAGTGCATCAAGAAATGAAAGCAATCTTTGAATACATTAACCAAAATGTTTGTTAATTTCACTTTTTACCCATCTCTAAACGAGTTGTCATTAACTTATACTGTTTTTATGTAAAACACAATTTCATTATATCTAATGGGAAACAAATCTACAAAGTATTGATAGGTAATAGGTACTCACCAATTAGAATAAGGACTGTGGGCAGCAGAGTGAGCAGGACAGTATGAGTCCCGGCCATCCTTTAGAAGATGAGTGTGTCTTATGCAGATATCAGAACCACAGCAGAGAGTCCTGAAACCTGAGAGAGCGTGTGTGTGTGTGTAGGACAGAGAGAGAAGAGGGAAGGCAATGGAAAGGAGGGGGAGCTGGAATTTTAGTGGCCCAGGGGAACGCAGGAGGGGCGAGAAAGGGAGACACGGACCCCAGTGCACACCCACTGATCAGACCATCGGTGTGCATAACAGCCTCTATGGTCACTGACTGTTACTGTCCTTTTAGATCTGGCAGGTTTACAGTTTAGTGTCAGGTTTCCACTCCAATAAAATAAATGAACAGCAGATCAAGCGTGTGCGATGGATTTCTCAAGCAGCTACTCATCAGGATTAAGCTGATTAACTAAATATCATCACTTTCACCTATCAGCAAAATTTGTCTGTAGTTCTATCTAGCTGTCTGTAGTTCAGTCTGTCTATCTGTCCGTAGTTGTCTATCTGTCTGTAGTTCTGTTTGTCTGTAAATCTCTGTCTGTAGATCTGTCTATTATCTGTCTATATCTGTCTATGTCTGTAGTTCAGTCTGTTTATCTATCTGTAGTTCTGTTTATCTGTCTGTAGTTCTGTCAATCTGTCTGTAGTTCTGTCTATCTGTCTACCTGTCTGTAGTTCTATTTATCTGTCTGTAGTTCTGTCTATCTCTCTGTAGTTCTATCTGTCTGTTCTGTCTGTGTAGTTCTATCCACCTGTCCATCTGTTTTTTGTCTGTCTGTAGTTCAGTCTGTTTATCTATCTGTAGTTCTGTCTCTCTGTCTGTAGTTCTTTCTGTCTATAGTTCTTTCTGTCTGTCTGTCTGTCTGTCTGTCTGTCTGCCTGCCTGTAGTTCTATCTGTCTGTCTACCTGTCTGTAGTTCTGTTTATTTATCTGTCTGTAGTTCTGTCTACCTCTCTGTAGTTCTATCTGTCTGTTTTGTCTTTCTGTCTATGTGTAGTTCTGTCTGTCTGTTTTTTTGTCTCTCTCTGTAGTTCTGTCTGTCTGTCTGGAGCTCTGTCTGTAGTTCTGTCTATCTGTAGTTCTATCTGTCTGTCTGTAGGTCTGTCAGTCTGTAGTTCTGTTTTGGTCATTCTGTCAGTATATCTGTCTGTTTGTAGATCAAAAACAGCCAAAATTGGTCAAAAAACATCTGGGTCAAAGGCGACTGTCATATGTTGCATATTACTACACATCTGCATATCTTAAGAACATACTTTAACAGCTAAGAGGCCCACCTGGAGCCAGACTTGGATAAATATATCACTATACACAAGAAGTCACAAGAAGCCAGCTAGTCTGTATCTAAAGGGAAATGGACAGAAAGAGAGAGAATTAGAGTAACAACTAGCAGACAGAATGTCAGGAAATGAGAAACAGACATGCAGATTGATTAGAGTGAAGATAAAAGCTACATGTCGCTTCTTAGATTGGCTTCTGCCTCCGTTTCTCAACGCTTATCAAACTATATCAAAGTCTACAAAGAAAAACCTGCATGTGATTTTACCCTTTCTGGGTTGGTTTGGCTATAGGGTGTGTGTGTGCATTTATGAGGCATTTTTCCATGCTGTGTAAATGGATTCCTGGATGTCTGGATACCATCCAGGTATTTTCTTCGGTTCCAAGTCTCCATAAGGCAGACACCCCAGGAAACAGTAGCGACCCCAGCTATTCTCCATTTTCCATAACACACATAGACAGCATGTGAAATACAATTCCAGGCATAAGATGACTTTTTCAAGGTTCCTCCATTTAAAAACATCTTCTCTGCTCTGGAGAATCACTCTTTCCCAAGAAGACACCTATTAAGTGCAAAAGTGGGTTCCCTCTCAGAGGAATTATTCACCCACACACTATAACCCTGTTATTAACCCTTATGTTGTTTTTGCACTTGTGTATATTCAAATGCGATTTGTTTTGAGCCACTGTGTATCATACGGACCAATTTTATGATGCTTTTGTTGGTCATTTTTGGAGCTTGACAGCCCGTTTCTTTTTGATGTTTGAGAAAAAAGAGCAGCATGAACATTCTGCTAAACATATTCATGCATATTTGGAACAACATAATGGTTAAATGCCAAAATTTTCATTTTTGGGTGAACTATCCCTTTAAGCTCAATCTAGTGAGTTTAGCCAAGGCAATTTCTCAACTGTGAACAATGCTGAACCAAACTCACCGCTCCAGTGTTTATTTCTGTGGAAGTTGTTGATAGGGTGTAGTCTGAATTGGTCTGAGGGAGTTTGTACCATGGACCACTTTAAATAGCCTGAATAGCCACTTTCATTCAGCACACTTACCTATTTGCCAAAAGCAATTTGATTTCAATGAAGACTGCAGTCTGGGCACGTATGGTAATTATTATATATGCGTATGCAAAGAGAGAAACAAACAAGCGTTAATGGGCTGCTCCTAAAGTGCCCACTTATTCTGCTTTTAATCAGCATGATCAAAGATTTGGATTGCAGTAAGCTGGTAAATATATAAATAGATTGTGTATTTCGCTCACATCCGCTTAATCGAGGTTGGAAAACCACTCATGCTTAATCCGAGCGAAGGCCACTACTGCGCTATGTGTGCATGAAAAACATGCGCATGCTCGCAATAAAATTAAGGTTGAGGTTACTGGGCAAGTGCACATCAATAATGCGTCATTTTTGTCACGCTAGGGTTGGGGTAAGTGTAGATGTTAAAACAGAATGTGGTAATTTATTGTTATTTTATGGCAAGATTTTGCGTCATTTACTGCTGTATCTGTCTCCCTTTTAGCCACAACTGAAAATGTACCTGTGCACACAGAAAAGGTTGATTAGGGGTTCAAGCGCATAGTGCTGAAACCCTGTTGTAATTGTTAGAATGGCCATCGATCAGCAGTCTCCACATAAAACTGATCGTGCAGACCAAACTGTATGTCGTAAAGACTTGAAACTTCTGCAACATCCCCAAATTTTCAGCTATTTAAAATTGTTTACTTAAACGGCTATAACTTTTGAATGGGATAAGTTATCTTCGCCAAACTCAGAACATGTATGTAGGAGCTCAATCTGAGGTCACATGAAAAAAATCTTGGAACTTGGCCACTTGGTGGCGCTATAAGAGGGGAAAAAACATAAAAATGGCTATGCAACTATTTGTCCTATCAACATGAAAATGGGACTCTTGGTCCAAAGTGCCACAAGTATCTACAAGGACATTTGCGTATCTCAAAAAAACATGGCCATCATTGGCCGATGAAGTCTGAGCACATATTAGAAAAGGTCAACGGAGGTTGATCGGATCGAAACTCGGTGGGCCAGTTTGACTCACGGCCCTAAAGGTCCGTGAAAAATTCGAAAGAAATTGGCTACTAGAGGTCAATATCGCATTTTTCAAGGGGGTAAATAATTGTACATTGCATGGTTTTTCACAATTTTTTGCTCAATCTGGGAAAAAACACTGCAGAAAAAACACTGCGGGTACAATTTTCTTGCTAAATAGTATGTAATGTCTTTTTTCATATGTGCTTAAATGCCTTAAAGTGCTTGAACCCTGGAAATCGCTAAATGTAGTTATATTTTGTTTTCCCGTACACAAGTAAAACATTGACATTTCACATATAAAACTATATCAGCCATAAGTTTATTTAAAATAAATGTTTATTTATATTAAGCAAAATTACATGGTAGAAACTTTTAATTTTACTAGATTATAATTTCAAAAGCAGTATTATTGTCAAGGCAAAGCTAGTACCACTGTAGTGTCATAAAGGTTAATAGGTACGTTAGACCTGATCGAATGTTCAATTCATTTAATATTCCAGAATTAATAGTAAAATACATTTGCCTCTTATTGCTTTGCTTCTAATTCTTTCAAATCCATCATTTCCATCAGCAATCTTAGACATTTCAAATGAAGGCCGTTTGAATGCTCTGCTGTACCCTATTATATCTTTCCAAGTGTCCGCTGTGAACTCAAATTCTGGTTAAAGTATTTCAACATAAGCAATAACCTCACTAATTACTTGCAGGAAACTCTCTCACAAACACCTGAAGTATCAATCGAAGACAATGAATTCCCAATGTTCTTACATTGCTTAAAGAAAATTCCACACCAAGATCCATTGATGGTAGTATTACAATGTCTGGCATTCATTTATATTAGATCGGTATCAGGACTGCCTGTCCCAGGCACAGATGTGCGAACCATAATTTATCCCTATAGTGCCACCTGATGGTCAAAGTTTGTACTTTTAGTCAAAGCATAATTATCAGATTTTAGGGAAATTGTCAAATAATTAACAAACAGCTATGTGCTGTTAATTATTCCAGTTGTGAAGTCGTTCTCTCTCTAAGCAGACAGATGAGCACTGGGAATCACATTGATGTTCTTTCTCCTTGGACCAGACGTCCCCGCAAAGCCCAGGTGTCCTGCATACAAAAGAAAGTTGACTGAACCACCCAAGTGTGCATGAAAGTAACTTTGCATTTAACTTAAGCTGTGAACACACCTGAAAGGAGACTGAATCAGCTCCATACTTCTTGACTGCAAGTTCTTTCACTTCATTGCTGATGTTCTCCTGAGTAGTTCCATTCACATCAATGTAATAGCAGTCAGAGCTGGCATAGTGACAGGAGATGGCCTGAAATAAATGCACACAAGTTACTCCTGTGCATTTAAATTATAATTTTTCCAAGTTTTCGATTAGCCATTGGTTTTATTTTACAACTCTTTTAAATTTGAACTTGTCACAAGTGGAAATTTCTAAATAATTAACATAAAAGGCTTTATGCAAGCAGGTATACCAACCTTTCGAAATCCTTTGGTTTGGTTCATTCCTGAGCCATGGATCAGCAAAGGATGGAAAAACACTGTATCTCCTTTCTCCATCTCTAAATGCACTCTGGGATGGTCTGGGGAGTAGTTACGCACTCCGTGGTACATCTTATTTACTCCACCCTGGGGGGAAACAAAGAAGCATAGTGAGGTTGGCTAATGTAGACCATCTGCGTAAACATCCTCACATCTTCGGCTTCTCTCACCTCCCATTCTGGGTAGTCGTGTTCCTGCAGAGTGCCATGGTGAGAGCCGGGCAGGACGACCAGGCAGCCGTTTCCCCGGTGCACTTTCTCCATGGCGGTCCATGCACACACAATGCGGTCTGCGGGTCGGAAGGGGAAGTAGTGTAGATCCTGGTGCATAGGATGGCGAGAGGTCTTCTTACCTGGGAAGTATGAAGGAATTGTGCATTTGGGTATTTATGTATAAAATATTTTTTCATTTTATACATACCAGTCAAAGGTTTTTGAACTGTAAGATTTTTAATGTTTTTTTAAAGAAGTATCTTCTGCTCACCAAGCCTGCATTTATTAGATCCAAAGTACAGCAAAAACAGTAAACTACTGAAAATTTTTTTTTGTTTAAAATGACTTATCAATTTGATATTCCTGTGATTCAATGCTGAATTTTTAGCATCATTACTCCAGTCGCATGATCCTTCAGAAATCATTCTAATATTCTGAGTTGAATACATTTTTTCAGAATTCTTTGATGAATAGAAAGATCCAAAGATCAGCATTTATCTGAAATAAAAAGCTTTTGTAATGATGTCATGTATATGGTCGACCATATACATGATACCATTCAAAAGCTTGGAGTGAGTGGGGGAAGAAATTATAGAAATTAATACTTTTATTTAGCATGGATGCTTTAAATTGTTTAAAAGTGATGATAAAGACATTTGTAATATTACAAAATATTTCTATTTCAGATAAAAGCTGTTCTTCCGAACTTTCTATTCATCAAAGAAACCTGAAAATTCTACTGCTTTTTGAGCAGCCAGTTAGAATATTAGAATGATTTCTGAAGGATCATGTGACTGGAGTAATGATGCTAAAAATTCAACTTTGAAATCACAGGAATAAATTACATTTTAAAATATATTCAAATAGAAAACCATTATTTTAAATAGTAAAAATATTTAAAAATTGTACTGTTTTTGCTGAACTCTGGATCAAATAAATGCAGGCTTGATGAGCAGTAGAAACTTCTTTAAAAAACATTAAAAATCATACTGTTCATACTTTTGACTGGTACATTAAAAATGCACAGTTAATCTTGATATTATTTAATAATTCCTCAAATATTCTGCTTAATATAAATCACCAGGTCCGCACAAATCTATACCTGTGTCAGGTGGTTTGTTGATGAGCATGGTGTGCATGGCCATGATGTTGGGTCCGGTGAAACACTCCACATACTTAAGGATCTAAGAAACAAGTGATCAAATATAGGTGAAAATTATATTCATGTTGCCTTGTAGAGTTTGCATAGTACTTATGCTTGTGTCTACCTGTGGTAAAGTGCAGTAGCGGAAAAGTTCTGCATCTTCCTGGTAGTCCTGAAGTTTAGTCACAGCCTTCTCACCTTCAACAAACTCAGATTTAGCAATGGTTACATCTTTCATTACCACCAAACCAGGCACCTTCACCTCTCTCTTACAGATGCGCTCAAACTCTTTCCTGTGAAACACACAAACACACACACTCAATTACGTACAGACTATTTGCAAAGAGCAGCACTGAAACAGAAGTTCTGTTAATGATTTACTCTGAGTTACCTCAACTCTCCCACAGTACCTACATTTACATGCAGCCTAATAATCTAATTTCACTAAACGGAATTTCTGATTGATTGCCGGTGCATATTTCAAAAAATGCATTAAATATTAGATTAAATAAACCTCTGATTATGTGTTTACAACTGGATTCTAAAATACCTTGTGTGGATATACAGAACAGTGCATTACTTTTATAAAATAAATATCAATATTTGCTCCCCAAATTAAGACTCTATATTATTGTATCATACAAAACATTAAAAGGACACATTACAAAGCATGACTTTAGAAGTCAGTATATTGTTTTTTTCCCCCTCATATCATTACCTTATCAGAGGCTGAAAGTCCATAGCGATGCATTTTATAATTACGTTTGTCAAACTGTCTATTGTAGATTTAAGTTCACACAGAAGACATTTTTGTATCCAGTCAATATTTTAATTAAAAGACTAGCTTTTCAGGCATATTTGTAATTCCTTTATAGACAAATACTAAACTAAATCAATGCTTTGATCAGTCTTGCCTGAATCTCTCAATATCCTCCTCCGATATCAATTTTTTGATGAGTATGAAACCATTCTCTTCATAGGCAATTCTCTGTTCTAGAGTCAGGAGGCCCGTGTCAAAAGTGTATCTGCAGACAAGCCAGAATATAGTTTTCAGACAGACCAAGAACAAACTATTAAATGAATTTCACCAGTATTTTAAGACTAAAACAACAGAAAACGGACTAACTGTAGGGCTTGAGGATGATGATATGACACATTTTGTGCAGAAGTGAAGGATGCTCGCTGAATGACACCGGTTAAAGTTGATAATGTATACAGATACAATCAACCCATAATACATAATCACTGTAAGTTACATAACAAAGGAACGCCGCGCTCTATCTATCTATCTATCTATGTATCATAGAAACACAGTAATTCTAGTTAAAATATGATCCAATATTGTTACAAATAAACATTTCCATCAAATAAAAATAGTAAATAATAAAACAGGCCTATTCGTAAAGCATCGGTTTGTGCAGCGCGTGTCATCCGGGAACAGCTCACTGTCTGCGGCCGGAGCCGCTTAGCTTTCTCGATCTAGTTCTTCGCGCCGCTCGCTTGCGGTAAAAAAACCCCCAGAAACACCAGAAAAACGCCTCTAAAAGGATACGACAGTTCCGTAGGAACGATCCAGGTGATTCAAAACCACTTTCAGTCTGTCTGCTGCTCGGGACATCTTTAATCCAGCACAGAGTCGATGAGGTGAACTGAACAGCAGTACGTGTGTACTGTATGCCGTTTATATAACGGTAACTGGGGTAAAGTGCAGTGACACTTGTCCTACATATCATAAAGACTCAGATGACGTTTGATTTACATTACTTATCAACTAATCAAACTGTTAAACTAAGTTCTAGTTTATACACTTGCGTTCAAAAGTTTGGAATCAGCAAGATTTTTAATGTTTTTTAAATAAGTTTTCTTACGCTCATTAAAACTGCATTTATTTGAGCACAAATACAGAAAAAAGTGAAATTGCAGAATTGCAATTTAAAATAGTGTTTTTTTCTATTTTAATATACTTTAAAATGTTTTTTTTTTTCCTGTGACCAAAGCTGAATTTTCAGCATCATTACTCAGTTGTGCCGCTTAATTTTTCGAGCCTGGGAAACAATAATTATGAGTACAACGAGTACAACAAGAAATAATAATTATGAGTACAACGTTAAAAAGAACAGCATTTATTTAAAATAGACATTTTTTTAAGCTATATACACTACAGCTCAAAAGTTTGGGGTCAGTAATTTTTTTTCTTTCTTTCTTTTTTTTTTTTTTTTTTTTTTTTAGCAAGGATCTGTTAAACTGATAAAAAAAAAAAAAAATTATATATATATATATATATATATATATATATATATATATATATATATATATATATATATATATATATATATATATAGTAAAGACTTATATTGTTAGAAAATATGTCCATTTAAAATAAATGCTGTACTTTTACGTACAGTTCATTAAGTTAAATGAACTGCTGAACACACTAAATATTCAGACAAAATGTAAAAAGAATTGAATACTTTTTTAATTAATTAAAAGAAATTAATACTTTTATTCAGCAAGGATGTGTTAAATTGATTAAAAAAAGTGATAGTAAAGACTTATATTGTTAGAAAAGATGAATATTTCAAATAAATGCTGTACTTTTTCATCATCAAAGAATCCTGAAAAACTATCAGACATAGAAGATTGTTCAAAAGCTCTTTATGATCATAAAAGTTAAATGAACTACTGAACACACTAAATATTCAGACAAAATGTAAAAATAATTGTATTATTGTTTATTATTGTTTGCAAATTCCAAAATGTGGTTGCAAACATAATTTTTGATGCTTAAAAGCTTCAGTTTGGTAGATTATAAAGTGTTTTTTTTTTTTTTTAAATTACTGAACTTGTACAGACCTGGAGTAACCCAAGTCTGCTGCTTTGTCCCAACCGGTGGAACCAGAAGAAAAAAAAAAACACATTTTAGATGCCAGAACTAAATATTTCCTTGGTACAGATTTTTTCATGTCATAAACTGATAGTGTTATTGCAGAAGAATGTGTAACATTGTGAGTAAGTTATCCTGCTCATGCTTTTAGAAATGTGCAAGAAACTTCCATGTATCCCATCGTTAAATAATGTTGAGCAGTTTTGCTTGAAAAAGGCATTGCAAAATGTAAGGGGTTCAGCATCTGCAGCAAAAGCTAATTCAGAAAGTCATGGTTTCAGGTCGGAACCAGATGGTAAATGTAGTCATTCACAGAATAGTGTTATAATGTTGTAATTTTCTTGGTGAAAATCATATTATGTGTAAAAAAAAAAGTGTATTATGTGTTAATGTATAAAATACAGTCTTCTCACATAAGTATGTGCAATATATCAGAACATTAATATATAGTTTATTTTTGTATTTAATTGAAGTAAGAAGAGGTATGTAAAAACTGATTTTTTTTTTTTTGGTTAGGTCTTTTTATGTCAAAATGACGAATTCCACATAGCCTTTTAGAGAGATCATATGGAAAAATAAAATATTTGTATCAAAATGTAGTTTTTAAATCTTTAAAAATATGAAAAGAAGTAATCATAAGACACCATAAAATGTGGCTTATGTTTGTTTTGTTTTCAGGATTTAAGATTTTCAAAAGTAATGTGCATATCAGCCATATTAGAGTATTTTTTTTTAATTGTTGCTGGGTAATACAACAGACAGAATTTACATACAACAGTGAATATTCAGGTATAATAACAGAGAATTACATTTTTGTTTAGATTTACTTTGGACATACAGATTTTCATGATTAAAAGATTACATGAGACTTTCTTAAAAGATTGAATTATTTTAAAATGATCAGTGATTTTTTTTTTTTTTTTTTTGCATAATCTTAAAAGACATAATGAAATCCTTCAAAATTTTCAAAGTATTTCAAATCATGTTTTCATAGAATGTTGCTCAGAAAGAAACCTATTTGCAACACTTCTGTCTAATAACTACTTAAGACGTGAAGAAGAAATCATGCTCATTCTGCATCTGTGCGCGGAATACAGCATTAGCTTTCGCCACTTTCTCAGGTGTGTCGAGATACTTATTCAGCAGAGCTCTGTAGTGTTTCTCAGGATGGCCACCCATGTTCTCCACCTTCCAAGTGTAGTAGGCATTGCTTGGAGGAGTGTTGAGATGATCTGCCAGCCAAACCCAGAGTCTGGAACAGGGCAGAAGACCCACAGCAAAGTATATCGGCTCTTTATTGTTCATCAGGTTTCTGTAGAACGCCAGATACTTCCTCATAGCTGGGGTTTGCTGAATGGGAGGCGCACTCTGTAGAAATGAGAATATAAAGCATCTTCAATTAATGTAGAAGCAAGCTGCAAGTTTTTTCTTTGTTTTTCTGCTTACCTTAAAATAATATTGTTGGAGCATTGCATTGCCAAAATTTTTGTAGCTTAAGTATCTGTCTTTAAAGAAGTTTTTGAGGTCATTGGGCCGAATTACTTTTGCACTCATTTTGCTCAACGCATCAGTCACGTTCAGTACGTAGTTAATATCTTGTATGGTGAAGTTGACGTAACGCTCCGCCTGCAGGCTGCCGTTCTGCATTTGTATCAGAAAGTCTACCCGGATTGTTGCATTGGCGATGTCTGTATTGTTCTCCCAGAGAAACTCATAAACATCCATTGTGGGTTTCATTGTTGAACTGTTACTAGGACTGTTACACAGAGCGTTCCTGTTAAACACACAAACTATTATTGAATTCTTAGACAAGAAGACTATAGTAATTGTTACTAGATGAGTTCGTTACAAGCCCTTATGCATTTCTGATCTGCGAAAGGCCAAGGAAAAAGCAATGAGGAGCCGTTATATCAAGTTGCTCAATTATTAAAAAAATTACAAGATTTTTTTAGGATGTTTCGTTCAGTTTATGAGTGTAAAATATGACATTCAGAAATCATGCCCAAGATGTGTCAAGAAACATTAAGACCTTACCTAAAATATAAGAACCAAAAGCAGAGAAAGACCACAGTCTTCATGTTTCTTGTGTCTTGATTTGCAGTTGTCTTCACCTTTCTCAATCTCCAATCCAAATGGTCTCATCCAGTTTCCATGAAGAGACGGTTTTATACTGTATGCACTCGATGACTGGGGAATTATGCCAACCTGTTGTTTTCATAATTGGAATTTTCTTAGGTCAAGTTTCAATAAACTTGTACAAACATTTCCTTGTCATAAATATTTCCATATCATAAAGTAATTGTGTTACTACAGAAGAATGTACAGAATTGTGCGTAAGGTATCTATTGAGAAGTAATTGATCTGTTTCTGCTCAAAACCAAAATCTGAGCGGCTTGTCATGCTTACAGAGAAAGACTTACCTACAAACTTTACTGGGTTGTCCTTTTTCACATTTTCTGAGCTGGTAGATGCACCAGTGACACAATTATACATGCATAAAGTCAGATTTTCATATGTCACCTTTAAAGGAGTCCACTTCCAGAACAAAAATTTACAGATAATGTACTCACCGCTTTGTTATGCAAGATGTTCATGTCTTTCTTTCTTCAGTCGTAAAGAAATTATGTTTTTTGAGGAAAACGTTTCAGGATTTTTCTCCATCTAATGCACTGCTATGGTGCCCAGAGTTTGAGCTTCCAAAATGCAGTTTAAATGTGGCTTCAAACGATGTTGTAAACGATTCCAGCCGAGGAAGAAGGGTCTTATCTAGCGAGACAGTTGTTTATTTTCTTTCTTGTCTTTCTCTGCCTGAACTCTGTGTATTCTGGTTCAAGACAGTTAGGGTATGTCGAAAAACTCCAATCGTATTTTCTCCCTCAACTTCAAAAATAATTTAAAAATCATCCTAAATTGCTGCAGAAGTACCGACACAGTCTTTGCAAAGTGAACATGCAAAGAAGATCAAACACCCTTAGCAAACAAGGTAAAACAGCGATATAGGACGATTTTGAAGTAGAGGGAGAACATGAGATGGGAGTTTTTCGACATACCCTAACTGTCAGGAACCGGAAAAAAACAGAGTTTGGGAAGAGCAAGACAAAATGAGCGTTTGACATTAAAAAGTATATAAATTGTATTATTTTTTATGAAGATAACCGATCGTTTCGCTAGATGAGACCCTTCTTCCTAGGCTGGGATCTTTTACAACCGCATTTGGGATCGTTTGAAGCCGTATTTAAACTGCATTTTGGAAGTTCAAACTCAGGGCACCACATCAGTCCATTATATGGAGAAAAATGCTGAAATGTTTTCTTCAAAAACATAATTTCTTTACGACTGAAGAAAGAAAGACATGAAAATCTTGGATGACAAGGGGCTGAGTAAATTATCTGTAAATTTTTGTTCTGGAAGTGAACTTCTCTTTAAATTTTTACTTTTTACAATTATGTCTCTTCTGTTCTCTTCATTTCTGATCAGTGAAGAGCTATTATATTTAAGATCCCCATTTATTAAAGAAATGAAAATGGCTTTTTTAGATGGCACAGCATGGCACAGTGAGAGAGGATTGGTTTGCCAAAGGACCTCGAGTCAGGAATCGAACTCAGTGGAATCGGTCACTGTGTGCAGTTTCGCTTTATATGTCGTAAAGTTGTCCATGGGGATGTTGTCAATGCATCATATAGTTTTTAATATTTGTTTTGTATTTGAATTTACAGGCTGAATTATTTGGTCAGGTTTTAAGGAACTTGTACAGATGTGGAGTAGGTAACTCAAGTCTGCTGCTTTGTCCAAACCAGTGGAACCAGAATGAAAAAAACCCCAACATTTTATATGCTAGAACTAAGTATTTCCTTGCCACAGAGGAACATTTTGTTCATGTCATAAAGTGATAGTGTTATTACAGAAGAATGTGCAGCATTGTAAGTTATCTATTGAGAAGTAATTAATCTTTAGAAATGTGCAAGAAACTTCCTCATATATCATTGTTAAATAATGCTGAACAGTTTTGCTTGAAAAAGGCATTGCAAAATGTAAGGGGTTCAGCATCTGCAGCAAAAGCTATTTTCAGAAAAGGAATGGTTTCAGGGTGGAGCCAGATGGTAAATGTAGTCATGTGATAATATTCTTGGTATAAAAAAGTGTATTATGTGTTAATGTATAAAATACAGTCTACATTGTACAGTATCTTCTCACATAAGTGTGTGCAGTTTATCAGAACATTAATATATACAGCTTTTTTGTATTTAGTTAAGTTAGAAGAGGTATGTAAAAACTTTTTTTTTTTCATGTCAGAAATGACAAATTCCACATAGCCTTTTAGAGAGATCATATGGAAAAATATAGTTTTTAAATAATTAAAAACATTAAAAAAAGAAGTAACCATAAAACACCATAAAATGTGGATTGTGTTTGTTTTGTTTTCAGGATTTTCAGGATTTAAGATTTTCAGAAGTAATGTGCATTTCAGCCATATTAGTTTTTTTTTTTTTTTTTTTTTCAATGATGCTGGGTAATACAACAAGAATTACATTTTTGTTTAGATTTACTTTGAACATACAGATTTTCATGATTAAAAGATTACATGAGACTTGCTTAAAAAGATTACATTATTTTTAAATGATTCAGTAATTTTTACTGCATAATCTTAAAAGGCGTAATGAAATCATTCAAAATTTTCAAAGTATGTTTTCATAGAATGTCGAGTTGCTCAGAAAGAAGCCTATTTGCAACACTTATCTCTAATACTACTTGAGACGAGAGGAAGAAATCATGCTCATTCTGCATCCGTGTGCGGAATACAGCATTAGCCTTCGCCACTTTCTTAGTAGTGTTGAGACACTTATTCAGCAGAGCTTTGTAGTGTTTCTCAGGATGGCCGCTCATATTCTCTACCTTCCAAGTGTAGTAGGCATTGGTTGGAGGAATGTTGAGATTTTTAGCCAGCCAAACCCAGAGTTGGGAACAGGGCAGAAGACCCACAGCAAAGTACAATGGATCTTCATTGCCCATCAGGTTTGTGGATCGTCTTATTGGCGATGTCTATATTGGTCTCCAGAGAAATTCATAAACATCCGTCACAGATTTTGTTTTCAAACTGTTATTTGGACTGTTACAGGGAGTGTACCTGTTATACACACAAACCGTTTTTAAACTGAATTCTTAAACAAGAAGATTAGTAATTGTTACTAGATGAGACTCTACATTACAAGCTTTCCTGCATTTTTGATCAGTGAAAGGCCAAGGAAAATCAGTGAAGAGCCTCATAAGATCCCCATTTATTAAAGAGATGAAACTGTTTTTTAGATCAGTTTGTTCAGTTTCAGCAATCATGCCAAAGTTAAGACAATAAACATTAAGACCTTACCTAAAATGTAAGAACCAAAAACAGAGAAAGGCCACAGTCTTCATGTTTCTTGTGTCTTGATTTGCAGTTGTCTTCACCTTTCTCAATCTCTAATCCAAACGCTCTCATCCTGTTCCCAAGTATGCGCTCAGTGATTGTGTAATGAAAACTTAACCCCGAATTAATGCTCCTTTGTCAGTGTAATTTATAGGGTAATTGTTTGGTGATGTTATTAGGAAATTGTACAGATGTAGAGTTGGTAAACTGGTGAAACCAGCGGAACAGAATGAAAAAAACAGATACTTCCTTATAGCTGGAGTTTGCTGAATGGAAGGAGCTCCCTGTGGAATTGAGAATATGAAGCATCTTCAGTGAATTTAGAAGCAGAAAGTGTTTTTTTTTTTCTTTGATTACCTGTTCTTACTTTAAAAAAAAGTGTATGAGCATGAAATCAGGCAAAACTTTTAGACCTTGTGTATCTGCCTTTAAAGAAGTTCTTGAAGTCACTGGGCAGAGTTACATTTGCGCTCATTTTCCTCAACATATTAGCTTTGTTCAGTACACAGTTAATGTCTTGTATGGTGAAGTTGACATATCGTTCTGCCTGAAGCCTGCCATTCTGCATTTGTATCAGGAAGTCCACCCGGATCATCTTATTGGTGATATCTGTATTGTTCTCCCAGAGAAACTCATAAACATTCATCGCAAAATGAATTTTCAAACTGTTTGGACTGTTAATGGAGGAGTGTGACAACAGGGTTGAGGTGTAATTACAATCCAAGTCATACAGGCAGGGTCAATCATCAGCAAACACAACAATAGAGGCCAGGCAAGGTGTAATCCATAAACAGGCATAATGTCAGGGCAGGCTGCAAATGATCATCAATCAGTCCACAATAGAAAAGGTCTAGGAATCAAAACTAGGCTAGGCAAGACAGGAAACACAAGGAACACACGGAATGGCTAGGAACTGAAGCAAGAGACAAACAAAGAAACAATACTCAACAAAGTGTGTGAGTGCAACCTTTTATAGTTCTCCTCAAAATAGGTGTTGTCTAATAATTAATTCCTAGACAAAGGGTATCTGGGAAATGGAGTCCAGGATGGGGAGGCACAGGTATCAGATGGAGCTCTGGTGGAGCTCATCAGCATTCCAGCCGGAGAGCCCCAAAAAACAAGACCAGACGTAAGTCCAGGAGGGAGGTGGAGCGGAGGCAGAACAGGGAGAGGGATGGAGGGCCAGGTCCATGTAATGGAGGTACTGGAGACTAAGGCAAGCAGAGCAGGAATCCAGAGCGAAACTGGCAAAGCAGGAGACCACGAAGGCAGAGCAAGCAGAGCTGGAGACCACCATAAATGGTCTCCTCGGCCTTGGCTGAACAGGCAGGGAGTTCATAAATGGCCTCCTTGGCCGTGGCCTTACAAAGAAAGAAGTGGGCACCAAAGCCTGGAGAGGAGATGAGGCGGACACTGCCACTGCCTTGGGAGGTTCTGCTGAGGAAGCCGTCACCTCTGGAGGTTTTGCAGCGGATGCCACCACCTTGGGAGAAGCTGGAGCGGGCTCATGGACTGGAGCTGGCTCTAGAGCGGATTCAAGGACTGGAGCGGGCTCTGGAGTCAGCTGCTCTGAGTGAAACTAGCAGTGGGTCCGCCAAATGTCTTTGGAGTCACTTCAAGTGCAACGTTCACAGGAGTGGCATCCAAGATGGCTGAAGACTGTGGCGTGACATCCATGACGACTGGAGGCTCAAGGCTGGTGGCCATCTCATGAAGACACTCGAGGCTAGCAGTCATCTTGTGAATAGACTCTGAAACAGCGGACATGACAAGACGAGACTCTGGAACCAAAACTGATGAACGTAATCCTCAGTGGATAGGTCTCTCTGCCAAAGGTGCAGTAGCTGTTCGACTGGGTCCATAGCTGTCCTGCAGCTCCATGAATGCAGATGGATCTATGTGTGGCTGAGTATTCGGTAGTGATGTTACATATGACACTGAGGATCCGTTGCGCATATCAAGCATGCAGTGCAATTTCAATTGAAACTCCATTTTGAGGCATGTATTGTTTCCACAGAATCACATGGTCGATGACAAATGAAACCTCACTTTCTGTCCAATCACATGCATGCTTCAGTTTGCAGGTCGAATCCTTACCTTACTTTAATGGTTGTATCTGGCACAGTCTAGTTGGTTGGTTGTACTATGAGAAGTGTAGTGTAGTTTGAAAGCTTTCTAAGACATAGATAATATTAAACAATCAGTAATTCTTTTTTTACGTTCTGGTTTTGATTTTGATTGTTAGCTAGTTAGTCAGTTTAATACTTTTATGTTACTTTTGTATCATTGCCTTCTCTTTTTCTTGTTTTCTTTTCTCTCTTTCTCCCTCTTCTTTTTTTATCTGGAAGAAATAGGACAACATCCCCTGTTTGGGGACATTTTGAATTGATATCTTCCAATAAGGTATGTTTTGGTGTATAATGCATATCACTAATTCACTAAAATTTCTCAAGTCATCTAAATCTTTATTTGAGTTGTGTACAAGGTTAGATGTTTGGTGTCTTCATGAGTGCACAATTTGTGACCAATCATATACACACGCAAGGTACACAGGGTGTATTATCATAATTTCATGATGACGTTTACCTATGACTTGTATTTGCCATTAAAACATGCTCTTCCCTTCAGGTTCTCGAAAAGCAGATGGTTGATGAGGCATGGTATGATTGCTTGTGCAAAGATTCTACAAGTGAGGTACACAATCTGCACTGCACGTGCACTTAATTTAATAGTTTAAAAATTGTTCAACCAGGTTTCTTCCCTCTATGACATCTGCACCAAGGCAAAGAAAATTTCAATTTCAGATCCAGCATCATTGCCAAAGAGAAGCTGACCCAGATGCAGCAAGAAATGACCATGGCAAACTTTCTGGACCCACCCTTTGGGTTCCTTAATCAAAATAAAATGAGTAAAGCTGTTAGAAAGCTAAAAGGGGAATGTTCCAACTTTTTTAAAGTTACATTTATATAGTCTCCTATACCAGATGATATATAATACAGATAATACAGTGAAAACTTTAAATATTAAGTTTAATGAACAAATTCAGCAACTGCATGTTGTGCCAACATAAAAAAAAAATAATAATTGAAACAACTAAACTGCAAAATAATTTTTTACAGTGGAGATAGATTTAAAAAAAAAAAATAGTGCAAGATATCAGACATAATAGAAGATATTTTTATTGTTGATGGGTACAGACACTGAATATTCAGATGCAATAGACCAAAATTACATTTCTGTTTAAATTGACTGTGGATATACAACTGTTCATTATTAAAAAATTGCATTATACTTGGATAAGATATAAAATTATTTTTAAATGATTAAATATTTATTATTGCGTATTAACCTTAAAATATGTAACCAAATATTTAAATTTTAAGTTGCTCAGACAACAGGCTATTTGCACCACTTCTCTCTCAAGATGAGAGGAAGAAATCATGCTCATTCTGCATCTGTGCGCGGAATATGCCATTAGCCTTCGCCACTTTCTCAGGTGTGTCGAGATACTTATTCAGCAGAGCTCTGTAGTGTTTCTCAGGATGGCCGCCCATATTCTCCACCTTCCAAGTGTAGTAGGCATTGGTTGGAGGAGTGTTGAGAGTATTACCCAGCCAAAGCCAGAGTCTGGAGCAGGGCAGAAGACCCACAGCAAAGTACAGCGGCTCTTCTTTGTCCATCAGGTTTTTGTAGTACGCCAGATACTTCCTCATAGCTGGGGTTTGCTGAATGGGAGGCTCGCCCTGTGGAGTAAAAAGCATCTTCAGTCAATTCAGAATCAACTTGAAATATTTAAAGTCTTTTTTTCCATTCTTACCTTGAAAAAGTATTGTTTGAGCATGAAGTCTGCAAAGCTTTTGTAGCTCGAGTATCTGCTTTTCATGAAATCCCTGATGTCGCTGGGAAGAGCAACTTTGGCACTCATTCTCTTTAACATCTCGGTGACTTTCAGCAGATAGCCGATGTCCTGGATGGTAAAGTTGACGTATCGCTCTGCCTGCAGGCTGCCATTCTCCATTTGTCTCAGGAAGTCCAACTCGATTGTCTTAACGGCGATGTCTTTATTCTTCTCCCACAGATATTCATACACATCATCCACTGCCAGACAGTAACTACAACAGAAACCATGTGAATTATAAAACCACCATCACCAACCACCTTAAGAGAAGTAGAACATCTATACAAACAATTATACCCCATAAAATGTTGAAAAACCTCTGGTATAATGACAACGGTTCATTAGGGCTCACCTGAAGCCTAAGAAACAGATGCACAGGAGGGTCGAGGTCTTCATGTTTCTTGGATCTTGCAGTGAACTCGTCTTGCAGTGAACTCGTCTTCAGCTCTAATCTGTAATCTTGACTGTCATTTCTACAGTGAACAGGTCCTTTTATAGTGGTGGTATATTAGCTAATGCAGAATTGCGGTAACGGATGCTGACAGTAGCATCACCATTTTTAGTATCTAACTAATTCCCAGTTTGTGAAACACATTTTATATATATATACATATATATACATAGATGAAATTACACATTTTGAATCTTGCAAACTTCCTTAGCATCCTTGTTGACTTCCTGATTGTCTATCTGTCTATCTATTCAATCTGTTCATACTTTTTCATTTATCTGATTATTTAAAAAGGTTTATTTTACAGATTTTTTTATTTAAAATAAAATAACAGGAAAAATCTTAATTTGTTATTTGCAGTTAATATATATTATACACTACCAGTCAAAAGTTTTTGAACAGTAAGATTTTTAAAGAGGTCTCTTTTGCTCACCAATTCTGCATTTATTTAATCTAAAGTACAGTAAAATTTTGAAATATTTTTACTATTTAATATAACTGTTTTCTATTTGAATATATTTTAAAATGTAATTTATTCCTGTGATCAAAGCTAAATTTTCAACATCATTACTCCAGTCTTCAGTGCCTTTAGCTGACCCTTCACTGATCAAAAGATGATGATAAAGACATTTATGATGTTGCAACAGGTTCCTATTTGGCATAAATGCTGTTCTTCTGAACTTTCTGTTCATCAAAGTAACTTGAAAAAAATGTACTCAGCCGTTTTCAACATAATAATAATAATAATTTTTTTTTGAGCAGCAAATCAGAATATTAGAACTGAACTAAAGTTTTATTCTAAAATTATGAAAATTTAATGTGGTGTTTTGTTTTTACAAATTTTCAATAATGTTTTAATGAAGGTTGGTAAATGTTTTAGCAATATTTAAAAAAAAAATACAAATTTTAAACACTAAATGTATTTAATATCTTGTTTAATGCTACTTTTTCGTTTGTCTTGTTTTATTGTCTGTGATGTTTGTAATTTGTTTTCCCTCACGTAAATCTTACGGTTTCTGACATAAACCGAAAGCGTAAGTGACCTCAAGTTCACCAGTTTCATTGTTACTGTACAGTATCTGTTGCAATCAGCTGTTGTAAGAAAGGACAGAAAGAATTCTTCTTGTCTATCTTCTTTTTTATCTATTCATTCCTGTAATAAGTATTAAAAAATCTCATCATTAAAATGAAACCATACTATGCTGATTTATTATCAATGTTATCAATGCTACTTTGTTTTTTGTTTGGAACCTGCAATACTTTTTTCAAGATTCTCTGATGAATAAAAAGTTTAAAAGAATAGCATTTATTTGAAACAGAAATCTTTTGTAACAATGTAATAGACTGACGCACAGAGTGCTGTGCAAATGGCTTTGTAGAACTGCATTTTGAATATGGTGAAATATTTCATTTTGTTTCATATATACTGCATATGAATCATAGTTTCATTTAAGTAATTATGAAATGACCTGTTGAGTATTTTAGAGGAGACCAGGATTATTTTTCACAAAAGGAAATTTCCACAAGACCTATATCTTAGCAACAATAAGGTATGAGTCAGAAGTTCAGTTACACAATTGAATGCAATCCTCAAGAAGCATTTTCCCAACTTATCCCAAATACATATCACGTGACATTTTTTTTCAGTGATAGAAATGATTAACCACATTACGTCAAGGCATACAGAAATTAACTTTCAAAATAAACCTACTCTGAAAAAATATTTACTGAAGTAAAAGGGTGTGACAACTTGCCCCATTCTCCTCTACAACGTAAAAAACTTTGTTATTGCTATAATTGAAAGCTATTATATATTTTCTAATTAAAACCTTCAAGATTTAAAAGATTTAAAAAGTTTTTTAGGTTCATTGTTAATGAAACAAGTCATTAATTAATGGATTAATTAATACATATACACTACCAGTCACAAATTGTCCGTGTTTCGCCATTATATCGCGTTTACAACAGTTCAGTTAGTGGATCAGGAGGCTCTGGCTGGTGTGACTGCGTGGGGGCGGGGCTAATTTGCATATTCATCGATCCGCGTATAGTAAATGAGGCAAGGGGAGTAGCGTTACATTCAAGCTGTTTTAAGACCTGAGAAAATTATTTTCTCAAGAAAAAACATTTAAATATTTCATTTCGATGATCAAAGATCAATTTTAAGTGATAAAAATTTTGACTACAGGGGGACTAACATGTTGATTTGTATTACAATGAATTACCATATATATATATATATTGATAGATAGATAGATAGATAGATAGATACACACAGAAAATGTACGCTTCATGTATATATATTTATATTTGTATTTTGAGAAAATTTTCAAACTTTACAAGTCTGATGGATGTCTTCCGTCTGCAACGGTCTTTACGAGATCTCGTGATAAGTGATGTTGAGAATGTGAGAGAACATGATGTTGTCCCTGAATTGATTCAACACATTTTTTTTTAAAGTTAAGAGGACAAATACTCTAGTTCAGTTGATGTACAAACTAGTGAAGACAGTGAAAACTTTAAATATCAAGTTGAATGAACAAATTCAGCAACTGCAAGTTGTGCCAACATAAAAAAATAATTGAAACAACTAAACTGCGAAAATGTTTTTTTAAAAAAAAAAAAAAAATAGTGCAAGATATCAGACATAATAGAAGATATTTTTATTGTTGGTGGGTACAGACACTAAATATTCAAAAGCAATAGACCAAAATTACATTTCTGTTTAAATTGACTGTGGATATACAACTGTTCATGATTAAAAGCTTGCATTATACTTGGATAAGATATAAAATTATTTTTAAATGATTAAATATTTATTTTTGCATATTAACCTTAAAATAAGTAACCAAATATTTAAACTTTAAGTTGCTCAGACAACAGGCTATTTGCACCACTTCTCTCTCAAGATGAGAGGAAGAAATCATGCTCATTTTGCATCTGTGCGCGGAATATGCCATTAGCCTTCGCCACTTTCTCAGGTGTGTCGAGATACTTATTCAGCAGAGCTCTGTAGTGTTTCTCAGGATGGCCGCCCATATTCTCCACCTTCCAAGTGTAGTAGGCATTGGTTGGAGGAGTGTTGAGAGTATTACCCAGCCAAAGCCAGAGTCTGGAGCAGGGCAGAAGACCCACAGCAAAGTACAGCGGCTCTTCTTTGTCCATCAGGTTTTTGTAGTACGCCAGATACTTCCTCATAGCTGGGGTTTGCTGAATGGGAGGCTCGCCCTGTGGAGTAAAAAGCATCTTCAGTCAATTCAGAAGCAACTTGAAATATTTAAAGTCTCTTTTTCAATTCTTACCTTGAAAAAGTATTGTTTGAGCATGAAGTCTGCAAAGCTTTTGTAGCTCGAGTATCTGCTTTTCATGAAGTCCCTGATGTCGTTGGGAAGAGCAACTTTGGCACTCATTCTCTTTAACATTTTGGTGACTTTCAGCAGATAGCCGATGTCCTGGATGGTGAAGTTGACGTATCGCTCTGCCTGCAGGCTGCCATTCTCCATTTGTCTCAGGAAGTCCAACTCGATTGTCTTAATGGCAATGTCTTTATTCTTCTCCCACAGATATTCATACACATCGTCCACTGCCAGACAGTAACTACAACAGAAACCATGTGAATTATAAAACCACCATCACTTAAGAGAAGTAGAACATCTATACAAACAATTATACCCCATAAAATGTTGGTTCATTAGGACTCACCTGAAGCCTAAGAAACAGATGCACAGGAGGGTCAAGGTCTTCATGTTTCTTGGAGTGAACTCGTCTTGCAGTGAACTCGTCTTCAGTTCTAATCTGTAATCTTGACTGTTATTTCTACAGTGAACAGGTCCTTTTATAGTGGTGGTATATTAGCTAATGCAGAATTGCGGCAACGGATGCTGACAGTAACATCACCATTTTTAGTATCTGACTGTACATTAATTCCCAGTTTGTGAAACACATTTTTGTTTATATATATACATAGATGAAATTACGCATTTTGAATTTTGCAAACTTCCTTAGAACCCTTGTTGATTTCCTGTTTATCTATCTATTCAATCTGTTCATACCTTTTCACTTATCTGATTATTTAAAAAGGTTAATTTTACAGATTTTTTATTTTAAATAAAATAACAGGGAAAAATTAGTTCGTTATTTACAGTTAATATATATTATACACTACCAGTCAAAAGTTTTTTATTTTTAAATAAGTCTCTTTTGCTCACCAATCCTGCATTTATTTGATCCAAAGTGCAGTAAAATTTTGAAATAGTTTTACTATTTAATATAACTGTTTTTTATTTCATTATATTTTAAAATTCAATTTATTCCTATCAACATCATTACTCCAGTCTTCAGTGCCTTCAGCTGATCCTTCACTGATCAAAAGTGATGATAAAGACATTTATGATGTTGCAACAGGTTCCTATTTGAGATAAATGCTGTTTTTCTGAACTTTCTGTTCATCAAAGTAACTTGAAAAAAATGTACTCAGCCTTTTTTAATGTGATGATAATAATAATAATAATAATAATAATAATAATAATAATAATAATAATAATAATAATATTGTTTTCTGAGCAGCAAATCAGAATATTAGAGCAAGTTTTTTTGAGGAAATTATGAAAATTTAATATTTAATATTCGATATTAATATTTCATATTGAAAACTGTACAAATTTTCAATAATGTTTTAAGAAAGGTTGGTAAATGTTTTAACAATATAAAAAATACAAATTTTAAACACTAAATGTATTTAATATCTTGTTTAATGCTACTTTTTCGTTTGTCTTGTTTTATTGTCTGTGATGTTTGTAATTTGTTTTCCCTCACATAAAACTTACATGTCTTATAATGTCTTTATAGTTAGTGATTTGTGGGTTTCTGAGATAAACCGAAAGCATGAGTGACCTCACGTTCACCAGTTCCTTTGTTACTGCAATGTTTCTGTGGTAATTAGCTGTTGTAAGAAATGACAAAATGAGTTCTTCTTTTTTATCTATGAATTCCTGTAATAAGTATTAAAAAATCTCATCATTAAAATTGCATGCAAATGGCACACAAAAATGCCGAGCACATGAAGACTAAAATTGTTCTTTCTCAATTTGTGGTATCAGTGTGTAATTGTGAATATGTGTTGTGCTGTACAATGTGAAAAATAAAATTACATCTGCATTTATTTGATTAAAACTACAGTAAAAACAGTAATATTGTGAAATATTTTTACAATTTAAAATAATGGATTTCTATTTTGATATACTTCAAAATATAATTTATTCATGTGATGTAAAGCTGAATTTTCTTCAGTCATTACTCCAGTCTTCAGTGTCACATGATCCTTCAGAAACCATACTTTGCTGATTTATTATCAATGTTATCAATGCTACTTTGTTTTTTGTTTTTTGTTTGGAACCTGCATTACTTTTTTCAAGATTCTGAAGTCCGGATCATGATTTCATATACTAAGTCATTTAATAGACTGACGCACAGAGTGCTGTGCAAATGACTTTGTAGAACTGCATTTTGAATATGGTGAAATATTTCATTTTGTTTCATATATACTGCATGTGAATCATAGTTTCGTTTAAGTAATTATGAAATGACCTGTTGAGCATTTTAGGGGAGACCAGGATTATTTTTCACAAAAGGAAATTTCCACAAGACCTATATCTTAGCAACAATAAGGTATGAGTCAGAAGTTCAATTACACAATTGAATGCAATCCTCAAGAAGCATTTTCCCAACTTTCATATACATATCATGTGACATTTTTTTCAGTGATAGAAATGATTAACCACATTATTTTAAGGCATACAGAAATTAACTTTCAAAATAAACCTACTCTAAAAAATATTTATTAAAGTAAAAGGGTGTGACAACTTGCCCCATTCTCCTCTACGAAAAAAGCTTTGTTATTGCTATAACTGAACGCTATTATATATTTTTCTAATTAAAACCTTCAAGATTTAAAAGGTTTTTTAGGTTCATTGTTAATGAAACAAGTCATTAATTAATGAATTAATAAATACATATACACTACCAGTCCAAAGGATTTTTTATGTTTTTAAAGAAGTCTCTTCTGCTCACCAAGCCTGCATTTATTTGATTCAAAGTACAGCAAAAACAGTAAAATTTGGAAATATTTTTACTATTTAAAACAACAGCTTTCTATATGAATATATTTTAAAATGAAATTTATTCCTGTGACTTCAAAGCTGAATTTTCAGCATCATTACTCTAGTCTTCAGTGTCACATGGTCCTTCATAAATCATTCTAATATGCTGATATGTTGTTCAGGAAACATTTATTATTATTATGATCAATATTTAAAACAGTTGAGTACATGTTTGTCAGGATTCTTTGATGAATATAAATATCCAAAGCATTTATATGAAATAAAAAGCTTTTGTAACTTTATACTCTAAACCATTCAAAAGCTTGGAGTCAACATATATATTTTTTTTCTTTTTGGGAAAAACTGATAGAAATTAATACTTTTATTTAGCAAGGATGCTTTAAAATTGACCACAAGTGACGATAAAGACATTTATAATGTTACAAAGATTTCTATCTCAAATAAATGCTGTTCTTCTGAACTTGCTATTCATCAAAGAAACCTGAAAAAAAAAAAAAAAAATCTCAGCTGTTTTCAACATAATAATAAATGTTTTTTGAGCAGCAAATCAGAATATTAGAATGATTTCTGAAGGATCATGTGACTGGTGTAATGATGCTGAAAATTCAGCTTTGAAATTACATTTTAAAATATATTCAAATAGAAAGCACTTATTTTAAATAGTAAAAAATATTTCAAAATTGTACTGTTTTTGCTGTACATTGGATCAAATAAATGCAGGCTTGGTGAGCAGAAGACACTTTAAAAAACATGAAAAATCTTATTGCTAAAAAATGTTTGACTGGTAGTGTACATATCATGTGACATCACGCTACTCTTTTTTTCAGTGATAGGAATGATTAACCACTTTTACTTCAAGGCAAATACAGAAATTAACTTTCAAAATAAACATACCCTAAAGAACATTCACTGAAGTAAAACGACGTGACAGCCTGCCCCATTCTCCTTACTAGATAAAAATCACTGTTATTGCTATAACTGACAGACGTTATATAATGTTATGCAAAATTGTCAGGACAAAGGAAAATCAGTTAGCACAGGTGTATTAGGATAATTAATTAATGACTGGTTTTATTAACAATGAACCTAAAAACACACACAAAAAAATGTATTAGAAAAAAATGTTTTAATTAGAACCACAGCTGCCATTGGAGAAGCTTTTCAAGTTCATGAGGTTTAAATCTACAACCTTAACATTAGGTCATAACCACGACGCCACGACACCCAAAATAGCAGATGCTTCATATCGCCAGTTGGGCAGCAGGTGGCGCTGTTTGTTAACTTTCAGATAAGTGCGATGTTCAAATAATTGTGCGAGAAGGTTTTCCTCTTCCTCCGATGTCACCCCTAGGCGGAGGCGTCAGTAGACGGGCAGCAGCAGCACCCCTCCCGGCCTCGAGCACCGTCACCAAACGCTCCAGGGAAACGATCGCCATAGTGAACCACACGCGAAGCGCCTCCGAGTCCGTTCTACTGAGGATACCAGCGCAAGTTTGACCGATATAGGTCGGGTGAAGCTGCGTGTTTTTCGTCGGAAAAGACAGCTTGTGTTTGTGTGTGTTGGCGGAGAGTGGAAAGACGGCATCCGGCCTCCGTGAAGCAGGCGAGGGCAGGGACTCGCGTCCAAACAACGTTTACCGTCTCTGGTAAGTCTTGCGTTGCGTTTCTCGTAACGATCCACTTAAGCGGAAGACAGCGACGCTCATGTTATGTTTGTCAGTTATGTTTAAACAACAAAACTGCCAGGTTTGAGGAGCGTTCAGCTCGAGTAATCTGATTAAATGTTGTTTAATCGACGGTTGTTTTGTCAACACGAACTATATGTCGTGTTTAAATGCTGTGTTGCTGGTTTAGCTATAAAAGGAAAGCAAAACCGTTGCTTTGAAGTGTTTATTTAAGCTTTGACTAGTACCGAATTCCACCACCTGGTTCAATAACAATCCTGTCAGGCTTTGTAGGTTTGTTTTGGTAGTTTTGTTTTACGTCCGTCTTTCCATAAATAGAGTCCATAATGCTGAAATTTAGTAGTTGTTTTGAATAAACATTTATAAAAAGCTGCTCGGTTGAAACGGTTGTTATGCACGTCCATGCACTGGAAAGAACGCTAAACCCTTTAATTCTGTATTTTTTTCATCTAAAATGCATGTTATTCCCTGGAAAAGTTTCTAAAAAGTGAGTTAAAGTACGTATTTGTTGTCAAAAACTACTGTCAAAATCGTGTATTTATATATATACATGTATAATATACGTGTGTTTATTCAAAATGCTAATAAGAGTGATCAAAGACATGCTTATTTTGTGTTCTTGTTTTATATGAAACAGATTTCGTAAAAATGAATAAGCAGCCTTTAAATATTGCATCTGTGCTATGACATAAACCTTCACATGCAATGAAGACAGTATGTGCTTATACACTATCAGTCAGAAGTTTTTGAACTGTAAGATTTTTAATGTTTTTAAAGAAGTCTCTTCTGCTCACTAGGCCTGCATTTATTTGATCCAAAGTACAGCAGAGTAAAACATTTTGAAATATTTTTACTATTCAAAAAAAACTGCTTTCTATATTCATAAATTTTAAAATATAATTCATTCCTGTAATTTCAAAGCTGAATTTTTAGCATCATTACTCCAGTTGCACGATCCTTCAGAAATCATTCTAATATTATGATTTGCTGTTCAAAAAACATTTATTATTTTTATGTTGAAAACAGCTGAACAGATTTTTTTTCAGCTTTTTTTGATTAATAGCAAGTTAAGAAGAACATCATTTATCTAAAACTGAAATCTTTTGTAACATTATAAATGTCTTTATCATCACTTTTGATCAATTTAAACCATGCTTGCTAAATAAAAGTATCAATTCCTAAATTTCTTTACCCAAAAAAATTATACTGACGCCTTTTGAGTGATATAGTGTATAATGTTACAAAAGCTTTTAATTTCAGATAAATTCTGATCTTTGGATCTTTCGATTCATCAAAGAAAATCTTGAAAAAAAAATTTGCACAGCTGTTTTAAATATTGATAATAATAATAGCAATAAAAAATGTTTCCTGAACCGCAAATCAGCATATTAGAATGATTTCTGAAGGATCATGTGACACTGAAGATTGGAGTAATGATGCTGAAAATTTAGCTTTGATCACAGGAATAAATTACATTTTAAAATGCATTCAAATAGAAAGCAGTTATTTAAAATAGTAAAAATATTTCACAATATTACTGCATTAGCTGTATCAGATAAATGCAGGCTTGGTGAGCAGAAAGGAATTCTTTAATTAGCATTAAAAATCTTATTGTTCAAAAACTTTTGACTGGTAATGTAGTTCACAGTCTGTGCACTTTCAGACCCTTTAAATGTTAAATGTTTTTAAATGGGTTAAAAGACAAGCGTCTGTGAAACCACAGATTCAGTCCTCATCCATACATCCTCCAGTCAAACCACAGGTGACTTTGTAACGCTGGGAAATGTGTTGATGGGTTTAATGAATCGTGAACGTGGACAAATGTATCTCCGCCCTCCAGCAGAGCAAAGGGGGTTGCGTTAAAATACGTGACTGTGGAGAGCAGCCAACTTCATGTGCCCTCCGTTATGCCCAGGCTATTTGTGAGTCAAGCAAATGCGGCTCATGAAGACGTGCATTCATTGAATTCCACAAATGAGCGCACATGTATGCATGGATATGAATGCATGTGCCCTCTTTGGATGCAATTATGGGCCGGTGGCCAATTTAGGGGTCTGCTAGCCCAGGGATGATGCCTATTTCTCAATCAGGGGCTCTTGAGATGGAAATGAGGGTGCGTTCCACAGCCTGGCATGCAGCTGTTGCATGGATGACCCAAATCGGGGGACTGTGGCTTGGCTCTTCTGAGTCAGGGCGGCTGCATGTAATGTGACCCACATGGTGATGGACGAATGTCGGGTACATGAGATATAAGCACGCCGTTGTTTCTGTGTATGCTCTAGTTGAGCGTTTGATGGTGATAGTCAGTGTAACATGAGGACAATGGGCCCATGCCTCACCCAGATGAAGCTCATGATACAGTTTCACGTCGTGTTAGTGTGTTGTGACAGAGGAGCAGGGTTACATGGCCTTTGTCGCTTCTGGGTCCTTTGTACTTGGCCGTCTTTATTGTGGTGGTGGATCATGCTGATTATGCATGGCCCATAAAAAGGCGTCACGAAAAAAGCGTCTCACTCTTGTTCTCGCTGTTGCTTTCTCACACACACCCACGTGCACTTTGTGCTTTTATTTTTGTCTTCTTAATAAACTGTTCGTACCCATATTTCATCCCTTCCCTCTAGCTTTTTCAGGGTACGTGGTTGTGTAATGTGCTGTTTGATAGCGTGAAGTGTAAACGTCTTTTTTTACGGTTGAGATGCTTTGTTGGTTGGTCGGTAATTGGTTGTTTAGAATCTTCCAAACATGTTGAAAGAGTTCCAAGCTCAGGAAATCTAGAATGGAAGTGGTACAATCCATCAAACTGGATACATTTGCTAGTGAACTACTAGTCTAGTGGACTAGGTTTCTACATTTTATAGAAAAGAGTCTTTGCTTGTGCAGAACACGTCATCATGTTGTTAGGGTGTGCTTGGTTGTTGCCAGGGTGTTCCTATATGGTTGCTAATGCGTTCTAAGTGTTGGTTAGGGTAAAAGTGTGCAAAACCTGTCAACATGTTGTTAGGATGAGCTTGGTGGTTTCCAGGGTGTTGCTTAAGGTGTTCTTAGTGGTGGTTCCATGTTGCTATGTGGTTGCCAGGGTAAGAATTAGTCAAAAAAGAAAGCATTGAGTATTTGCCTGTGCAAGACCCATTACAGTGTTACCTGGTGTTCCCATAGGGTTGGCAAGGTGTTATAAGTCATGATTAGTATGTTGCTATGTGGTTATTAGGGTAAAAGGGAGTCACAAAAAGAAAAAATGAGTGTCTGCTTATGCAAAACGTGTCACATTGTTGCTAGGGTGTGCTTGGTTGTTGCCAGGGTGTTTCAATATGGTTGCTAAGGCGTTCCAAGTGTTGGTTAGGGTAAAAGCGTCCAAAACCTGTGCAAAACCTGTCCAGTGTTGTTAGGATGAGCTTGGTGGTTTCCAGGGTGTTGCTTAAGGTGTTCTTAGTGGTGGTTCCATGTTGCTATGTGGTTGCTAGGGTAAAAATTGGTCAAGAAAGAAATAGAGTATTTGCCTGTGCAAAACCCATCACCATGTTACCAGGTGTTCCTATATGGTTGCCAAGGTGTTCTAAGTGATCTTTAGCATGTTGCTATGTGGTTGCTAGGGTAAAAGGGAGCCATTAAAAGGAAAAGCGAGTGTCTGCTGATCCAAAATGTGTCGTGTTGTTGCTAGGGTGTGCTTGGTTGTTGCCATGGTGTTCCTATCTGGTTGCCAAGGCGTTCTAAGTGTTGGTTAGGGTAAAAGAGTGCAAAACCTGTCAATATGTTGTTAGGATGTTGTTGTTGGTTACCAAGGTGTTGCTTTGTGGTTGCTAAGGTGTTCTAAGTGGTGGTTAGTATGTTGCTATGTGGTTGCTAGGGTAAAAGGGAGTCACAAAAAGAAAAAGCAAGTATCTGCTGATGCAAAACGTGTCACATTGTTGCTAGGATGTGCTTGGTTGTTGCCAGGGTGTTCCTATATGGCTGCTAAGGCGTTCCAAGTGTTGGTTAGGGTAAAAGTGTGCAAAACCTGTCAACATGTTGTTAGGATGAGCTTTTTGGTTTCCAGGGTGTTATGTGGTTGCTGGGCTATAAACCTCTCAGAAAAAGAATAAAAAGTGTTTGCCAGGGCAAAACCTGTCACTATGATGCTAGGATGTTGTTGTTGGTTACCAAGGTGTTGCTATATGGTTGCTAAGGTGTTCTAAGTGATACTTAGTATGTTACTATGCTAGGGTAAAAGGGAGTAAGAAAAAGGAAAAGCAAGTGTCTGTTGATGCAAAACACATCACCATGTTGCTAGGGTGTGCTTGGTTGTTGCTAGTGTGTTCCTATATGGTTGGTAAGGTATTCTAAGTGTTGCAAAACTGTCAACATATTGCTTAATGTTGTTGTTGGTTACCAAGTTGTTGCTATATGGTTGCCAAGGTGTTCTAAGTGGTGGTTAGCATGTTGCAATGTCAGTGCTAGGGCAAAAGCGAGTATTTAATGATGCAAAACTTGTCACTATGTTGCTAGGGTGGTGTTGTTGATCACTAAGGTGTTGCTAAGGTCTTTTAAGTGGTGATTCAATGTTCCTATGTGGTTGTTAGAGTAAAAGTGAGTCAGAAAAAGAAAAACCAAGTGTTCGCTGGTGCAAATCCCATAACCCTGGTTCTAGGGTGTTGTCGGTGGTTACCAAGGTGTTGCTATATGGATGCTAAGATGTTCTAAGTAGGGGTTCCATGTTGCTATGTGGTTGCTAGGGTAAAAGCGAGTCAAAAAAAGCAAAAACGAGAGTTTGCCAGTGCGAAACCCGCTATTGTGTTGTTGCTGATAAAGAAAAAGCAAGAGTTTGTTGGCTTGGAACACACTGGCATGTTGCTAGGGTTTTGTTGGTGGTTGCCGAGGTGTTGCTAAGGTGTTCTAAGTGTTGGTTATTACCATGTTGTTAGGTTAAAAGCAGGTCAGGAATAAAAAAAAAAGGTTTTGCTTGTGCAAAACCTGTCACAGTGCTGTTTAAGTGAGCTTTGGGTTACTAGGGTGTACCTATATGGTTGCTAAGATGTTTTAAGTGGGGGTTCCATGTTGCTATGTGGTTGCTAGGGTAAAAGCAAGTAAAGAAAAGAAAAGCAAGTGTTTGCCTGTGTGAAACCCGCTATCGAGTTGTTGCTAAAAAAAGAAAAAAGCAAGTGTTTGTTGGTGTGGAACCTGTCGCCATGATGCTAAGTTGTTGTCGGTGGTTGCCGAGGTGTTGCTATATGGTTACTAAGGTGTTCTGCTTGGTGACTAGGTGGTTGCTTACTAGTCCGAACTAGCCAAAATATTCTAACTCTATATTTCCAGCTGAGTGTTACTAAATCCTTTCTACTGAAATAAAAATTGAAAGGGTTTGTGGGAAGGAGGCACAACACTGAAAGAAACAAATTGAGTGTAAAAGTGAGAAAATGAAGTAGCAAGCATGTTTTTTCACTCTGGAGTCATGCATTGATTTGGTCTCATGGTGTTTTTGCAGAGCGATTGTTCTTGCTTTCTTGTGTGTTTGTGGGTAAGGTGAGCGAGGCGGAGGAAACACATTGTTGCAGGCGTTAATGTAACTTGACCTGTGCAGAGCTGCTAGCAGTCAGGCGGTGGGTTGTGTTATGTGAGAACCCATGTCTCTTGCTCTCTTGTTCTCTGCAGTGGGGTTCTTGTACAATCAGTAGGTCAAGGACATGATGGATACAGTTAATTTGTTGAGGAACAGCTGATGCTCTGCTCTTCATACAGTACAGACACCTCTGACTGCACACCCACATGCTTCCTCCCACCACGCATTATTTTCATACACACATAGTCACATAATCCAGATACAGAAGTCAATGTTGTTCCATGTGGTGGTCTCAGCTCTGGTCTTTGTTCTTGATGACTGGCTTTCTCATGTTAGTTACCCAGAACATTGTCCACTGGCTTTCTGAGTGCAGCTGAAATGTTGTAGTTGACTGGTTGGTTGAAAGAAAGGCCCAGTGTAATTAGGCTGGTTTCGGGTTTATCTAAACCGGATTAGGTGGATATTTGGAGGAAGTTTCTTGTGCAACGGCAACAAAAAAAATTCCTACTTGGGACTTAATTCACAAATTGTTTGTCAGATAAAGGACAATACACTATCAGCACACTAATTTAAATGGAGAAATATACAAATAAAAAATACACCTGCCAAAAAAAGTTCAATAAATATTAAATATATAATTTTTATTTATGTAATTAAATATTAATTTATAGTAATAATTAAATTTTAATTGTTATATAATTAATTAAATTCTATTAATATTTAATGGTTAATAATTGTATTATTATTATTACTGTTATATAATGTATTTGTTTTATAATTATTTTATAAAATTATGTAATTGTTATATAATTAAATATTAAATTAT
Source organism: Cirrhinus mrigala (assembly GCA_036247105.1). Taxonomy (NCBI): domain Eukaryota; kingdom Metazoa; phylum Chordata; class Actinopteri; order Cypriniformes; family Cyprinidae; genus Cirrhinus; species Cirrhinus mrigala. The sequence continues at coordinate 33,042,925 of CM070010.1, forward strand.
ATTAATAATAATTATATAATAATTGTATAACATGTAATGATTAATAATAGTAAATAATTAAATATATTTATTATTATTATTTTATATGTTAGATAATTTTTATATACATTTTTTTTTATTATAAACTTACCAAATATTAATAATTAATTAATAATTGTATAATTCAGCACGGCAAAGTTTATTTATATAGTACATTTCATATACAATGGTTATTCAAAGTGTTTTATCATCATAAAAAAATAATCATAAATCATCATAAAAAAATAACAATAACAATAAAATTAGTTAAAATGAATTAAAACCGTTAAAAAACTGTTTATTATGTTGTTGTTATTATTATTGTGTTATATACTTATTGTATTATAATTATTTTATAATTATTTCTATAAAATTATAGAATTTTTTAAAATTCTGTTAATATTTGATGATTAATATTGGTAAAAATGTAATATATTTATTATTATTATTGTGTTATACTTATTGTATTAGTTTTATAATTATTTTAGGAAGTTATATAATTATTTAAATTGTATTAATGTTTGATCATTAATAAGAGTGAAAACAAAATATATTTATTATTATTATATACTTTGTTTTAGTTTTATAATTATTTTATAAAGTTATATAATTATTTAAATTGTATTAATATTTGATAATCTTAGTAAAAAATGTAATACAGTTTATATTATTATTGTGTTATATACTTATTCTATTAGTTTTATAATTATTTTATAGAATTATTTAATTGTTCTTTATATTAGTATTTGATGATTAATAACAGTAAAAAAATGAAATGTATTTATTATTTGTTATATAATTATTATATTAATTAATGATCTATCTATCAAAATAATTTTTTTGATGCAGGTAAAACAGTTGAAACTGTGATAGGAGAGTTGTTTTCACCTCGTTTTTTTTTTTTTTCTCCTTGCTGAATGTAGGTTAGTTCACATTCTTGAATTGGTTCACACTTTTTTGGACCCTGTTAGCAATGTAGACGTCTTCTGGAAAGAGCATGTTGCTATTGGCAACAAGAACTTGCTTCATTTCTCTCTTTCTCGTTCTGCCGCTCTGGTTTTCATTTGTAATTCTCAAGAATGTGACACTGATCAGGTGCCGTCACATTTAGCGTGTATTGACATTGATTGTTCCACGTGTGATTATTCACACTTGTTCAGTGTTACTGATTGTATTGGAGGTGAGCACACTTTGTTCAGAACCTTCTTTTCTGCCTTCCTTAAAGAGGAAGTGGCGAACCACAGGAAGTGACCTAATTAGAGTGCATGCATGTCCGTCTTGTCGCTGTAATGACATCATAATGCTGTCATGTTGTGCTGGGATTGACATTCAGCTTTTGCCAAGTCATGCGGAAACTTCAGTCCCCACACATTTCTGTAAACTGCCGTCGGCTATTTGAACAATTGGTAACCTTTCAGGAAAAACAACCGGTTACCAAACACAGGAAGAGAGGCGTGTAATACAGGACCTGAATGGGTGTTATGGGGGGAAAACCATTACCCGAATGTCTAAACCCTGTAGCCCGGGACCCTACACAATGAGAGATATTTCAGCCATGCAAAGAATGTGTGTGTGTGTGTGTGTGTGTGTGTGTGTGTTTATTTGTGTGCAAGTGCTTGTTGTCATTTCCTTCAAGCCCCAGTTTGGTTTAAAGAGCTGCACTATTAACTAGAGATAGATCACTAATCAGTTTAACTCGTATTTTTCACTAATATTGAGGCTTTATTACTTATTTGGTTAAGTTGTTAAATAAAAAAATATATATCTCTAAAGAATATTTTACCAAATGGCAAACTAACTTTTCTATTCATTCGATATGAAACAATGTTTAAAGGTTAAATCACTTATTTAATGCATTGTTTGCATTTTACAGCTATTTGTTCTCAAGTGAGAAATGAATCATATTTTAAGCTTAACTTAAAAATGGATGAAAATAAACTTGCAATAATTTGCATCAAAATAATATTGCATGAAAAAAAAACTGTTTGTTATTATTATTTAATAGTAATAGCCATGTATACTTTGATAGTTCAATCGTTTTATTAATATTAATTGGTATTATTAGATGTTTCATGATATGTAAAAATGTATTGCATGAAAGTTGATAATTTGTATTTCATGAAAGTTATAGTACTAATTATTATTTAATCATTTTGATGAATTTGATTAATGATGTTCTGATGATAGTTATTAATAATAATATTATTGTTTTACATATATTATTATTAGTTAATATAGATGATGATTATTATTATTATTTATTAATATTTTGATGAGTTTAATAATTTAGTTGTAATAGTTTTTATTCGTTGTAGTAGTAATAATAGTTCTGTATTTTTTATGTTGATGGTATTACATGAGTGATTATAGTATTAAATGTTAAGTAATTTGATAAATTTGATTAATGATAGTTTAATAATTGTATTAATATTAATTGTTATTATTACATTTTTTTATTATTTATAAAAATGTATTGCATGAAGGTGAGTGTTAATAAATGTAGTCGTAGTAGTAGTAGTAATATTAATATTTATATTAATAATAACAATTTGTTTTATTTTGTTGTGAGTTACTGATTTCTTTTAAGTTATTATAGTGCTAAATATTATTTAATCATTTTGATGAATTTGATTAATAATGTTCTGCTTATAGTTTGATTTATTAATAATACTAATACATATTACTAATACATTTATTATTATTATTATTATTATTATATTTACTATATATTATTGTAATTATTTATTATTGTTATTGTTGTTAATTTAATATTTTGATGACAGTTTAATACTTTAATAATAAGAGTTTTTTTCATTTTGTAAAAAAAAATAAAAATAATAATACTAAATGAAACGTATGATATATTTATAAGATTTAAAATAGATTTCTTGTTGTTGTTATTAATATTATTATTAAATTAAATTTATTAAAACAATACATTTATTATTATTATTAATTGTAGATTTTGACAACAATTTTATTATCATAATATTAATAATAATAATAATAATATGAATAATAATAGCAGTAGTATTAGCAGTAATAAAATACCATTATGTTAATACCATACTATAATACTACATTAATATAATACTATACTAATTTTAATACTAGTGTTAAGAATTCGAACTGAATATTTGTCATTGGTCATTTAAACAATGATAAAGTAATATTTGTTGATCTCTTGTGGGTTCATACATTGAATGCACTGTAATTCATTTTGCATGAACACGTCTGCCAGGTGAATGAATGTAAATATAACCAGGGCATTAAGCATGTAAGTGTATGTTCTGTCTGTGCGTGTGTTAGTCTGTTCCTGGTTCAGCTCTGTCTCTTACCAAACTCCACATGCTGAAAGGTTTCTTTGTATAGTGCCGCACTGAGCCGGACTGCTTCAACATCCCACAAATACACACACACACTAAATTCCTACAGTACCATCCAGTGCCCATCTCACATTTGGGCCAACTGTGCTACATTCGCTCTCTTTGCCATATAGTGGCCTACTTTCACTGTGATCATCGCTTTGACACCATTTGTGCCATGTGTGTCCGTCTGTATGCGTGTTACGCTCTGATTGGCTGATAATCTCACTGGATCAGATTCAGGCATTCACACAGGACACAAGATCGACAGGGTCACTACGTAGCGTTCACTAAGCAAAAATTAAATCCGTAAAATGTAATTAAAAATAAACAAGTTGTATTTATTATGTAAATAATCTTTAATTAAAAATAAACAAGTGGTATTTATTATGTAAATGATCTTTAATTAAAAATAAACAAGTTGTATTTATTATGTAAATAATCTTTATTTACATACAAAATTATATAAATATTTCTTAATATCTTTTTTGATGTTCAGTATGAAAATAAATGTAGCTTAGTTCATTTATAATGTGTCGTCTTCACCGTTATGTGACCCGCAGACATGATAATTGCATCATAAAGGTCACATCTCATGTTTTTGTGCTCACGCTGCAGTGAATTGAGCTGAATAAAAATGCCAGACAACTTGTCACTGTGGTTATTGTAACTAACTTTGTTTGTACTGTTTTGCATGACAATACTTGTGCAATGACTGGTGGGAAAATTTCCCTCTTCACTTCCTGTGTAGTGATATTTTGATGTACACTTGTTCCCTAAGCTGTTTGCAGTGGCTTTAGACTGAGCGTTGTAAATATTCTTGGTAGTAACAATTCTTTTTATTTTAATATTTTTTTTATTTAATTTTTTTTATTTTAACAATTAAAAATTGCATGAAAAAAATAATAAATTAATTAAATTGGAATATTTATTTGTAAATAGTGTTTTTTGTGAACTATATTATTAATTTGTAAATTAGGGAAGCAACTGCTTCCTTAGATGGATGCCGTTGACTGTTAGCTCATGTTTCGCAGTATTTTTTTTTTTTTCAACATTTTGCACCATGAATGTGCCATTTTTAAGCCACTGTGTCATAAATAGTTCAATTTTGAAAAATGCGTCTCGAGTCCTCTGCACTGTTTCATGCTAGTTGCTTTGGAGCGCAAGAACGTGTCTTGTGCTAACGGCCCCCTGAGGACACGGTTCCAAAAACTCAGACAGAGTGAGAGTGTGTCTGAGACTTCTTTCATCCTTCTAGCTTTAAAATATTTATGGCGAGGCACATCGATAGGGAACAGACACTTTGGTGTCACTCACGTTTGACTGAAGGAGTTGTGTGTGTGTGTGTGTGTGTGTGTGTGTGTGTGTGTGTGTGTGTGTGTGTGTGTGGCCCACAGTGATCTCACTGCCTCTCACATCTCGCATGGTGTTTACATTCCAGTGTCTCTAAGCAACAGTGGAGCGTCACAGTTCTCTGCACTCATCTTTTTTTTTTTTGCTCTTTTTTCTGCTGTAAAGCACACTTTGTTCTTGTGTATAGATCTTGATAAAGTTACCTGGAGTTTGGAGTTTGTCAGGTGTGAGTCAGAGGTTTTTCTTTACTCTTATGAATGATTGCATACTGTTATGCTGTTACTGTTAATAATATTTAAAAAAATCATTGTAATATTTTAAATCTCTGTTAAATGAATGTTCCAGATATTTTTTTTTTTTTTTTTTACCACAGGACAAAAATAAAATAATAATAATAATAATAATAAGAATAATAAGAATAATAAAAAAAATATATTA